>CM052703.1:95431694-95491136 GCA_028551405.1 Uromys caudimaculatus | reverse complement strand
TTTTAAAAGGTCTAGAGTCATTAATGGGTGTGTTTGAGAAAAAGAGACAGACAGAGAACAGAAAAGAGAGAGAATTTAAGCAGGAAGGCTGGCAGACACCGAGTGAGGGAGAAAGCAACAGACATAACAGACTTATTTTTTTTCCTGGAGGGAAAGTCAACTTCTGGCTGGATTTCCAAGAAGGGAAACTGCTCTGTGCGGCTTAAGTCTTCCATCTTCTCCAGCCGAAATTATTTGCATATGTGTGTGTGTGTGTACATATATATGATATATGATATGTGTGTGGGCTGCAGGTACTTCTGCCCACATACCCGACAATGCCCATCTCCGGAGGGAGGCACTTTCCCGGAAAGGGTTAGAGGGAGGTTTGGTATTGGCTCTGGACCTCCCAGGAACTTGCCACTATGGAAAAGGGCCCCTGGGTGGGGAAATCCAGCGATGTTCCCCTGCCGTGGTCCAGGCTTGTTGCACCGAGTCTTTTCATTTCTTTCTTCTTTATTATTTAAAAACAAAAATCTTTGCTTGAACTTGTGTGTGTCTGCCTGAGGAAAAGGGAGTTCCCAGTCAGCAAAGTCAAGCTCACACTCAGAAGAAAGTGTTTGTTCAGATCCTAGCCTTACCTTCATGGTGTGGCTCTGGGGACTCCCCAGGGCTGAACCCTGCTAGTTAAGGAGGAAAGGGGACAGTGGCTCCTGTCTATAAGCTTGCCTGTTATCCTAGTACCGGGAGGTGGAGGCAGGATAACTGTCAATGTGAAGACAGCCTAGCTCTAGAGAGAAACTGTCTCAAAAAGCCAAAAGAGGGAAAGAAAAAAGAATTCCATCATCCCTGGGAATAGGAGGTCTTTGGGGAATCTTTTCACTGTGGCCTCATCTGAAATCCTGAAATCGTATCCAAGTGGGCAGGGTCACCCTTACAGTTAGGCTGCTGGGTATTTAGTGCTGCACTATCAATCCCCTTGGAGCCTCCTGGGGAGAGTCTGAACTCTTCCTATGGAGTAAGAATACAAGAGGAATGATGAAGGGTTAGTGAAAGAATTCACCATTAGACCAAAGTAGGGGGAAGTAGGTTTACTGAACACACTGGGAGAATTCAGGGATTTGGGGAGTCAAAAAGAACCACCTGGCCGGGCAGTGGTGGCACACGCCTTTAATCCCAGCACTTGGGAGGCAGAGGCAGGTGGATTTCTGAGTTCGAGGCCAGCCTGGTCTACAGAGTGAGTTCCAGGACAGCCAGGGCTACACAGAGAAACCCTGTCTCGAAAAACCAAAAAAAAAAAAAAAAAAAAAAAAAGAACCACCTGTCTGCAGCTACCATCTTTCTATTTAAAAAAAAAAAAAAAATTGTATTTATTTCATTGCTCCAGGTGGGGTGTGTGCCTATATTGTAGAGGTCAGAGGACAGCCTGTGAGGTGTTAGTCTCTCTTCCATCCCTTCTGCTGTGTGGGTTCTGGGCATGGAAATCAGGTCACCAGGTTTAAAGGAAAATTCTTTTATTCACTGAGTCATCATTGCAGTCTCATCATGCAATTCCCATCACACAGTCCCCACCACACACATGATAATGGTCCTTTCTGATCGGTCAGTGTTCGATTCCCAGAAGAGGCTGACTAGAGAGAGAGCAGCTCTCTGGTCCTCCGTCGAGGCTAATTTTGACTGGCCATGTTCACTTGGTGGGAAAGAGTCTGGTTTAGGGCTCTAATGTTCTTGATGGTCATTAGAGGTCTTGTGGCTGGCTTCTGAGATGTAACATACCGGGCAAGACAATGAGTTTCAGGGCCTAATGAAAGATCTGCCTGAAGAAATGGTCTCTACATGAGACCTGAAACGGGCTTGAGGTGTCTCTGTTCAGGAGTGATAGGAATGCCAGGACTGTTGAGTTTCTTGTATTAAATTACTCAGGAGCCTCTTTGCCTTCTCTGCCTTTCCTGCTGCGTACAAATGACACTTTATTTGAAGGGCCTCGCCGATCCCTTGGTTGTTCTTTTCTGTTTGTTCATTTTGTTGTTTGTTTGAGTGAAAGCTGAGCTGTTATCGGCCCATAGTGAGAAAGGGAGACCAAAGTGAAAGATTGCATGTCCAAGCACTGTTGGGCCCTCTGTAGTCTTTAGTCTCAATGGGAAAGGCATTTTAGACAGCCAGTGAAGGTAACTGCTCATGTTCCTGTAAATAACCTCTCATTTTTTGCCCCTCCCCCCATAAGTAACCTTTATTAAACTCGTTGGCTCATTGTGGTGGTTTGAATAGGAATGGCCCCATAGACTCATGTGTTTGAATGCTTGGCTTGTAGGGAGTGTGGCTGTGTTGGAGTAGGTGTGGTCTTGTTGGAGGAAGTGTGTCACTGTGGAGGTGGGCTTTAAGGTCTCCTATGCTCAAGTTACAACCAGTGCGGTACAGTCTCCTTTCACTGCCATTGAATCAAGGTATGGAACTCCTTCTCCACATCTGCCTACATGCTGCCATGTTTCCTGCCATGATGATATTGGACTAAATCTCTGAAACTGTAAGCCAGCCCCAATTAAATGTCCTTCATAAGAGTTGCCTTGGTTATGGTGTCTCTTCACAGCAATAAAATCCTAACTAAGATACTCATAAAAAAATAATAATTTAAAGAGGGCTAGCTGGGAAGAAGGAGATCAGCAGGAACTCCTGTGGGAATTTGTTATAAGAGAATATAGGGGTTTGTTACAACAGCATACAGAGACCAAAGTCTTGTTGATGACTCTAAGGTCTTGCACTAACCAGTACATGTTATCAGGCCTTCTGACTACCTGTATGGGCATGCCACAAGGGAAGTTACAGGAACAGAATATACTGGCGACCAAATGCTTATAAATAAGAGGTGGGGATATCATTGGACTTCTGGCTTGGGGGAGGGGTGCCTGGGAAAGGAGCTGGAATTTTCAAGAAAACATTCTTGTAGAGACTGTGCACAATGATCATCCAGGGGGAGAGAAACAGCCCTCAGAGGGATCTGGGGGGACACAGAAGGGGTCTCATGATGTGCCTGGGTAAGAGGGGCCAGGGAAAGCTAATGGGAACAGCGAGTGTGGTACGCACTTCAGTAATACTGAGTGTGTAAAAGACAAATTTTTCTAAGGAACATTCTAGAGGAGGTGTGGGGCGGCTTGACTCTGCAAGAATCACCCACCAATTTCAATAAGGAGTATCAAAGACCAAAAAAGGAAGCTACTCAGAAGTAGCTTCCATATTGATTAAGAAATTAATTGTAGCTCCTGCCACATCCAAGGTAACCCAAGGCTCTTCCATAGAAAGAAAACAATATGAGAGTCTATATACAGAGTCTGTAAGTCAAGCCACTCCTCCTCCCTCAGGGCCCAAGAATAGATAGAATCAGTGGTACCTTCCATCCCCTGGCCATAGTGTCTCCAGGACTTTGGGTATTGAGGTAATCTTCCCTTTTCAGAGAGAGGCAGTCCTGGATCCAATGTCCCTTCTTTTTGCAAAGTGGACATAGACCAGTTTTGACAGTCTTACTGAAGTATCCTGGCTGACTCAATGAGAGTACCTACAGAGAAGGGGGGGGTATTACTTGAACTTGGTATCCCCATGCAGGACAAAAGGGGTGTAGATGAAGCTTTAAACCTTTTGTATTGTGATGGAGGTACCTAGAGCTGCCCTGGCATGTTATCGAATGCCTAGAAGCAAAGTGAGGAAAGAGACTTCAGGTCCCTGTCCAGCTTTTGAAGGTTCTGTTTGATACCTGGGATAGACTAACTGATGAAATGGGTGAAGAAGTGACATGGCCTTCAGGACCCTCTGGGTCTCAGGGTAGGACTTATCCATAGCCTGAGGCAATCTTGAGTTAAACAGGGCAGTTTGGTATAATTGGCAGACTTTATCACTACCGGCTAATCAATGTAAACATGTAGCTATGGCCCTCCTTATCTAGATCCTTCTCCTAAGGTGCCTCCCAGGTCTGTTTGGGGGAAGTGCATCTTCCACAGGAGGGGCCTTCTATGGGATTCAGATGCGGGTCTCATTAGCCCATCACTCAGCCAGTGACCAAGTATAGGTCTTTTCCTCATGTGAACAGCAGATAGTAAAAAGAATGCATATATTCTACCGACTTCCAGTCAGAGGAGATGGAGAGGAGATGCCCCTCCAGATGGAGAAGATCTGGAATGCTTTAATGCAAGTAGAGAGGTCTTGGCTAAAAGAACCCACTTTGGTTTCTGTCTGGCCAAGGTTGGATATGAGGAGGGGACACAGACCTTGACAGTGCAGGCTATCTCATGGAGGGAATACAGTTCCTGAAGCAGCAGCAGAACTGCTGCAGGGATGTTCTCAGAGGGATGAAATCAAGTCTCAGGGAGGCTGGCCAGGAGAGAAGGGGAGGCCACACTGCGGGATGTGGGAGAACATCCCCGTGCCGAGCACAGCTCAGTGGGTGTTGCTGTGCGGTTTGCACCAGGAACAGGGCCCGAGCAAAGAGAAGGAAAACAGTCCTCTCTCACAGGCTGTTCCAGACCTTCAGATCTCATCCAAGAGTCTCCTTGGCCAGAGAGGTAGTTGCCAAGAGAGGAGGGCCTTTCCATCAGATGGTCTGTTAGAGAGACCCAGTCCCTCACCTCTGTGGGAATGAGTGTGAGAAGAGAGAGGCCTTTAGACTCCACAGGAGAGTTGCCCCAGCCCTGGGCCTCAGTGGAGAGTCCTGGGGCTGAAAGAGAAGGTTCCCTGGAGAGACTGGGTCCTTCAGCTCTCCATACAGTAGCATGGTGGCAAAAGGAAAGAGAAATCTCCCAGAGGGGGCTGAGTTTCTCTCTCATGACAGTGGCAAGTATATGCTTGAGGGCTGGAGAGATGGCTCAGTGGTTAAGAGCACTGGTTACTCTTCCAGAGGTCCTGAGTTCAATTCCCAGCAACCACATGGTGGCTCACAACCATCTGTAATGGGATCCTCTTCTGGTGTGTCTGAAGACAGCTAAAGTGTAATCATATAAATTAAATAAATAAATAAATAAATAAATAAATAAATAAAATAAATCTTAAAAAAAAAATGCTTGAGTAGAGAGACTTCTAGTTACACCTGGGCTTGAATCCTACAAGTGTCCTGAAGCTTCTACAATAAGCTTCTCAACCTTCCTAATGCTGCGACCCTTAAACAGAGTTCCTCATGCTGTGGTGACCCCCAACCATAACATTATCTTCATAACTGTAATTTTGCTACTGTCATAAATCATAACGTAAATATAATTTACACGATTAGCGTTGCAGCCCCCAGGCTGAGAACCACTGTTCTATATAACAACCAGAAAAGACTACCAAATGGGGGCAGGGATGATTGGCAGGCTGGTGAAGGTATCCGGAGTAGTCTAGTGGAGCACAGTGCAGTAGCTCAGTGGGTCAGGGCAGTGACAGAACTACCTGCTGGGTGGCTGTGGAAGTGGGGGCTATGCTCTGGTACCACCCCCTTTTCTTTTTCTTTTTTTTGGGGGGGTTTTCAAGACAGGGTTTCTCTGTGTAGCCCTGGCTGTCCTGGAACTCCCTCTGTAGACCAGGCTGACCTCGAATCAGAAATCCACCTGCCTCTGCCTCCCAAGTGCTGGGATTAAAGGCGTGTGCCACCACTGCCCGGCCCCCCTTTTCATTAGGATGACCCACCCTGTAGCTCCTGTCATGTACAAGAATGAGGTCCTGGATGGTTGATGTGCCAAGCTGGGCAGAGGCTGGGTTTATACAACAGCAGTTTTGGTACCAGGTCACAGTTAATTTTGATTCTCATGATTTGGCTGCACCAGTTTCCTTTGGGGAGAGACTAACTGGAGGCATAGGCTCTAGAAGTCCCCTGTTAGGGCCCTGCTCCTTTTCTATGGTGTCTGGATCATGGCTTTCTCTCCATATTTTCCTCTCCCTCTCGAAGGTTCACTACCTGATGGGAAGAATCACCCTTTCACAGGCTTCAGGCCTAGTTCTGGACTATTACAGAGGAGAGACTGGCAGGAACTTAGGCAGGTTCCCCAGCCTCTGAGACTCAGTTTCTGCCACTGTGAAAGAGGCCGATGCATGGGGTGAACAAGGTAACATGCCAGTCATTGGTTTGCTGCATTGTGTGGGTGTGATTCTTACAGCCCCAGGGACTGCAAGTCCTGTGGCCTTGGAAAGGGTCAACAGAATAACGACCTGACTCCAGTTTGTCTTAGCCTGCACTCAACAGTAACCTCTGCTCTCTGGTGTAGGCCTAATGTGATTGTGCAGTGTGTAAACTTTATCTTTGCCAGGATTCAAATTCTGATTTCTGTGTTCTCCCGTCTTGCTGCAATCTGGACTCAGCATTGTAACGTTTATTCTAAGAATCTCTTGTCTCAAGTTTGTACAAACAATGCTCATCACTTATTCATTTTATTGACAGCCTTGTCTATAAAAGCTGGAAAAGCCAATAAATAGTCAATAGAAAGAACAGGGTAGGACTTCCACGAGCCAGAAGAGGAGGGAGAGAAAGAACGGAGAAACAGCTATGAGGAAGGCAAGAGGAGACATCCTTGGAAAACACATTTGAAGACCAATACTAAAATCAAGTATCTCTGAGAGGTAGCCAGGTTAGCTTAGAGGACTTCAATAGAATTATAATGCCTAGTTATTGTTCTTTAAGTTGAAAATAAAGCTTGGTCTCTCTGTGTCATTATTGGAGAACTAGCTAGGATAAAGAAATACAGCCACTATATTAATGTACTGCTTACATTTATATTAAAATTACTGATACCTTTGGTACTCAACGTAGCACCCAATGTCTAGTTTTTCTCTACCAACTCCCTCCAGCTCCCAAATGAATGAGACCGAGACTACTAAATTTATTTAATCAAACGTTACAGCACGAAACCTGGGGAGTCATGGATCTGTTCTAAGCCTCTAGGCTAATCTGGCTACCTCCCAGCATCCTCCGTGCACTTGTCTTTTAGACGTACTGGGTCCTGCCTTACTCCTCTCTCTCTCCCTCCCCTCCCAGGGCTGGTGGAAGTCCTGCCCTATTCTCTGTTTTTCTCTGCCTTTGAGACAGGAAATTCTTTTTTTTTTTTTCTAGACAGGGTTTCTCTGTGTAGCCCTGGTTGTCCTGGAACTCACTCTGTAGACCAGGCTGGCCTCCAACTCAGAAATCCGCCTGCCTCTGCCTCCCGTGCTGGGATTAAAGGCGTGCGCCACCACCTCCCTGCATTGACATAAGCATTACAATGCCAGGTCCGGTTTGCAAGGAGCGCAGAGAAATCTGCATTTGAACAACAAACTTTACACAGCCCTCACCTCATTCCTACCTGGTAGAGGGATTGTTTGAAGAACACCACCCTCCCTCTGGCCTAAGGATTTCCACCCCTCTCCCCCCAGCTGTGGGGTTGGTGTAAGGAGTGCTCAGCTTCCATCACCAACCCTGTGCAGGCTGGAGGCCTCAGGACTCGGAAGGGCTTGTCTTAACAAAGGGAAGCAAATCTCCTTCCGCCTTCCTGGAAGCACCTCAGCTCCTGGGCTTTCCCCTTCATTACCACCCTTGACTTTCCCCACTAGCGAGGGAGGCCCTTGGGGCCCAGTGGCTACTGCATCTCCAGCCGCTCTGCCTGTCCCCCAATCCCATCCCCGTCTACTGTTGACAGACTCTCTTCTGGACCCCGCCTTCTGAATGTTGTCCCTGCTACAGCAAGTAGGATCTTTCTAAACCACAAATCTGCAAAATGACCATGCCGCTCGCCTGCTTAAAATCTCTCAATGGCCCGGCAGTGGTGGCGCACTCCTTTAGTCCCAGCACTTGGGAGGGAGAGGCAGGCGGGTTTCTGAGTTCGAGACCAGCCTGGTCTACAGAGTGAGTTCCAGGACAACCAGGGCTACACAGAGAAACCCTGTCTCGAACCCCCCCCCCAAAAAAATCTCTCAATGGCAAAAACTAAATTTCCCAAAATGCACCCATGGCCACATGACAAGTCCCTCTCCCCCCTTTCTGCACCCATGGCCTACATGACAGGCCCCTCCCCCTTTCTTTGATCATCCTTCATCTACATCTCAAGCTTAAATTGCTGTCATACAAGGGGGAGGGAGATGAAGGCAAGAAGTATCCTGGGAATCCTCTACTCTGTCCTGTATCTCCTTCCTCCAGACACCCCGCCCCCCGCAATGTCGGACCCCTTGTTAGTTGCTGAAGGGTTTTGTAGCTAAACAGACATGATCACTATTTTCTTTCCACTCCTGGTCATCCTGCCTATGTGACACCCCAAGGACAGTGCTAGGTATTTTTGCAGTTATTTTTGTGGTGACAGAGTCTCATCTTTTAGCTCACATTGGTCATCTCCTGTACACACACATACGCGAGCGCGCGCGCGCACACACACACACACACACACACACACACACACACACACACACAGACGCCACAGAGTACATGTGGAAGTCAGAGGACAAGTTTGTACAAGTTCGTATTTTTGGGAGTCTGGTCTCTTCTTCTGCCATGTGGGTCCAGCATATCACACTCAGGTTGTCAGGTGTGGCAGCAAGCACCTTTACCTGCCAAGCCACCCTCTGGTCCATCTTGGTTTTTTGTTTCTGGAGGGTTTGCTTTGGTTTGGTTTTGTTGTTTTGTTTTGTGTTTAAGGCCCTCTAGTGATTCCAATGTCAGTACTAAGGACTGACTTGGGTATTAAGGGACTTGAAAAGATGTCATGGGGTCGACAAAGTCTTTCCACATAATCCACATCTGTAAACCCTAAGGCGATCAATAAACTCCTCCACTTTACAGATGTGGAAACTGAGACTCTCATGTCACACCACCGAAGCCTCATGTTGGCTCTGAAAATTCCAGTCATCCTACAGTAGAATCCAGTGTGGGCCCTGCTGATACCTCAGCAGTCACGGTGTGATGAACACTCCTAGCCTTCTGCCAAACCAAATGTGTCCCTAAATATTTCTCTCCCACGCCCCCACCTCCACGCTTTCCCCTGTCTGGAAGGCTTTCTCAGCCCAAGCTGCCAGCTGCAGGCCTTGCTGCTTCCAGAGCTGCCACCTCCTTCGCAAAGACATTTCCATTCCCCACTGTTTCTCTTCCCTTAAGTTGGAAGCGCCCGCAGCCTGCTTTTTAGCCCTGCCTGCTGCTTGCTTCACGCTCTGGCTGGTACGGCTTCCCACGGTTTGACAGTTCCAGGTATTCTTTCTACAGAGGAGCCCTTTGCCCAGCTCTTCCCTTCTTACCTGTCTCTTCCCTTCTTAGGCAAACCTCTTTCAGGAAACGCCTCCTGCGTGTTAGCATTTTGTCTAGGCTCCGCCCCACAGTTACCTGGCAACAGCCAGGTGAGCGGGGACTCACTATAAAAGGGCTTGCTCCCTCCTCTCTCCTTGCTCTGTCCCCGAGTTCCTCCTTTCCCCATGACCTTCCCTGCTCTCTCCACCTGTTCATGGCCAATCTCTCTCTCTCTCTCTCTCTCTCTCTCTCTCTCTCTCTCTCTCTCTCTCTCTCTCTCTCCTCAACTCCCCTCCCCATGCCCTGAATAAACTCTAGTCTATACTATACCATCTTTGTCCCTCAGGGGGATGGGATGCACCAGCGTAGGCCCTCAGAGGCACCCCCTTCCCCCACACCTGACAGCAATCCACCAAACATATGCCTTCTCTCCTTATCTTTTTATTTATTTATTTGTTTGTTTGTTTGTTTATTGGTTTTTCGAGATAGGATTTCTCTGTATAGCCCTGGTTGTCCTGGAACTCACTCTGTAGACCAGGCTGGCCTCGAACTCAGAAATCCGCCTGCCTCTGCCTCCCAAGTGCTGGGATTAAAGGCGTGCGCCACCACTGCCCAGCCTCTCCTTATCTTTTTATAAAACACAACACTGCATCTCTAATCTTCCACCGTGGAGAGCCCTTCCTCTGCTGCCAGGGGATGCCAACGATACCTGTATGTGAACATGATGATAAGGTATGGACTCTGGAGCCAAACTTCTTAGGCTTGAATCTTAGCCTTAGAGTGGACAAATTCTCCCAGCAGTCCCTCCCTGCCTTATGTTTCTTTCCTGTAACATGAATAAATAATGTCTCCTACTTGAGAAGTGGTGGTAAGGATTAAGAAATCAATTCATGTTGAATGTGCAGTTCAGGGCCTGGAATATGGCAAGCACATGATGAATATTGGCTATTTCTCTGTGACTTATTAATTCGATGGTCCTGGGAAAATGCTTGTCAAACTGGACAGGGAAGAGGATTCTGGGAAGCTGGCAGAAGAGGAAGCATCAGGGTTCTCTCTCCCAAGTGTCACAGGAATTGCGTTGGTAGGTTCTGTCTGCTGTGGCTGTTGTAGAAATCTGGAATCTGTTGAATGCTGAGACCTTTCAGGGGAAGACTTGGTCCATGAACTGTTTGAGTTCAGTCAACTGTAACTGCTAACCCAAGCAGCAGCGACCTCCACCCCAGTCTTGTGCTCTGCAGCTGTGCCAGTGTGCCTGGAGTGAACTATACATAGCTCAGAAAGGATGGAGTTCCCAGAACAGGGTCAGCCCTGACCTCTGAATCTGTCACTTCTGAGGCAGAGACACAAAGACACTGGGATCCTTTGTTGGTATGTCTCCCCAAATAGTGCAAGACTCTGCCTCAACCGAAGCAGCTCCCAGAGGACTTAACTGGTATCTGTCCTTCTCCTTAATGTTTTTCCTTTTGTCCCCTTGGGAGCCACACATTAAAGATCATTTATTCTAAAGGAACAGTGTACACAGAGGACACTGCAAAGTGACTATACACAGCCAGGGAAGCCACACACCTCAGGCTCATCCTTGGCACTTTGTTTTGTTTTGATCTGTTTTTTGAGACAAAGTCTTGCTATACAGCCGAGGCTGCCCAAGGACTATGTGCCACAGAATGGCCTGGCACCTGCATTCTGCTGCCTTTTCAGAGCTGGGAGTGCAGGCATGTACCACAGTGTCTAGCAGGACAGCTGTCAGTAAAGAGAACCCCAACCAACTACCCACCCCTAACGCTGCAGGGGAGAACTTTCATCTCAAGACCTACTAAATAACTAGTTTAAAATGTCAAGTTTTCAACTAAATACTACAAGGTTACCAAACATCAAAGCATGCCCTACTTGAAGAAAAAAGGGAGTGCTGGGTAGGTGTCTTTGTAGGTAAAATGTAAGACTGGAAATCTGCAGCCCCTGTAACCCATCTAAAAGTGGACAGAGAGACTGATGGCACAGAATAGTCTTCTGACTGTCACGGGTGTCATGGCATGCACACCCCCCCCATATGTCATCCACATGCACAGTAATGCTAATACCCATGGTACTAATAAGTAAGTGGGTCAGGCGTGGTGGTGCATGCATTTAATCCCAGCACCTAGGAGGTAGAGGTAGAGGTAGATGGATAGATGGAGCTCTGTAAGTTGGAGGTCAGCCTGGTCTACATAATGAATTATGGGACAGCCAGGGCTATGTAGAGAGATCCTGTCTCATCAAAAAAGAAAAGAAAAGAAAGAGGGAAACAAATATTAAATGACAACTGTGAAAGACCTGACAGCAGACCTATTCTAGAATAGAATATTTGCTTTAAAATAAGCAATGGAAAGTTGAGAAAATGATGCATGAGATAAATGGAAATAAGCAAGAAAAGATGTAAAACCTCACAGGGAACTTAGAGGGAAAACGCTCCAGGAATGCAAGAAGTGAAAGAAAGACAAGCAACCCGGAAGTCGGGATGCTGGAAATACAGCCAAGGAAAAACACCAAACCATTCGAGAAGTGTAGACAGAGCCATCAGCCAGATTACAGAAGTACCATGAAGTCTGAGAGGACGAGACATGGGGAGAGAGAATATCTGGAAAATCAATGTTTAGATACTTTTTAGATACTTTGCAAACTTGATGAAAAGCACAGAGATAAACATCTGTAACCCCAGCAGATTACAGATGGACCTCAAAGGAGGCCCAAGAAGGGCCTGAAGAGCAGTCTATGTGGAGATATGATGATTAAAGGATCAAAAGTCAGACTTAGGCTCTTGGAGATCCTGACAAAAGCAGCCTACAGAACCAACCTCAAGGGATTCACGGTAGGAAATACAACAGGAGCTCAGAACCCTTGGATGCTGGAAACAGTAGACAAAACCAATCAGGAAGCTCAGGAAGCCAGAAGCAGTAGACAGAGCCAGTCAGAATGCTGAAAGGAAAATCTGTCAACCAAAAATCTGGTGTCTCACAAAATTTCAAAAATGAGGATAAATTAAGACATTTCCATCCTGTCCTGCAAGAAACATTGAAAGAAGGACTTGCCTACTGTGAAAGAAAGGAGTGCAGGCAGTGCAGGTGGAAGTTCCTGACCAAGATAAACGCACAGGAGGTTATAAACGCTAGTGTTGCTGTAAGGTGGCTTGTCAACTTCTTGTTTTCTGTGTGGTTTATTTAGGTTTTAAGGTACACAGTGAGTAAATGTGTAATTTTGTGAATTCAACAACTGAAAGGGATAAGAAAGGACTTTTAAGAGACTCTGTGTGTGTGTGTGTGTGTGTGTGTGTGTGTGTTTAAAGCTAAGCTGCTATAAATTCAGATTAGAACATTATACCTCTAAGATGTTAAACATAATCCCATAGCTCATAAAGAAGATAGCTCTAGAATAGAAATGAAAGTAAATGAGGGAGGGATTTAAATATTTTACTGCCAAAAAAATCAGCCAGACAGAGAAGAAAATAAACTATAGGAAGACAGAACTACAGGGCACATGTAAGACAGACGACCAATGCGAGAGTAAAGCCCTCACATCAGAAGTCACCCTTCCCTGTCGGGGAGGTGATCCAAGAACTCTCAACTCTGCAGGTGGTGCTGAGCCTTAGGCATGCTACCTTAGTCATAAGTACCTGTGGAAGCTCATAATTAGTAAACTAGGCACAATGAGAGAATGACAGAATAGCCAGGCTGTGGTGGTGCATGTCTTTAATCCTGGCACTGGGGAGGCAGAGGCAGGTGAATTCCTGTGAGTTCAAGGACAGCCTGGTCTACGTAGTGAGTTCCAGGATGACCAGAGCTATACAGAGAAGCTCTGTCTCAATCAACAAAAACAAAACAAAGAGGTTAACAGAAATAGTTTTAAAAACTGGGGTTGTGGAGCCTTTATATCAATGTAGTATGATAATAGGCGAGCATTCTGTCTGTCTGTCTGTCTGTCCGTCTCTCCCTACTCAGGCAGTCACTATACAAAGATAATGTTATGTAATGGATATGGTGGTTATATAAGGAATAAAGATTATATTACAGAATGGGGAATCTGGATAAAGGGGATATTTGAGTCCTGGGCAGGACAGAGTGGAACAAAGTAGAAAGAGTGAAATTTCATCTTGCTACTCAGAACAGTTTAAATCTTTTGAGTTATTTCTGGAATTTTCCATACGTTAATTGACTTTGGGAAGTTGAAATTGTGGGAAAGAAAACTCTGGACAAGGGACACTACTATAGCTACTTTACTTATTTATTATTTTTCAGGACAGGGTTCCTATATAGACCCTGGTTGTCTCTGTAGGCCTTGAACTGCCTGCCCCTGCCTCCCATGTGCACCACCATGCCAACTTCATTTACTTACTTAGGTAGAATCTCCATTGTAGCTGAGACTGACTTGGAACTTGCAACACCTCTGCCTCGGGCCTCCAGTGCTAGAATTACAGGTATGAACCACCATGGCAAATGTGTAAAACACACGATCCAACTACAGCTACTTCTTGATTTATGATTAGGTTATGAAACAATAAACCCACTTTAAGCTGGAAACAGCTTATTAGGACTTAACACATCTAATCTTGGAGGTATCCTAGCTGAGTATCCTAACCTGCTGGAGGAGACTGGTTGGTTGTGCTTGTGACTGGCTGACTGGAGTTGCCCAGCACTGCAGAGCATCAGGCTGCATTATCATTTGCTGGGGGAACAGCTCAAAACACAGTTTCTACTGATTGCGTATTGATTTTACATTATATTGTGCTAATGTCGAGTTAAAAAAGATTAAGTCAAAGCAATGATTACGTTTTAGGTATAGGAAGGAAGCACAAAGGAAGCCATTAGGGACCATTGATATGTGTTTCCCAAGAGAGATTAACTTCGGGTTCAAAGACACAAACAGATCTACAGTGAAAGAATGGGGAAAAGATCTTCCAGGCAAGTCACAACCAAGCAGGTGGGGCTGCTGCACCAGTGTTATACAAGCAGACTTGAACTATAAACAGATTACTGTGGAGTCCTGGGGCAGACCCGATGGAGGCAGGGAAGGAATGAAGGAATAAATGACAGACGGACTCACAGATGGAAAGCTGGGTTCAGATGGTCTGAGCTCCTGGGAGAAACCTCGCCCCAAGAGTGTAGTTTCAGTTTGACAAGATGAAAAGGTACAGATGGGGCAAGGTGAGGGCGCACAGCCTCATCCTGTCACTGAAGCCCAGTTAGGGAGGGTTAAATCGAGCTCAACGCTGCTCACCTTTAAGTTGGATCTCAGTAAGTACGAGGTCACTCTGATTTACATAGTAAGACCCTATCTCAACAAACAAACAAAAACCCAAAGTGGAATCCATTATGTGCACGTTACCATGGATAGGGAAACTGAGGGAAGAACCTGATTATAGAGCCCAGGAAAACACAATAGGTTTAGAGGGCTTGGAAGGCCCAAAGGTGGTTAAGGGACTTTGGAGATAACACCACCACCGTGGAGAGCACCTTGCCTGCTCTCTGGACAGGTCACAGGGCTCTCATAAAGCAATAGGTGTAATCTGTTAAAATTCCAACCTATGTGTTCCCCAATCTGGTGGTGGCTGGAGGTCAGAGGCTGTTTCCCAAGAAGCTCTCACAACTGGTCCTTTTCCAGGGATCTGGATACACACCTGAGGTCTTTTCCTCCCCTCCCCTCCCCTCCCCTTTCCTTCCCTTCTCTCCCCCTCCCACTCTCACTCCCTCCCCTCCCCTTACATGTCCCTCTGATTCCTGCATCCAGGAGCTGAGTTTGCCTATACTTCAGACAACACGTAATGCTCCTAGCACTGTGGATCAGACAGGGGGGCTGGAAGCCCTGAGGATTCAGTACAAGGAGACCCTTTAGCCCCATTCACTGCCCATTTTTCATTTAGGAGACCGAGGCCCAAAAAGAGGGGTGGCTTGTTTAGACTCCCAGTCAAGGGTTATCCTGCACTGTTTGGATATACAGCACCCCCCACCCCGCTACCTCCCACCCCCACCTCTTTCATCTGTCCCACTGTCTTTATTTTCTGCCCACCTCTCCACCCATCCCACATGTGTTTCCAGATGAGCCTCTGAAAACACCGCTCTAGGCTGATCTGGGAGTTCCCAGTCAAGTGGGACTCCCTGATGAAGGTAGAGCAGTTCCTGATGAGTTTGACTGTCTGCCAGCCATAGAGACTGAACACACTATTTCCAGAGCAGTCAGGGAAATTGTCATGGGGCAGGGGGAAGGAATCCTCTTGGACCCAGAGAAGAGGGCAGGGGGGCTTAGCAAAGGAACAAGGTGACCTAGGAGGGGTAAAGGCTGCAAGGGAAAAGGTGGAGCAAACAATGTTTCAACGTGGGTGGTTGTGGCTGAGGTACAGGGAATGAGGGACTCCATGAAGTTGGGCCTGAGAGAAGGGGTGGGGGAGTCCCGAGGAGTCTCACCTACCTCCAGTTAGTCTGTTGGTCACCTCCCCGAGGCCTGGCAATTCTCATGCCTTACCTGCCTCCCTCCACATGCATGCGGGTACTCACTCATCTGAGCTCTACCGTCTCTTTCTCTCCTTGCTAGGAACCCACCCCTTCCTATCTGCCCCTGCCCTGTCTTCCTGCTGAGATCCGGCTCATCTCCCTCCACGATATGATGAAGGCACAGAGTCTTCAACACGGACATGGGATTCCTGGCTTTGCCACCGCTGACTCTGACACCGACAGCTGTGAGTAACAAACTGGCAGGAAGATTTCTAGCCGCCAAAATCCTTCTGACCGGTTGTTTCATTGGCCCCGCTCGATCACCTGCGTGTGGAGAGATGGTCATCTACACTTCCGGTCAGAAATCGGACCAGATTAAGTATCCCAGATTGCCAGTGAAGTCTCGGGGCCCCTCTTATCTTACTCAGGGAGATAATGTGTTATCAGAGGACTGCGTGCAAAGGTCTGTGTACTCTAATCACACAGCTTTGGAAAATAAAGTATTAAAATAAGCTTATTACTTTCTGTCCCAGTACAAACAGAACTCTGAAATGTTACCATCTCCATGCACAGCAGAGTCGGTGGCAGGTGAGAGCAAATGGGTTTTATCAAGAGTTTTTTTTTCAGATTTTGAAATGATAGTTCACAGTAAGAAACATATAGTTCCATAATTGGACTGCACGTGCACACACACACACACACACACACACACACACACACGCCCCATATTTGAAAGGAAAGTTTGACAGGCGGTACCCAAGTGTCCACTCTTCCCAACTATAATACACTCTTAGGTTCTTTTCTGCCCCATTTTGTTAGGAACTTTGGTGTAGGGGCTGGAGCTTACTCAGTTAAGAGCACTGGCTTTTCTTCAAGAGTGCCTGGGTTCTAATTCCTAGCACCCACCTGGCAGCTTAGAACTGTCTGTAACTTCAGTTCCAGGGGACTTGATACTCTCACTCAGACATAGATGCAAGCAAAACACCAATGCACATAAACACTAAACTAAAGAAAAAAAGAGAAATACCAGTGGTGGTTACAACTGTGAATTGATTTCCCATCCCATCAATGATTACAAGGGGAAATGTGGGAAGCCCTGTTTTAGTCTTTCTCAGGTTAAAACAAAACAAGACGTAAGGAAAAGAATTCCTTCTGAGCCTCCCTGCTCAGCTAAGGGAATGGCATTCATCTTTCCAGCTTTCTCACCTCTGGTCCTTCCAGGCTACTGAGGATGTCATGCTGGCCCTTACCGTGTGTGAGCCGAGGAAAGCAGCCCTGCCTTCCTCTCCTGTCCCAGCATTCCTTGCATCTCTGTTGTACACAAAACCCTTTAGGCCAAGGCACTCTCTCTCCTCCTAGCCTCTGCATCTGCTGTCCTTCAACAGGGCTACTGCCCAGATCCACTCCACCCCTGGCATGATTTGGCTGACAGCACTTTGGGTGGTCCTTTCTACCTCGCTGAGTTGTGGGTTCTGCCCAGTTATTAGAGCAACCTTTTTGTCTCCCATTTGGTCATCTCTATACTTTGTTATAGTGGCTCAAGGTTTGCTTCATTGTTTGCTTGCTTGCTTGCCTACTTCCTTGCCTGTTGGCTTCAGCCCTGCCAGCTCTGTGAATCTGTGCTCTGCTGTGTTTGTTGCTGTGTCCCTAGCACAAAGCTCAGGACTTTGCATGAAGTATGATCACAGTGAATGGTCATAGACGATAGACTTTAGACTCTAGGAATGCTAAAACCACGCACAGAACCACTGTTCCAACAGACATGGCATCACACTCCCATAATGCAACACTCTGGAGGCCCAGCTCTGAGGCTCTTGGGTTAGAGGCTTACCTGGATTATATATCAAGACTTAATAAACCAAAGGAGAACAGCAAACAAACAGAACTACCCTGGCATCCAGAGGGGATGATAATTACATGGCTGGAACATAGACTTCCCTAACCAGAGTGAGCATGGGGAACCACAAGCATGGGAGCATAGTGATTGGATACTCAGAAGGTGGACATGTGGGGCCAGAGAATATGTCAGTCCCAGTTGAGATTTCTCTGACTTTCAGGTTTGTTTTATGAACTACTTGGTAAGAAGCACTGCTTTGTTGATCTGGTGGTCATTTGGAGAAATTGGGACTACTGAGTCTGATTGACTGCACATACTGGATTCCCTCTGTGCTGAGATGGGTGATGACTGACCTGATTCCCTTTGTAATCAAACAGCTGACCGGCATTGATGTTGGGCCCAATTTTTCTGGGGGCCTAGAAGACAGAGTCCCTGCTTTGGTCTTGGTATTCAATGGTGAGGCCTGGGCCAAGGCCAAGGATACTTCAAGAGGGGTTCTCAACCAAAGCAGGACAAACTGCATCAGAAACCTGGATTTTACAGATGGGGATACTGAGGCGCAGAGAGAGCAGGAACCCATGTTCATAGACCATGCTGTGGCAGAGGTCCAGGGAGAATCTATGTTGCTATTTAAGCTCCTCCCTAAACCCCACAGGTCACTCAGCCCACAGGTGCTGGGACTTGAGCCCTAGCCTCTGACTCTGTTTTTGACACTATCCCCTTATGTCTCTCCTCTGCCTCGTGTCCTGGGACATGGCCAGAGCAGGAGACTGATGGCACACCAAATATTGTAGGGAGTGGAAGGGGATAGGCCTTGCTCTTTAACAGGCACATGGCAGACTTGCCATCACCAGGTCAAGGGAGCTGATTGAAAACTTTCTGAAAATAAAGACAATATTACCTTGCAAGGTAATGGAAGGGACTTCCTGGCATCATCATGAAAATTGACACAGAGCAGCTCCCCTGTTAATTCTTAGAGGCAAGGTTTAGTAAACTTTGTTGGTTAACGGGGGTGGCCCAGCTTGCCAGTTGCCTCCAGAGCTGAGATTGGAAGGTTGTGAGCCGGAGACAAGAGACTAGTAATTCTTGAGCATCTGCTTTGAGCCAGGCATTGCACAGAGTCACAGTTGCTGGTGTTGACGCTAGGCGCTCACAGCAAGGCAGGTGCGGTGAGTGAGCTGTCTGATTTTGTAGGTGGGACACTGAAGCAGAACAGGACATAAGGTTTCACATCTTGTGAAAGCAAAACACAGATTTATACCTTGGGCAGTTGGACTTGAGAATCCTTCAGTAGCCTCCATGTTTGCACATGTGTCTCGTCTCTGCTGAGAGACTCATTGGGTTGGTCATCTCTGTGTCGGGCTGTGCTGGGCCTTCTGAGTGGGTCCTGGTCCCAGGTGAACACCTATCAGAATCTCCCCAGCACTCCATCCGGTCTCCATTCCTCCATATTCCTGAAGATAATCAGAAAAGGTTCCAGCTGCCTGTCTGCTGTACTTCCCTCTACATGGGTGCCTACTTCCAGCCCCAGACAGTGAGCTCCCCTGCTGGGTGGGATTTGGATGCTATGGTGCCTTCCACTCTCTGCCTTGCTCTGTTTCCAGCAGAATTCTCTCTCCCTGGAGTCCTGGGGATTGAAATCTAGTGTCTCCAGTTAAAGACCCAGGAGCTGGAGGCACAAGCAAGTTCCGATCTTAAAACTGGGGGCATGAAGAAAAGGGGTAACTTGGGGAGGGAGAGAATGAGAGGTAGTGGAGAAGAGAGAGGAGAGGGGCAAAGGGCAGGAGAAGGGCACTATTGCATCTGTATGTTTGCCTACGCACGCCATAGTCCAGAATCAGGATTCTGCTGGGTAGAGAAGAATTTCATCAGAACCAGCATGCCAGGGTCAGTTTGACAAAGAGGGATGCATCAATCCATAGCAGGCAGTGAGCTGCCAGGGCTGGTTAGTGAGCTGCTGGTGACCAAGGTGGGTGCTTCCCACCCTGACAGCCCTGAATCCTACTCTGGAGCTTCAGGAGAAGAACTGCCACTGGGGAAAGGAGAAAGGGGACTTGTCTACACCTGCCCCATTATCCCTGTTGCTGACTGTTGTGAGAATGTCAGGCATGCTTTCCAGAGATCACGCTGAGGGGACACACACACACACACACACACACACACACACATGCCCGCAGGCCCATTTGGTGACCCTGGGAGGTGGCTCTCCTACCTCTGTTTTACCAAGGGAAACTTGGGAAAGGAAGAGATTATTCAGCAGGAGGCAGAACTGATACATGAAGTTAGTAGCTACCAGCACCTATGATGGGAGCCCTGGGAGATAAAGTGTAAGTGGCGACCTAACTGGAACTACCAGAAGACATGACATAATTCTGACCTTAGCCCTCATGGCCCACAAGGAGAACCCTGTTGTCAGCATTCCCTTCTTTAGTAAGCAGGAAGCTGAGACTTGAATCCAGCCTTCCACATCAGAGTCCCTACCTTTAACTGCTTCTCTCAAAAGTGGGGCTCTGGAGAGAGACCCAACTCCACTCCATGTGCCCTCTCACTGGCAGATGGCGGTACATCCAGACCCTTCAGCCAACAGCACAAGCAGCTGTCCTAACTGTGGACGGGCAGCCACCAGCCTGGTTCAGTGCACTCCAGGTTGGGGCACCCCAGACATGGCAGGTGACCTGTGCTGATAATTTTTGTTTATCTCCTGGGACACAAGTCAACTGTGAGTCTGTTGAAACAGTAGTTGCTTGAAGCTTGCTTGAGGCAATCAGCTAATGTGGAGGGGGGAGAGGAGAGGGTGAAAAGGCAGGGCAGGGACACTGTTGCTTGTGTGTGTGTGTGTGTGTGTGTGTGTGTGTGTGTGTGTTAGAATCCTGACAGATAGTGAAAGAATTTCGTCAGAATCGGCATCCTGGGAGCAATTTCACAAGAGGACTGTCTGAGCCCCCGTCAGAGCATCTGGTCTGATGTAGCCAAAGAACCTGGGGTCTGGGGTTAGGGGGGTGGGAGGTGGGGATCCTTCCCTGGCTCAGGGCTAGTTCCATACACAGTCTAGAGAAACAGCCTGCTCCATGGGCCTGGGTCTCTCTGAATATCCAAGGCAGGGGAGGGAGAGCTGGTTCTCAGGTTCTTTTCAGCCCTGAATCCTCACTCTAATGCTGACTCCTTAGATGAGGCTCACTTTTCAAAGACAGGAAACTCCTGTTGCCACACTCCTTAGAGGACAGAAGTTCCCAGCAGCCTTTGCACTTCCCCTTAAGTCTGGATTTGGACAATGGTCTTCACCACTCAAGAACTGTCTGGGGATTATGGGAGAAAAGAGGGCTGCTGTTCAAACATCTAAGCTGCAAAATATCCACAGACATCTATGCTGTCTGGAAAACAGACCCTTCTTTTCACTTGCCCTGGGCCCGGATTCTGTCTGAGCATCCCAGCAATTTAACGGCTCATGCCTGATGGGCATCTGCCCGAGCCTGGAGTGCTAGCATCTATTTAGCCATGGTACCACACCACCATGCTGCTAAGTGAATTATTACCACATGAGGAGATGTGGGGTGTTAGAGGGGAAAGGTCAGGTTCACATCCAGTTGTGGCGCTGACTTCTGGTGTGCGCATGCGCCCTCTGTTCCCCGAGCTTCAGTGTCCTCCCAGGACCACATAGCTGCACTGTTTGAATGGAGTCAGGGGCAAAGCTCTTATATGGGGTTGGCATACATGTGCAGACCAACAGGCAGTGTTTGGGTTCTAGGGAAAGGAAGTGGACAAAAGAGGAATCTAAATAACCCATGTTCAAAGTCTGGCTCTGTCACTCATTATTATATTTAGAATTGCTCCCCCCCCCCCATTCTCTCTTAAAATCCTAGAATACCTTAGAATGTGAATATCTGAGAAGAAGTCCAAGTGACAATGAGGTCAGCAGGCTAGATCCTGATCTTCATAGGGAAAGGAGATTTGCATGTGGACCCACATGTTGGAAGTCATGTAACCATAAAGATGGCTGCCCACTAGCCATGGAGTGAGAACTCAAAAACCAAGCCTAAAGGGAGCAGTGACACACACATTTAATCCCAGCACTTGGGAGGCAGAGGCAGAGGCAGGTGGATCTCTGAGTTTAAGGCCAGCCTGGTCTACAGAGTGAGTTCCAGGACAGACAGGACTACAGAGGGAAACCCTGTCTCTAAAACCAAAAACCAAAAACAAAACAAAACAAAAAAGCAAGCTTGCTAACTCCTTAATCTTGGACTCCTAAGCCCCAGAACTGTAAGGTAACACATTTAACGCATTCCTATGGTTTGAGCCTTTTGGTACACAGATGTGACAGATCTGTGACAGCACTAACAACCCAGTGTACCCACATGAAAACCCCTTACACTTTACAGGGTAGAGGTGACCAGAAAAGTCCCTAAGAAGAGGTCTGGTGCATAGTAGGGCCTCAACAAATGTCCCTTGCCTATCTTCCAAGAACAGGAACAGCAGCTGGCATCCTGGGGAGAAAGGACTAGGATATTGCAGAGTCATCCTGTGTCAGCATGAATCCAGGGCACCCAACCCTTGACTCCACCCTCATCTAAAGCCCAGATTGGCAACCAACCTTGTTCTCAGCCCAGCCCTGGCCTTGGGACTGGCTTCCAGCCAGGCTGGTTGAGAGCTGAGTACATAGTTGACTTCACCTATGCCCAAGTTCAGAGCAAACCTGCTCTGGTTCATAGGCCAGTTTGGCATAGGGCACGGTTGCCAGGGAGTGGTATAGAGGCCACAGAGACAGAGAGGAGCTGGGGGACCCACACTTTGCAGTCTTGGCTGGCATCCGCATCTTAATCAGACATAAGCTGACTCTTCCCACCACCAGACAGTTTACAAGTCCCTCCAAGCCTTGGAGAAACTACAAGGTATGAGGGAGGAAGACAGGTGGGGCGCAGGAGTCAAATCCTGACAGGGCCATGGATGGGCCGTGTGGGCTGTGGGACACTGGACACACTCCCTCCTTCAGTGGAGAGTAGTTAGGCCCAGATGGACAAACAGAGGCTTCTGTAATATGAAGGTCATCTCCACCCATGGAGTTCCTGAGGCCCTCCATAATGGCATCTATTGTGATTGGTTCACAACTGACTGCTCAGAACTGTTGCTGAGTCAAATTCCTGGAGAGCCCGGAAGTGTGCCTGTGGGTAGGAGGGCTGTCTGGCACATCCTCCCTACAGCATCCCTCCTGCAGCTCTTGGCAGCCTGAGAGCATAGGTAGCGGCCCTCAGCTCCCTCCCCACAGTCCTCGGCTCCCTCAGTGAGCTACTACTTTCTAGCATCTGTTACCACCCAAACTCGTCGGGATTTTCATGTTTTCTGTGGTCTCCCTGCCCCTTCCCCTGAGAAGAATGTTGATCGTGTAGCAGGAACTTTGTGTTGGTCACTGTTTGATCTCTTGCACCTGCAACAGTTAGCTGCCTGGTGCTGAGTCCTTGCATGACTTGGGCCCTGGACTGCCTACTAGGGGTGACAAGGAAAATGAAGAAAGGACAGACACATGGACACAGAAACACTGGGGTTGAGTGATCTGGGCTCTCAAATGGAGAAGTCATAGCACCCTGGGCTCAGTTATTATATACACTTGAACAAGAAGGTAGGGTTATTGATACAGATATGTAAGGAGACAGAGTTATTGCATACAGATAAACAAGAAGGCAGGTTTATTGCATTCAGATAACCAAGAGGGTGGAGTCATTACATAACAGACAAGAGGGAGAGGTTTATGATATGGAGCTGAGGCAGGAGGCAGGTCTAGCTAATCTTGATAGGAGCAGTCTGCAGGAGAGCGGTCTTCAGGCTGGAAACATCTTGGTGGGGGCAGAAAGCTATGGTGAACATTTTCTGTACAAAACATCAATATTCACACTCAAGGCTTTGCTACTCTGGTGGGGCTGAGGAACTGCTCCTTGTCATGCCCTGCACGTGTCAGACAATTCATATTTCATACAAGCCTTTCCTGGCTCCCTACAGCCTGGTACATAGTAGGAGTTCAGTCAATCTTTGGCGGAAGAAGAGCAAGAGGGAGGGAGGGAGGAAGTTGTAGATCCTTTGTAGTTAGCCTTTATTACATTTGGGACTGTTGCTTTAAGTCAGGGGCCAGATCTATTTTCTAGAGACTTCCATCTGATGCAGGAAAGAGACACAGTGACTGTTAGTATGACCTATTCCTTGACAGAGGGAAAGAGATGCCAGGCTGGGGACATGAGACCTGGTGGCGGCTGATGACTTAAGGCCTTAGGAAACAGGGAGCCCTGCTGAGAGAACAAAGGTTAACAAGAATTAGAGGGGCCAGGTAAAGGCAGCTTCTTGGCAGAGAACAGTATATGCAAAGGTGCAGGTTGGGCAGAGCTTGTGTGGTGTTTACAGACGTGTGTTGCTGTGTACGGGGTATAGCCCAGGAATGTGCTGGGTTGGGATCTGGTGGGACCCAGCTTTGAGATGTACAAATTCAGCCTATGACTTCTCTGGGCCTTCAGAGGCCTCCCACTGATTGAGAGTGAAGGCTGTCCAGGTGTCGCCAACCGTTGCCACATGTCTGCCCAGCCAGAATTGTGCCTTTCAGCTTATTCTTCTGAGCTGGTGTCTCTGTCTCTTAGTCTCTGAGTCTGGGGTATAGGCCCAGCTCAGCCAGAGTAGCTTCAGTAGCATCCTGGAGTAGCTACACCTGTCCTGAGTCCAGTTTCCTCCTCAGACAGGCAGCTGGAGGTCATCAGGACTTTGCCAGCCTTGCCTGCCAGAGCTGGTGTTTGGGCAACTGGAGGTGAGGCAGGGACAGTGGGTGGTAGACACTGTCCTCTCACCCCAGGAGATTTGGGGAAGGATTCTTTCTCTTTGCTTGGCTGAAGATACAGCTGCTGGTCCTTTTATAAGTTTGTCATTGGTGCTCCCGGTGACCTCAGGAATTCTTCTGCCTCCTCCTTGCTCTTCTCACCTGTTAGACAGTTACACCACCCCTTCTTCGGCTTCAGAGATGGGAAACTTTCTCACTTTGTGCTGGACTCCAGGGCCATGAAGACTCAGTCCTGTCCAGTGGGGATGGGAGCTACTCTGTCCCACTATCTGTCCACTCCAAATGAAATAAAAGAGTATCTGCTGTCCAGAGCTTCTTCTTGGCCCAGACCTTGTGACCCTACTGAATGCGGTCATTGTTTTCCTCAATCACTGTGCTTGACAACATTACCAGATAATAGCTCTTATTCCCATTGTGTAGAGGAGAAGACTGAGGCTTGAGCAATCAGATTTTGCTCCAAAATTCACACAGTTGGCATGAAGGATCCTTATTTAAATCGGTCTGGGTCAAAGTCACTCCCTGGCTCTGCTGTCCCTCATCTCGGTACCTGTTGCTACTGTGGCCAGGTTTGGGGTCTGCTGCATCCCAGGTCCATCCCTGAATAATTGTGTAGTATCTAAGTCAGAAGAGACAGACTGGGGGTTTCCATTAGCATCTGACTGTGGGGCTGATCTTGGGGTCAGAGGCCTCATTCCTGGGGTCTGAGGAGTCATGTTTTCTGGGAGATTCTGAGCTTAACATCAATTTTAGTGAGTGAGGAGATCTCTGCCCAGCATCCTCAGAATATTCTTTTCCTGGAGTCAGCTTGACAGTAGGCAGAATTATGATCTGGGACTCCCGGCTATTGCTGGATAGGCAGTGTGTCCTTACAAAGGTCTCTATCCTTTTGGGTTTGTTTGTTTGTTTGTTTGTTTGTTTGTTTGTTTTGTGGTTTTTGAGACAGGGTCTCAGGAATCCCAGGCTAGTCTTAACCTTGCTGTTTAGATAGCTAAGGATAGCCTTGAACTTGTGATCTTCCTGCCTCTATTTCTGGAATGCTGGGTACAAAATATACTGCCACACCTGATTTTCTGTGGTGGTGGGGGGATTAAACAGAAGGCGTTGTGCATGCTAGGCAAACACTCTTATCAACTTACCTACATCCTCAGCAAGTCTTCTCTGTGAGATGTCAGATTCCAGATTTGCAGACATGAGGCTGGGACAAGCTCTCTGAGCAACACATAATATGAAGTAACTGTAGATGAATCAGACCCTGTCTTGGTTGGGTCTGGAAGGGGAATGTGGTTCTGAATGGTCTGCCTCACCTCTCCCAAGGCCCCTCCTAGATCTTGTGGCTGCTCATATGGGTGCACTCTGCCTCTCAGATCATTTAGAAAAGCAGACAGTGATGCAAGTGGGAGGGACTCAGAAGGATTGAGGTCACTGTGGCTGACTGCTCAATAGTGTGGTGTTGGAGGGTGTCCTTGGACACGCCCACCCCTAGGCAGCCCCAGCCTCCATCCTGGAAAACAGTGATAGCAATAGTATCTACTTTCAGTGTGTTATTAATGACAAGAATCAAATAGGGACTAGTGGGAAGCGTGTTTGTAACACGAGCCCGGGAGGTAGTCAATAGTCTTGACAATATGGTGACGGTGTGGTGATGGCAAGGAAAGGGAGAGGCTGATGTCATCCATGATGCTCCCTGACTCCACCCTTATGCGTCTTCTTGGGTGCCTTTACCCAAGACATCCCATCCTAGTACAAACGTGTCCTGAGAACCCAAGTAGCCAGGGCCTGCCCTCTGAATCTGGAAGAAGCCAGATACTGGTTCTCAAACAGTTCCCAGTGGCTGTGTTCTGGGCATGTGGTAGCACCAGCTTTGAAAGAATTAATGGAAGTCTTCCCAGGGGAGGCAGCGCTTAGCTGAAGTAAGATGGGGGTGTAGGAATTGACTGATAGAGTAGACAGGATTTCTCTTTTCCATTTAAAGGCATTCCTGGCAGGCGAAATAACAGGAGCAAAAGCAGAGAGGTGTGAAATAGCCTGCTGAGCTTGGGAAGAGGCACATGGTTGGACAGGTGGGAGCAAGGGGCAGCAGGGACATGAGGGTGTTTGGGTCAGACCTCACAGAGGCTAGGGTACTAAGTCATTTAGGACCTAGCTTGCAGGCCACATGGAGCTGTTTCATCCATTATACAATGGACATTCCAAACATCTCCTCAATCCGAAGCCCTTTTGTGGTGGGCACCTTGGGTGCAGCCCAGTTGCCCCTGAACCCCAGGCTGGGTCACTCCTTCCTCAGTTGCTGAGATCTCCATTGGCAGAGTCTGAGGTTCACATTCCTCCCTGCCACTGTCTCCCCATCACGTGGTGCGGGGGATGGGGGTGGTGAAATGCCCAGGACTTTTTCCTCAATTTGGGATAATTGTGAGAAACCATTACAGAGGCCAGGGAGATGGCTCAGTGTGTAAAGTCCTTCCTGTGCCAGGCTGAAAATCAATTTAAGTTTGGATCCCCAGCACCAGTGTAAAATCCAGGCCCAGGCACGCCACTGTAATCCTAGCACTGAGGAGGTGAAGACAGGTGGGTTGAAACTCACTGGCCAGTCAGCCCATCCAAATTACTGAGCTCCCTGTTTGGTGAAAAGAACTGGGCTCCAAAACTAAAGTGGGGAGAGGGCTGCAAGATGGCTGAGCTGGTGTTTGCTGCCAAATCTGATGACCTGAAATCAATCCCTAGGACCCATAAGGTAAAGGAGAGAAACAAAATCCACAAAATGTCCCCTGATATGCACAGGAGAGACATGGTGCTCACCTACACACACACACACACACACACACACACACACACACACACACACACACACACACACACACACAAATTTAAGTGGGGAACAATTGAAGAAGACACCCAACATTGACCTCTGATTGCTACAAACACACATGCATTTATACCTGCACTCACGCATGCGCATACCACAGAAATACATGTATCTAACACACACACACACACACACACACACACACACACACACACACACACACACACACACACACACACCATTCCAGCTCCAGATCTCTAGGAAGAGAATGCAAAGGCCTTTGAGGGGTTTTCCTGGAAGTCCAGTTTGTCCCTCTGCCCAGTCCTGATTCAGTCCTCACCACAGATGCAGATCTTGAGAGAACTTCCCCAAACAACATTCTGCCAGCAAATCTCCCTCTTGACCTCCTTCCTCAAGAGCCCCACTTGCAACAACCATCATGCAGGGGTCACCATGATGGGTGACATCTCACTGAGGAGTGATGAGGGACCCTGCTTTTTGAAGGCATCTCTGTCCAGAGTGAGGGGATGAGCTGGCAGGACACTTTGGAAGCTGGCAGTCAGAGAGGATGAGATTGTTTTGATTTAGCAGGAAAATGATGTGAGTAATAGGTATGGGGGCAGGAAGGAGGGGTAGATAGACTTAGATAGGGGGACACCAAGTCTGGAAAGGGTCTGGGATTCTTGGAACATCAGGGCAGAGGTGGAGCTGTCTGGGATCCTGCCCCAGCCATCCTGCCTGGGATGACAGGAAAGGTTCAACAAGAGAGACTCAGCTCATTGAGCACCATGGCTACCAAAGATCTGTGTGGAGAGGCCCCAGAAGTGTGTAGGAGACGGTGTGACCCGGGGCTGTGGAGGTGGGATAACAGTAACCGGTGGTTTATAGAGAGCATGCCTTTATCCATTGAGTTTATTAGCAATCAGAAAGACCAAGGGTCCTGAAGAATAGGGTGTGCTAGTTGTTAACCCTTTGGTTGCTGAGTCTTGCTGGGTTGGGTGGCACTTGCAGCTATTTACAAAGCAATAGGCATCCTTGCATGCCAACTTACCACAAGTCCAGCTGCTCCCTCTGAAATCCTTCCAAGAACCTGCTAGACAGATACCTCAATCCCTAGTCATAAAGAGGAAGCCAGGGCTCAGTGAGGTTCCCGCCTTGTCCAGAACCAGGCAGTGCCCAAAGACAGGGCTGGAGTTGATCCAGGCTTGTCCGACACATGCCTGTAATTGCTGGGGGGAAATAGGACCCAGAATTCTTGGTTCTTTAATCAGTCTTGATCCTTGCTCAAATGGCCACTTCCTATGGTGAATTCCAGAATTTTTGATCATGAGCCAACTTCTTCCAAGAAACAGAGCTGAGAATGACCAGTTTATTCGGACCTAGGGTGGAGTGGGATTATATTAGCAGGAATTTCCAGGCATGGGAATCCCCCCAACTTTCGGCTGGATCCCTCACACATGTGGGAAAGACTCTGTAGCAGTGGCAGCCGTAGTACCTTCCGTAGACGGCACCTCCACAGAGTCAGGAGGAGGCCCCTAAAACCTGCCTCACCTCGGGCTTATAACCTCCAGCCTGTGCCCTGCAGGGAAATGGTCTGTCTTCATGCATCTTTTTCCAAAAGTGTTTTTGTAGAGCCTGGCTGTTTCATTGAACCTCAAAGGGCTGTAGTCTCCGTTCTCCACGGTTTTGTGTTCCATGGCTTCAGTGACCTGTTGTCTACCACAATCCAAATATATTAAATGAAAGCAAGGTATGGTGGAACACTCCTGTAATCCTGTCACTGGGGAGGTAAGGGCAGGAAGATCATGAGTTCAAGGGCCACCTAAACTACATAGTGAGACCTTGTCTCAAAAAACAAAACCAGGAATTTTAAAGGGAAACTTCCAGAAATAATTTATGAACTTTAGATTACATTTGTTTGTGAGTAGCACGACACTGGCATCTCCTGTGCTGTCTGTGCCTCACTCAGAAAGTGAGCTATCCTGCACGTCATGTACCCTGCATGGACTACCTGCCCATTGCTCCTCAGACTGACACCATAGTTATTAGACTCCCTGTGACAGAATCTAACAAGCACCACAGTGAATGACAGAAAGCCCTGCTGTCCCCTGTCAGGGTGTTCAGGTTTGCTCTCCTCACCCTGGACTGGTCCCAGTCTTGCTTGTTCATACACAGGTCTGAGTCAGTCACAGCGGGACAATGTGTTCAAGCCCTCACTTCAAAGAAATGGACATAGTGAGGTCCAGAGAGGGCAAGGACCTGCCCAAGGCCACCCAGTGCTCTGATGTATAGCATGTTCCACCCTGAGTGTCCCAACCAGCAGCCTGGTGCCTGTCCATGTGAGTTGTGGCATCAGGCCAGGGGATTGAGGGAATTTGGAAACAGACTTTAGTTTAAGGTCTGGCTTCTTGAACTCTGGGCTTGCTTGGAGACTTTGGCAAGTAACTAGTCTCTCAGCTTCAGTTTCCTTGGTTTTGAAATAATGACTCCTTCCTTGCAAAGTTCTTGCAAAAATGTAGAGAAAGCAGCATTGTGGGAGGCACACAGTGTGCCTGAGTTGGGCCAGTTAATGTTTGTGTTCATTGATAGGAGCACACACCCGCTGGCACGCTGTGGATACTCACGAATGCTTGGTGTCTCTAACTCTGCATGCAATCGCTTCTGCTTCCATAGGTGGCTGCAGGGGACCTGTCCCTTTTTCTGGTGACCACATCCTGGTAAACAAGAATAGAGAATTGTTATTGAGAGATAGGGAAAGAGTATAGAGCTAGCTTCTGAAATCATCATCCTGTGGAAGTGTGAAACACAGCAGCTCGTGCTTTAAAACCTGTCACAGCTTGAACCTCCCTGGTCACACCCAAGATGTTTGCAGGCCTTACAGAAGGAGCCAGAACCTGCAGCTGGGCCTCTCTCCTCTAGTCTCCCTGGCCAACACTCTCTCAGATCCTAAGCAGGGCTCAGCAGGAAAACCAGTACAATCTCAGCTACAGCTGAGCAAATGCCAGAAATGTTTTTTGGTAACTAGATTCCATCAGGAGCCATAGTAAAACAGAATATTCTAGGTCTGAGAAGGTTCTGGTGTCTCAGAGTCCATCCCCCATTTATCTCCATTCAGAGGAAGTCAAGAGGCTATGTTCTCTTGGGATGTCCATATAGCCAGGCCTGATGACCCAAGCGGAATTCTCTCTAATTCCAGTCAAGGGCCTTCCTTCTTTTGTTTTTGTTTGTTTTTGTTTTCTTCAAGACAGGCTTTCTCCATAGCTCTGTAGACCAGGCTGGCCTTGAACTCACAGAAATCCTCCTGCCTTTGTCTCCTGGGTGCTGGGATTAAAGGCGTGCACTACCACTGCTGGGCTTGGCCTTCCCTCTTTTGTCCATCAACCACACCTCATGACAGCATCTGTGATGGCTGACATGAGAATACTCCCATAGGCCCATGAGTTTGAATACTTCGGTTCTAGTTGGTGGAACTGTTTGGGAAGGATTAGAGGTATTGTCTTGTTGGAGGAGGTGTGTTACTGGAGTGAACTTCCAGATTCCCAAGTTCATGACCTTCCCAGTTAGTTCTCTCTCTCTCTCTCTCTCTCTCTCTCTCTCTCTCTCTCTCTCTCTCTCTCTCTCTCTCTCTCTGCCTTGTGGGAGCTCTTAGCTACCATTCTAGTGCCTGCCTGAAGTCATGCTCCCCACCGTGATGGTCATGGACTCTAATTCTCTAAAACTGTAAGCAGCCCCCAATAATCTCTTCTATAAGTTGCCTTGGTCATGGCATTTTGTCACAATAGTTGAAAAGTAACTAAGACAGCATCTCTGTGTGTCACCATGAGTGTGCTGGCTTCGAGGCAGCTCAGAGCTGAGCATGACAGGTCCCATCTGTTGCCCCTCTGTCTTACTACACTGTCACTGCTCATTTAGCACCCAACTCCTGCACCAACTTGGGCCCACGGGAGGTTATACCTAGGTGACACTGGACCCAGGTAGCAGGAGAATTACTGTAAATACAGCAGTCTACACATGCACACACACACACACACACACACACACACACACTTGAATAGTACAAAATACTACATACATGGCAGATGGAGCCTAAAAACGATGCAGGACCTGGGTTGGCCTCCTTGTTCATGCACCTCACGTAGCTGAAGCTGATGGAAGCATGTGGGCTTTTATCTTACCATGTGGTCAGCCATCTACAAAAGCAATGGTGGCACTCACTGGGTCAAGCAGGATGCTTAGCTCTTGTTGCTCACTGAGCAAGTGGGTCCTATTTTAATCCCCATTGTTACACCCGAGGAAGGAGCTCCTTAAAGTCATTACCAGGCTCTCCTGAGTGTGTACATAGACTAGGCGGTAGAGCCAGGAAGTGAATCCTGACAACAAACTTGGCCCTCCTGCCCCTCACTGGCTGCAGCGCTCGGGCGAGTGGGCCGTGCACCTTGCCTGGCCAGCACAGTAGAGCTGACCCTGGTAGTGGAGGTGCAGGTGAGCCACCCCTGAGGGTGTGAGCATGAAAGAGCTGGCCTGGCCCCTCTCCTGCTATAGGGTATCATGGGCAAGGAAGGGATGCTCTCCTTGTCTTGCCGCTTGCCACCTGCAGCAGGAGGTGAGCTGGCACCCAGGTCATGAGAGTGGAAGAGCTGGCCCCACCCCTTCTTACCTGCTGCAGCCTTCCGGAGAGCAGGCATTGCACTTCACCTGGGCAGCACAGTAGAGCTGGCCCCAAGGACATGATATCAGGAGAACTGCCCCTGCCCCTTGTCAGATGTGGCATTGGGTGAGCTAGTCAGTGATGAAATGTGCCAATTCAAGGCAGATTAAAATATATATAAACACAGATTTATTGGGAGTTTGCTCTTGGGCTGGTGAGTTCAGTGGTCCCAAGGAACAAGGTCAGGGACATTACCATGGGGAGAGAAACAGAGGGGAGGGGGAAGAAAAAGAGAAAAAGTGTGCCTTCAGAGAGAAGGAAAAAGGGGAAGAGAAACCAAAATGTCTGGATTATATAGAGAAAAACTTCTGGGGGAAGGGCAGCCTAGCCCCTGGGCTGGAAAGTTTAGAGTTGAGAGTAAGGGTTTGCCAGGTAGGAACTGAGGGATGCTGGGAGAACCAGATCTGCTTCAGTATGTAAAATATGCAGCTTAGCTCCTTGTCCTAGATGTGAAACCTAACAGCCAGGGCAGTGCAGGGGCGCTCACCCTGGGGGTACAGGCACAGGAGAGCTGGCCAGCTGACCACCCAGGCCCAGATCCAGGGCTTTGAGTTGGTGCACCCCAACATCTACCCCATCTGTGAGTGTGTGAAGGGTCCAGTCCTACAGATCCAAAGCTGCAGGATCTCCATGACACAAAGCAACAGCAGGGGTCCCAGGGAAGATCCAGGTTGGTAGAGTAACAGAAGCCAAAGGCCTCGAACCAGACCAACGACTCACTGAAACACGCATTTGTGAGTAAAGATGAGTGGACAGAGGGTACATTGTGTGCCACACTGACACGCTACAGCTTCCGTGACAAGATTTGCTTTTATTCTATCTTATTTTATTTTTATTTTGGCGGGCAAGGGCAGAGGGTGGATATGATGGGATGGGGAGATGAGTGGGACTGGGGTGCATGATGTGAAACTCACAAAGAATAAATAAAAAGTAAAAACCGTGGGCCTCTGTCCCTATCACAGTGGTGACTTCTAGCCTCCCTGAGCTGGCAGCCAGTTACCATATGCAGCAGGCAGAACTCCAGTGGGAAACTCGTTTATCTAAAAACTGGAATATATCAGGGTGGGCTTCATTAACTTGGGACTATTGAAGCCAGGCATCCTTACTTACATTTGTAATCCCAGCACTTGGAAGGCTGAGGCAAGAGGATTGTTGCTTGAGGCTAGCCTGGGCTATTTCTTCTGTGGCTGGCTGACCACATTTGGTAAGATGTGAGCCCAGACATTTTTCCTCAACTTCAGCAACCCAAAGTTCATGAACCAGGAGGTTAACCCAAGTCCCATAGCGTGAGACTGTCTACAAAAAACTAAAAAGAAATAAATATGGCCATGAAGAGAAACAAGGAGCAGATATAAAGAGAGACCACCCAGGCTCATGACAACCTTATCAAGCACAGCTAGACTGATGTTGCCCAGAGCCAGTTACCCAGAGAGAGATGCCCAATAGGAAATGTGCCCTTTGTCAGAGGGTGTGAGCAGGCCAAGGAACTACATAGAAAGGGCCTGGAAATAAGTTCCTCCTCTGTCCCATGTCCTGCTGACTTCCTCTTTGCTGGATCCAAGCAGAAGTCAAAGGGCCCCGGAACCTATCTAGATCGGTCTCTGAGTTCAGAGAAAGGTTGAAGAGAGGAGGGGAGCTGATCTGGAAGGACACAATTCACCTACACACACACACATACACACACACACACACACACACACACACACACACACACACAGACACACACAGACACACACACACACAGTCTATCTGCCTACCTTGCATGCCTCTCCTGGTATTGCTGTGCTGAGCTCTGCTCTTGCAGGGAGGAGGAGATTATTCCAGGCAAACAGATATGGTTGCTTTTGTTCATTCATCAAGCACTCTAGGGACCCCTCCTTGGCACTCTGTACTCTGGGTGTTTAGGACTAGAAGTAGTGGCCCCAGCATTGCCCTTGACCTACAGAGAAGCTACAGCTTTTGCTTTCATGCCCAGAGAGGCAATCAGGGCTGCACTCTGTGTGGATCTGACAGCAGATGTCAGAGGAGATAAGACACCATCCAACCAGCAAAAATCCCATCTGCTGAATTTACCCATTGGCCAACAAATCTTGAGGTTACATGCAGCTTTGGAAACAGGAAACTGGAGTCTTGCAGATGAAGGACTCTGCATGGAGCCCACCTGGGGCTTCATGAGAGATCAAATCCCCAGCCACAGGGGAACAAGTTACACACAGCCTTTGGACTTCAGAGCCCTAAAGTACAGGGGGTGGTGGGTGAGGCCATTATCAGAAGCCTGCCTTCAGTTCCAGCTTAGCAGGGCACCCTCAGAGGAGCTGGCCCTCCCTCTGGGTCTCAAACCCTAGCTGCACAGAAGTGCTAAGCCATGGGATTCTGAGGCTCACGTGTCTTGGAGAAAACCAAAATGGAATGCACTCCCCCCTACCTGTGTCTTCCCCCAGAGCCGTTAGCCAGCCCCTGCTTGAATGCCTCCTCAACTTCTGATTTCCTTCAGGACCCAAAGTTCCTTCCCTTGCTTCCTTTCCCTCAATTATCCTGCTCCTTTCCACTCTGACTTAATTACTGCCCCGGCGCCCATCTGAGCTCATTACCTCTGACTGCTCAGACTTGCTGTGAGGTTAACGATGCTGGCAGCGTTCATCCGAGGGTTCCAAGCACGGTGGGGCCTCTGGGAGCCCACTCGGGGATCTGTGGGAGGTGAGGGCTCTGCCCTTCGAATACACCCACCCTTACACTTGGTGTGTCTGACAACATCAATGCTTGAAGCTTACACAGCTAGGACCTGGCCAGGTGGAGATGTGGGGGCTTAGACTCTGGACTTCTATTGCCAGTCCAGTTTGTGCTGTTGTTTGGTTGGTTTTGTTCATTTTATTGTTTAGGTTAGTAGCTTTTCTTTGCTAATTCTTTGTTTCATTAGTATTTCCATTGTGCCAAACTGCTATGACATTTTGACACATATGTAACATTGCGCTTGGCTTATATTCATGACCCCTCACCCTCTCCATTCTCCCTCTACCCATCCCCACTAGCCCTCTTCCTACCAAACGGAACCCCTTAGCTCTCATGCCATGTCAGTTTATACCTAGAATCTGTGTGTAAGAGAAAATGTGACGTTTCACTAGGCTTTCCCCACACATTGTCTTGTTTCCCCCAACTTTTCTCCTTTATTCCCCTCCATTACTAGGCTGTCAAAGTCATTTCTTGCAAAATTTCATCCATCAGCACACTTGCATGTCAGATTTCATGATCTGTATGATTCCCAGAAATTCAAAGCCCAGGTCCTTTGTACTTGACTCTGAGAGGGTCTGCTTATTGGAATTATGGGCTTAGTGGGTGCCAGAGAAAAATTTGGCAGCTAAGCTTGCCCGTGGGAATACCATTATGGAGATACTCACCCAGGGCAATACCCTGGCATACTACCTCTGCCTCCTATCAGAGCATAGATGCCTCCAGGCAGAAGGGCTGTGAAAGCCCTTAGTTCTCTGCACAGTCCAGAGCCCTGCCAGCCAGCAACAGAAGAAGGATACTAAGGATGCACTTCTGGGCCTAGCCCTGATGCAGGCCAGCCCTCTCTCTGTCCAGCCCCAAGCAAAGCCATGGAGGTCACAGTCTTTGAAGCCAGAAGCTGCCTCTCCGCTGTGATGGGAGCAGGTCTGAAAACAAAGCTCTATTTGTTCAGGACCAAAATATTCTCCACACAGCAGAGCCCTGCACCCTGCTGTAACCTCTTAGCCCCTGAATCCCCTAACTCGGCTGATAGCAGGTCACTCCTTGGGCCATGGTCTTGTCTGTGAGTGTGTGAGATTGTGAGCTGGTACTGAGGATCAGAGTGAGCAGGGTTTGCCTGTGAGTGTGCTCATGCAGGGACAACACTGCATAAAATCAGATACAATTCCAGAGTCAAGGTGTGCGGTCCCACCGAGGGGCCCCAGCAGGGAGCCTTAAAGAAGGCTGCTTCAGTGGCTCCAAGTCAGCAGACTCACAGCCCTGTATTTTTCCAGGGTCTGTGGGTATCTTGGGGTTAAGGGTCCCTTTGGCCGATAGAGAGGCTTTGCTGGAGGTGGAGTTACCTGGGGAAATCTTCTGGGTCATCCAGAGCAAACACGATCTTTGTTGTTAGAGCAAAACCATCACTAGTTGGGCTGGAGAGATGGCTCAGCAGTGAAGAGCACTGGCTGCTCTCTGGAGGACCCAGGTTTGAGCCCCAGCACCCACATGGTGGCTCACAGGTATCTGAAACTCCAGTCCCAGGGACTCTGACACCCTCTTCTGGTTCCCACAGGCACTGAATGCACATGGTGCACAGACACACACAGGCAAAATATCTATGCACATAAACTAAAAATAAATAAACCTTAGAAACAACAACAACCAAAAACCCATCACTAGATTGCTACCTATGGAGAGCCAGTCCTTGTAGGGGAGGCGGGAGGGGACAGGCCTGGAGCTGGCAGGAGAGAACGGGGCTGACAGGATAGCCAACTACTGAGACAACTGTGTTCTGTCCTTAACACACAACTAAATCAATCTTGGGAGGCTAGGTTATTCTTCCCATTTTATGGAAAGAAAGAAAAAACAGGCACAGAGAAGGGGGCAGTGACTTGCCTGGGTTGCCATGTGCCTTCTTTCTCATCCTCATCCTACTGAGCCATTCCCACTTCCGCTCCCTAAAGATCAGAGGACCAGTGGAAGAGCTGAGAGTTCAGCCAGCACTTCAGACTTTAACCTCAACTCCCCGGCCCCAACTCTACTCCTGGCATGCTCGGGTCCTACTGGCTGAGGAGCCAGCCCTTTGTTAATTAGCGAGGCAGGACCATGGTGCTCATGGAGCCTGAGGATGGAAGCAGACAGAGAAGTGGGTGGCACCTGCATCCTGCAGACCGCCAGCCTCCATGGGGATGCCTGTGGAGCCACATGTTGTGCTCCTAGACGCTCTGTCCTCTCCTCTCTCGGCTGCAGTGTGCGCACACCAGCCCACTAGCCATGGCTTTCCCGGAGTCACCAAGAGTCCCTTGGTTAGTATTTGGTCAACTTGGCAGGATCTCTTGGGTAATTACCCAAGAGACAAAGCTCTGAGTGTGTCTCTGATGAGTTTCTAGATTGGGTTAACTGCTGTTGGGAGGCCCACCCTGGGTGTAATCAGCACCATCTCAAGAGCTGGAGATTTATACAGAATAAAAGGATAACAGAGAGCTAAGAACCAGCTCTCACCATCTCCACTTCTGGGCCCCAGATGTGGTATGACCAGCCCCCTCCAGCTTCTGTCCCCACGACGTCACTGCTGTGATTGACAGTACTCTCAGACTGTGAGACCAAATAAACTTTCTTTCCTTAAGTTGCTTCTTCTCAGGTGTTTGGTGCCAGCAAGGAGAAAAGTCACCAAATCACCTGTCAAATTCATCGGACACTTTGAGTGGCCCTTGGTTCACTATCTTCCTAGAGGCTCAGTGCCCTCCTCCTTCAGATGGTCCTCAGCACCTCAGGCCTCACCTCACTGACTCTCCTTTCTGAAGCTCCCCTCTTACCAGGGCTCTGTGCCTGCCTTCCTTTACTTCATCCATCTTCCATCCTCTCGCATCCAGCTATGCCGCCAGTCTAGCTTCAGACACATTGTCAGCAGCCTCGGGATAGCCCCACGGGATGTCCCTGTGCTCTGCAGACTCAGTCAGCGAAGAGGAGGCCAACCAAACCCAGGCCTACCGCTGCCTCCTTCTGCCTCAAATCCTCCATCCACACACAGCGAAGGAAGTTGGCATGGCGACTTCCAGCTCACAAGTGCACAATTCTCTGACCCAGCACATGCATTGCCCCAAAGAGGCAGACCACACATACACACATGCCCACAACATGTGCATTGGAGCCCAGCACGACCTAAATGGCTGTCCATATGGGATGCACCGACCCTGCAGAAGTCACACAGTGGGGCCCTGCCATTCCAGCTACCACAGTGATATCAAGGAATCTCAACACCAAATTGTGAAGCAACAGAAAGGCAGGGAAGACTACACTGTTCAAATTTACAGCTTAGCAGACAGGTAGCTTGAGACCTTCATGAGAGAAGACAGGACAGCAGCCAACTTGGGGGCCTGGAGGGAGGAGGGACGTGACAGGTCTTCTGGATGCTGGGTATGCCTTGCATTTTTAGCTAGATGCTGCATAGCCTGCTGTATTTCTCATGAAAACACATCAAGATGCATATTTTTACAGTGTGGGAATTTTTACGTATTATGTATGTGGATCATACTTCAATACGAAGTTAAATGATTAAAATTGCCCACTGGGTTCTTTATTGCACTCCAGAGAAAACCATAAACTCTATTCTGACTGGTGTATTCGAGTCCCTTCATGAGCCACCTCAGGACTTGCTTTCTTCTTCCTGCTTGTCACCTACTCTCTTCTCTGGCCCTCCAGCATTGAGGTATCCATTGGTGCCTGGAAGCCGGAGGCTCTCCAGATCAGGGACCATTCCATCTCTCTTCAGTGCCTCCAGTGAGCCACTCCACTGATCCACTCCCAGAGATCTTTCCATATGTTCTCAATTCCCTGGGGAGTTAGTGTCCCACCCCAGCTAGGTGCTTATTTCTAGCCTCCATTTCAGCATCTGAACAACATTGTGGTCCACCTGTCCTACTCATGGCTCTGAGTTTCATCTAAAGGGACTGTATTTGATGTCCTTATTCAGGTATCTTCTGGCCAGGTCAGGGCCTGGGACAGGGTAAATATCAACAAGTCATGAAAATTAAACTATGTGTACTCATGTGCCTGACTTCACTGAAAGCAGGGTGATATAAAGGGAGCGAGGAATGATTTTATACATAGAAGTTAATGCAGGATTTGGATATTCAGAGGCAAGAAGTCCCTGAAAAAACAAAGTAGTCTGGATGCCTTGGTCTTTCATGCCATAAAGGCATCCAACAACAAGCTAATTCATACAAATTAAAAGGAGCTGATTATCTGTATTTTTTAAACTAATTTTTAAAGTTAACATACAAAGTAGAGTTCATTGTGACATTTCACAGGCATGCGCCGTCTTCATTGTGACATTTCACAGGCATGCGCTGTCTTCATTGTGACATTTCACAGGCATGCTCCGTCGTATTTTGCTTTTACTCAGCCTCTCTCCCCTACTACTCTCTTCTTCCTCTGCCAGATACTGTGTCTACATTTTTAGGGAAAAGCTGTGAAAAGACCACATTCATAACAGAGTATAGCCATCTCTCTGCACCTACAGAGGATTTGATTTAGGACCCTCATGAATACCCAAATCTGTGCACACCCCAGTCTCTCGTATACGATGGCATGCACATAACCTATACCGACCTCGCACCTACTTTAAACCGTCTCCAGGTGACTTAGAATACTTAAAACAACACAAAAGCCACAGAATTAGTTAACATGCTGTCTTGTTTGGAAAACAATGACAAGAAAAACAATCTATACATGTTAAGAACAGAGACAGTGTTGTTTTAAAAAAAATTAAGACCATTTTTATTACATTTAGAAACTGTGTGTGTGTGTGTGTGTGTGTGTGTGTGAGAGAGAGAGAGAGAGAGAGAGAGAGAGAGAGAGAGAGAGAGAGAGAGAGAGAGAGAGAGAGAGAGAGAGAGAGAGAGAGAGAAAGAAGGGGGAGATCTAACATGCCATGGCACAAACTTTCCAAAGCTGGTTCTCTTGTTCCTCCATGTGGACTCAGGGATTGAATTTAGATCTGTGGAGAATAGATCTTCCTTCTTGTACTGGTAGCTACTTAGGATGTCTGGGTATATTTACTGGTCATTCTAAAATCCAAACAGGGGCATGACTATTAGAGAAGCATCCTAAAAAATGTCACTTTATGGCCTTCCTTCCTTCCTTCCTTCCTTCCTTCCTTCCTTCCTTCCTTCCTTCCTTCCTTTCTTCCTCTTCTTCCTCCTGCTTCTCCTCCTCCTCTCCCTCCTCTTCCTCTTCCTCCTCCTCCTCTTCTCCCACCCCTCACAGCAGTATCTCAAGTGCCTAAGCTAACCTTGAATTCACTATATAACAATATAGCTAACTTGGAAGCACTGTAATTACAGGCATGAGCCACCACACCTAGCTTATATGACACTGGGCACTGAACTCAGAGCTTCATGCCTGCTAGGCTGGCACTCTGTCAGCTTAGCCACATCGTCAGCAATTCTCCCCACACCCTACACATATACTTTGGGAAATGTTTTCCTTAATGAGAGAGTTATGACTGAACCTGGCCTCAGAGTCCTTGGCATGGTTTTTCTTGCAGTGTTACTGCACAGCACCTGCCCTGCCCAGGAGAATAAAGGTCCTGAGGAAGGCAATGCTGAGCCAGGGCTCTTGAGCAGGGACACACTGAGAACTACCTGACATCTTATGGGTATCTGGAAAGTTGATCTCTCACTGCTGAGAGGGAGCCAAACCCACTCATAGGATGTATGTTCCCAGCTGGTGGCAGACACAGCCATCTTTGAAAGTGTTGGAGGGAGTCATGGCAGAAAGCCATAGCTGGGTGGGTCAGCAATGTGGTCAGGAAAGGAGCTGTAATTTGAGTGTAATTAAAATGTTTCATGGGCTCAAAATAAACAACCTCCAGACCCCTGAGATGACCCAGAGGAGAAAAAGGAACAGGAGTCTTAACTGTGAGAAGATGGTGGTGCCATCCTCTATCCCACAGCAGAGCTATGACCAATCAGGCACAGCTGTCAGGCAAGGGGTTCAAATGTGCAGCCTGGTCTGTGCCTGGTGTCTAGGTGGTGGGTCAGATCCTAAGATGTCCATGGTAGCCTGGCAGAAGGCCTGCTTCAGGTGGCTGAACGTGTTTCTGTGTGACATTATCCCATGTTGAGGAAGGTGTGACAGTGGCCAGAGCTACTAGGGCCCAGACACCCAGGTGTATATTATTGAGGGGGGCAGAGAGGGAGAGGGAGGTGGGGAGGATCTGGGAGAGAGTTGGTGAAAGGGAAACAGCTCAAAATGCATTGTATTAAAATCTTGAATAAAAAAGATTGAATAATATTTTTAAAAATGAAAAAGTGCTTACCCCATATAAAAGAAGAGATATCCTGAAAACTGAAAAGGATTCCTATAAACAAACAAACAAACAAACAAACAACCCACTAACCCAGTAAACCAAATCAGAGAGCTGGACAAAGCGTTCAAACAGGAAAGCCACAGAGGGAACAGGAAGGAGTCACACATGCGACCATGTCTCCCTCGCTGCTTGCCAGGGGATGGAAGTCTGAAATACCATGGATTGAGGTCAGTTTTCATCTGTGAGACTGACAAACCATTGATGATATCTGCATTCCTTACTATAGCAGAACATGAAGGCTTTTTGTAGGACTCAGTTTATATACAGAGGTTTATTTAGCTCACAGTTCTGGGGGCTCAAAGGTCCCCCAGCCAGTATAAACTTGGCTCTGGTAAAGACTTTTTGATAGATAATGTCACAGTGGTTGCAAAGTGGGTGGGAGGAAGTGATCAGATTGTCAGACAGGAAGCCAGAGAGGGTTCTAAGCCGTGAGGCCTGCCTAAACTCTCTCCAAACACAGTGGTCAGTGACCTGAGGACTTCCTCCTAAGGACCCACCTCTTAATGGGGCCCATCTTATTTCTCAGTATTATTATATTAATGACTAATATTTCATGAACCACCGGAAACCAAGCCACAACCAACCCCATGACAATATCCAGTGTTGACAAGTGTTGCTTTTTGATGTGGGGACTAGATAAGTGACTCGTCAACGGAGAGTCCTCTGCTCTTCCATGGGACCCAAGAATCCATCATAGGGTGGCTCACAACCAATCATAACTTAGTCTTCAGGGAGAACAAATACCTCTAGCCTTTGTGGGTGCCCACACTCATGTGTACAGACCCAAACATAGACACATAATTAACAATAAAATATATCTTGGAAAAATAAAAAGCATTGCTTGCCTCTTTAGGATAATCCTCTTCCTGCTTAGGCAACCAGGCCTCCAACCTACCCCAATCAGCCCCAACACGTCCCAGCACCACCATCCAAGTAGAGCTAACGCTGCCTGAAGGACTGAATCAACTGCCTTGGTCATTTATTTTTACTTTTTTAGGCAGTCTTATGTAGCCAAGGCTGGCCTCAAAATCCCTGTGTAGAAAGATCAACCATTCTTGAAATTCTGATTCTCCTGCCTCTACTTTCAAGTGCTGGGTCCACTGTGCCTGGTTTTCTGCAGGGCTGGGGCCTGAATCCAGTGCCTCAAGCGTGCAAGGCACACACTCTCCCAACCTGAGCCACACGCCCAGTTGCAGGATGGAGCATGGTTATATAAAAGGCAGGACAGTACCTGGGTCCTTAAAATGATCATCTCAGACTGAACTTTTAAAACCAAACTCGGTAACATGATGTAAGTCTTCCCTGTCAACCAAGGAGGAGACAGGGAGGAGTTTGGGAGAAAAGTCAGATTAGTAATGATATAATTATAGCTTCCTTGTGCATCAGAGCAGTGAGCTGAATCTTGTAACCCCTCCGCCAAGCCCTTGGCTCCCTCTGTTTTCTCTGCTTCACACCCTCCCCTCCTGACTGCTTCCTACTCCACTTTTAGTTTAGCCTTTGGCATCTTCCTCTGGAAGCTACCCTGTGCCCAGACAGACTTCCACTCTCCTAGCTTTCCTTTATGGTGGCTCTTAGTGTGCTGTGTTGTGACAGCTGCCCCTGCCGCCTGACTGTGAACTGAGACTACCTAATGTCCCCTCAGCATTTAGCATGGTACTCGGTTCATGGCAGGCTTGTTAAGGATGGCTAAATGCATCAAACAGATGCCTGAGCAAGTAGGGCTTTATTCATGGGAGGCCTGAAAATCAAGCTGCTCACCTTCCCACCCTGGACCTTGGTCTTGATCTGTAAAGAGTTGGGGCTGGGGGCTGAGGGCTGGAGACGTAGCCCAGTTACATCAGCCAAACCCTGGACTGAATCCCCAGAGTGCACACTGTCATCCTAGCATGTAGGAAGCAGAAGTGAGCGGGCCAGACATTCAAGGTCTCAACACATGAGCAAAACAAGTTTGACCTTAGATCCTGTCAGAGACGGGGGAGTGTGTGTGTGTGTGTGTGTGTGTGTGTGTGTGTGTGTGAAAGAGAGAGAGAGAGAGGGAGAGAGAGAGAGAGAGAGAGAGAGAGAGAGAGAGCACCATGGAGGACAATCTTGAGTATCAATCCTCACCTTCCACCTTGTGTGAGAAAGAGTCTGTGGTTTGTCACTTGCCTCAGGGCAGGCTACTTGGCCTGAGAGCTTCTGGTCTCTGCCTCTGCCCTTCCACCTCATTGTAGGAACACTAGGATCACAGGGGTGGGGCTCCTGACTCTGGCTCTTTGTGGGTTCTGGGCCTGAACTCAGGTTCCCATGCTTGTTCGGCCAGTGCTTTATCCACAGCGCCATTTCTGCTGTCCTGATGTAATCTGTTTCTGTCTTCCATCTGCTGTTTCTCCACACTGCCCTCTTAGTCTCTCCCTCCTGGTCTTTGTTTCCTGTGACCTCCTCGGGCTCCTTCCTCCCTTCACACTCCTGTCCAACCAGCTAGACCCTCCCCTCCCCAGGCCTTCCCCTCCTCCAGCCTGGCAAAGGGTGGCTCTCAGTTTCCCCAAGTCTTTCTCTGCCCTGAGAAGCCTGAATCCTGCCTGCGACTCCGCCTTCACACTTCCCCACTGGTCAGGCTCCACGAATGTCAGTGGGCATGTGCTAGATTCACAGTTTCCTAACATTGCTTTGCTGAGGCAGTGGTGGGGCAGCTATGGCTCACGGGTAAGGTCATCTGGGCCTTTTCCAGCCTAGCGTTGTCACACCTCCACCCTGTATAGGCAGCCTGGGTCTCTTCCTGTCTCTGACTGCCCTGGTGTCCTGGCCAGGTAGCAACTCCCTTACTAGGCTGATTTCCCCCAGGGGCTGTGTTCCTCAAACACCTTTATCAGCCTGCTAGGCTATTAGACATCTGGGACCCCAGGACACCTGGGTTATAAGGAAAGCCAAGTAGGAGGTGGCAAGGGAGAGGGGAGTAAGAATGAACTGAGACACTGGATGTGGGAATTCAGGGATTCAGGCCCTGGGATCTGCCTCCCCACTGCATATAAGGGTGGGGAGTTGGGGTCTTAGTCAAACTGCTTCCCTCTTCTCAATCCCCGCTTCCTTCCCTGAAAATAGAAAACAGGTTTCTGCCATGCACTGTTGAAAGAATTAAAGGTTAAGTCATAGATAAAACTCCCAACATGGCAGGCTGGAGTTTTCCTTGAGGTGGAATTTGAATGCTTGATGAAGGAACAGGCTAGGAGTCAGGGAGCCAGCTTTAAGCCCCAGCCATGCCTCCTGTGAGTGCCACAGAGAGTGTGCTCAGAATAAAGAGAAAATGAAAAGATGAATTGTAACCAAAAGCAGTGCGTCCACATCTTAGTGAATACCATGCCAAAAACCACAACCAGAAAGTAAATGGAGAAAGACACATAGTAGCAAATATAGAGAACACTGGAGTTATTTGTGAAGCAGTGCTTTCTGGGAACAAAGAAAGCATGGGGATTTATTGGAAAGCCTATGCATACTAATATAGGAAAACCATGCAGAGGCAGGCACATTTCTGAGCACCATCAGTTCAAGGTCAGAGAGAGCACGTTCAGAAAGGAAAGATGGCTGACATGAACACTTCTGGGCATGCTCAGTTCAGTATTGCAATGAGCCAAGATCACTCTAGATTCCCTAAAAGAATAAGCCAGAATGGTTCTGTGGCCTTGGCTGGTTCTTGTTAAATTTCAGCTGAAACAGAGGGTAAGAGTAGCTTTGAAGATGTATTAACATGCTTTAAAGGGATGGTAGCCTCATGCAGCCGCTTAATGAATGGCCGAATCTCAGTCACTGATCGTCTGTGGCCTCGCGTACATCACAGGTCCTCAGTAAAACAGAGGTGGAGCATGTATGTTGCAGTTTGTAGGAGAATGCAATTAAATAAGAAACCTAAAAGTGCATGGTCCGTGCTCAATAAATACTATCCACATATACATTATAAATACCATAGTACAAGAATTGAAATTTTAAAATTCATCCTATAAAGATGAAACAATACAAAATGGTGGAACAGTTGCCCCATTTAAGCCTGTACTGCTAAGGGTCATGATAAAAGGGCCTGGCCTGTTCACAGTGGCCCTTAGGCCCACAGCAATTGAGAGATGGTGCCTACAGAGTATTTCTGCAGGTTTTTGATCAAGGGCCCAGGGAGAGGCTAAGGAGACAGACATCCAGACCCAGGGGAACTGTGATTAGAGCAGGGTCAAGGAGGCTAAGGCCACAGTTCTGCCAGTGAGGATGCAGCCCCAGGGGCTTGGCTGTTTCTGTGACTGCAGTTTTACTTCTTTTAGTAGTGATCTGGGCACCAGACTTCATTCCCACTTAGCATGGGTCAAGACCACATATTAGGAAGACAAGCTATTTTCTGATTCTGGCTGCCTTTGGACATACTGCCATGTCACCTTACCTGTCCCTTGGCCTCCGCTGTCCCTGACACCAGGGTGGTGTAGTTCTGCCCTCTCTTCCTACTAAAATCCTGTCTACCTTCAACTCTACTGTAACCCCCAAGATCTCCATTGGTCAGAACGACTCATTACTGACTCTGGGAAGGTTACCAGATCAATGAGCCTCAGTTCACCTGCTTACAAATGGGGCTGTTTGTCTACACCCATGAGTCCTATGAACATTTAGTGGGAGAATTTACACCAAATGATGACTCTGGCACATAAATTCATCCTGACCTTTTTTTTTTTTTTTCAGTGAAAATAGGTCTGGCTTTCTGCTTTATGTTAGTCGGCATAAGTCCCTCCTCAGAATGAGGAGTCCTTGAGACCTGGGTCATTTCTATCCCTGAAGCCTAACCCAGGAGTAGATCCGTCACAGTGTCTGTGGAGGACAGTGGCCTGACCTTCCACAGACAAACAGGGCCACATGCTCTATATGATCAAAGTATGAAACGTTTTCTGATCTTCCAAAATTTAACAAATGCTTAGTGATCATCTGCTAGGCACCAGTTCTGTCTACAGGGCTTGGGTGACATCCGTGAACAAAGGTGATAAGCCTCATGCCTTCCGGGAGAGGGAACAGACAACCAACAGCAGTGGACATTAGAAGGTGACAAGTGCTTTGGATGGAAATAGATTGAAGCTGGAATGATGGGGGTGGGGTGGCAAATGTATTTTGGGCTAATACAAGCCTCTTTAGAAGGACTGGAAGTAGAGGAGGGTGTTTTGCAAACAGAGGTCCTCGGGAGTGTGTTCTTGGTCACACGGGAGGGGGGGAGGGACAGCAGGGCAAAGGCCCTGAGGTGGAGCCCGCTGGGCTTGCTGAGGTGTTTCTGGGCTCAGCGGAATTCAAGCATGCCGAATGAGGTGACAGTTTAGTAGAGGCATTACAGGGCACTGGAAGAACTTTGTTTTTTCCAAGTGACTTTGGAGCCTTGGGAAGCCTTGAACAGAGAAGTCACCCTGTAGGCACAGGATCGCCCCAATTGGTTTCTTCATGGGCCCCAGGCTCAGCTCCCCCTTTGTATCTGTATCAACGAGTGAGTGATTTCTCTACCCTGCCTCACTCTCCTCTGAAAAAAAGACGATTAATACTATGTACCGCCCAGATCCTTGGCAGAAATTCCTGTCTGCTTCTAGACCTAAGAATAGCAGTCCTTCTGAGCAGTTGCTCGGCTTCACTCATGAGCACAGTGTGGCTCACACTTCCCGGCTGCTCGGGAGCCCAGAGTGTGGTGTTCAACCCACAGCAAGTGTGACCATCTTCACACAGTCTGACAGGGCTCCTGGGCTTGCTTCTTTCACACCTACTTTAAAAATACACTTGAAATGCTATCTCCTTTATATGTTGCCTTTCAAATAACATTTCCCCCTCAATTACAGAAATAAGATGTGTTACTGTTAAATATTTTGGGAAATATATAGGACCATGAATGAAAAAATAGGTGTAACTCAAAGATAATATTTTAATCTTTCTGTAGTATTTTTTGTTACCGTGAGTGTGCATGTGTGTGTATGGGCACACGCACAGTTATGTGTGTACATATGTGCATGCTTGTGTGTATGCATATGTGTCAGTGTGCATGTGTGTGCACGTACATATGCATGTGTGCGTGCGTGTGTGTGCGCACGTGTGTGTATGTGTGCGTGTGTGTGCGCATGTGTATGTGTGCGTGTATGCGTGTGTTCATGTGTGCATGTGTGCGTGTGTGTGCACGTGTGTGTGCGCGCATGTGTGTATTGTGCATGTGTTCGTGTGTGCGTGTGTTCATGTGTGCGTGTGTGTGTGTGTGTGTGTGTGTGTGTGTGTGTGTGCGCGCATGTGTGTTGCCAGAAGAAAATGAAGCTATTAAGCACTTTCCACCCCTTCCCCAGGTCCCTTAACCCCATGCCCTTGGCCTTAAGCCAGGGTAGCTTCCTTCCCAGGCCCACCTGGCCTTTGTGGTTGGAGGATCAGCCAGTTACTCAGAAGGCCTGATGAAGGCAGACAGCATTCCAAGTGAGAAAGAACCAGAAGAAAGGTAAGGCATCTGGCACCATATACCTCATCAAACTTTGTCCCAGAGAGAGAAAGAGAACTTCGGGGACCAGCCACCAGAGGCAGAGGCTGTTGTGGGGCTGCAAGAGCAGGCTGAGGGTAGAAGATCATCAGATCCTGTCCAGAAGGTCAGAGGCAGCTGAGGGGAATCCAGGGAGATAGACAGAAGCAGCCTCATAAATGTCCCCAGGCCTGGGAAGGCTCAGGACAGCTGAGGGAGGCTCTGAGTCCCTGGAGTGTGGGAAAAGGCATCAAACCTTGGCAGAATTCCCACTACACAAGTGAAATGACCTGCAGCCTACATGCTAAGCAGCTGAGTGCCATTCCTGAGGCAGCGGGTCCTTCCATAATTCTGAGGGTCACGACCTCACAGTTGGTGCCAGAGGCTGAAACAGTGTGTTTGCAGGATGCACACCTCTGGAGCCTCTGGGACAGACTTTTTCCTTCCTCTGCAGGCTCGTGGTGGCTGTCAGTCCTCTGTGAGCAGCTGCATGTTTCCCTGTGCCTTCTGCACAGGGTCTTCTCTGTGTGTCTGTCAACCTCTTTCTTGACTACTCCCTTTGAGGTAACTCGAAATAGGCCCCTCCCTTCAAGAGTCTCGTCTTAACCAGACCTTTTGCCGTATAAGGTCACATTCCCTGGTTCCAGGGCTTTGGAGGAAGGTGTATCTGGGGGTTGGGGACATTGCAGTAGCCAAAAATATGGCTTGGAATCAATAAGCCTTATGACTAGGGCTGAGGATGGGCTGGGCAGCGAGATGTCTTAGGGCATGCCACTGCAGACAGATGACATCTGAGGACCAATCAGAATAGAGAAAACGAGACGAGGACAGAGACTCAGAAGTGATTGAGGATGAATTTCTACCTTGTAGAGTGGTATCTTATAGAAAGTAAACTTAGTTAGAAAAATGAAATTAGCAATTTTGCGTCCTTGTGTGGTCTAAAACTGTAGTGCGTCATTTATGCGCATGCAGGGATGAGTTAATTCTTAATAAATAATAAAGTTAATTCTTAATAAATAATAAAGTTAATTCTTAGTCCCCAAATGAGTTCTCACCCACAAATATTATTTTGTTGGCTAATTCTAACCTAATAAAGTGTTTTAAAACTATTTTCCATGTTGTTAAAAATCTTTGATTTTGACTGCCTTTGACAGTCTGCTGATAATTGAGTATATAGCCCTATACACATATTATCTTGTATTTTTTATGAAATCTTACTTGTGCCGCTACACCTGTATTATCATACAGGTCTCAAAGGATGTGATAGAGACACAAGAAAGAGAGAGATTGAGAGAGAGAGAGCTCTTATAAGTCACATAAAATTCTGTTTTTCTCTTTTGACAAATGCGAAATCAACATCCTTATTGAGTTGCTATGAGGTTGCTATGAGGATTAACTATAATTCTGTGTATGTAAAATTTAGATATGAAATTTTAAAAATTGAATCCAAGTTGAATTTTTAAAATTGGATTCGAAGCTCATTAAAATTGGAACTCATCAGAATCCATTATCTCTTACTGCAGGAAAGGTGCTGCCCAACTTGGAACCCCTCTTTCTCCCCTACCCCATATCTAACCATTGTCAAGTCCCTCTCCATCTACTCACCGGCCTTCTCGGGATCAACCGGTTCTGCCCACTCTCATGGTTTCTTTCCTGATTTGTTTGCCATCTCTCCCCCATCTCAGCCTCCCCTTGGCTATCTTCCTTTGGGCTGCTCCCAGAGCAGATCCTGAGATGATTTAGGTCATGTCATTTATTTGTGGGGTCTGTGATCAAAGAAATGAAAAAGCACTGGAGAAAGAGGGGAGACAAGACATGAAGGTAGGGCATGAGCTCTGGTCACCGCTGACCCTGAGGTACCTGTAGGTGGAGCAGTCTCCTGTGAACACCCTTCTCTTCCTGGTTACAGAGGTGGGAGGTGAGAATCAGTCAGCAGTAATGAACTGTTTTCGGAAGCTGGGATGGTCTTCTGGGCTCCAAAGTCAGTATCACAGCATCTGCTAGCTAGTCTCCCGCCTCAGTCTCTCTCTCTCTCTCTCTCTCTCTCTCTCTCTCTCTCTCTCTCTCTTTCTCTCTCTCTCTGTCTGTGTGTCTATCTCTGTCTGTCTCTCTCCTGCCTGTCTCTCCCTGTCTCTTCTCTCCCCTATAGCCAGAAGATGTCTTCCTGAGACTGTAGGTTCAAGTTGTGCTGTGTGGGATAGAGCAGTGCTTCTCAGCCTTCCTAATGCTGACCCTTAACACAGCTCCTCATGCTGTGCTGACCCCCAACCATTAAAAAACATTATTTTTGTTGCTACTTCATAACTGTAATCTTGCTACTGGTTTGAATTGTAATGTAAATATCTGCTATGCAGAATATCTGATATATGACCCCCAAAGGGGTTTCGAACCACAAGTTGAGAACTGCTGGTATAGAGAAACAGGCAGAGGGACAGTGGGACAGACACAGTAGGACTACAATTGGGCTTTCTCTTATCTAAAGTCACTTTAAAACCAAACAGGATGGAGCTGGATTGAGCTATAGATAAAGATGAGTGACCGCCAGGGCCTTGAGTCTTCTTGGTTCAGAGTGAATTGGAAAGCAGATGTTCTTAGCTTCAGGTTTCAGGGCACGGGGGCAAGGAACCATTTCAGATTGCACATTGGCTGTGGCTAATCCTCACAAACAGCACCGAGTGTGCTCTGTGGCTCTGACAATGCCATGGAAGGCTAAGGATGTATTTCAGACAACACAGGTGCCAATTCTTGTCTTCATAAACTTCCTGCAGATTTTTTTTTTCTCCAGAGCTGAGGACCAAACCCAGGGCCTAGCAAGTGCTCTACCACTGAGCTAAATCCCCAACCTTGCAGATCTTAACAGGAAGGAAAAAAAAAAAAAAACAAAACCCAAAACTGCTCCTACTGGAATCCTGCTACTGTTGATGAATGAACTCTGGTGTCTGTCATGAGATCTGCTGAGGATCAGCTGTCTGGTGACAGTGACTTTTCCCAGCAGCTCTGTGACTCCTATACAGAACTCCCAAAGAAGCTTGGGGACTGGCTCCCAAGAATGGCTGTTAACAGGCCGTGTGGCCTTCAGCAGAACAGGCCTTCCTGGGTCCTTTAGGAAGAGAAGGTTTTGTTATGTACTGATTAAATATTGAATCCAGCAGCTACTTCCTGGGGCAAGCTTTGGCCTAGCCAAGAGCTGGGGTCTGAAGTGCACAGATGGTTCCCATGTGATCTCTGCTGATGGAGATGCTGGGTCAGAGTTGATCAAGTTGGGAGGCCCACTTCAATGCTGGGATGATGGTGACCACCACAAAGAAGACGGCTGTGGAAAATGTCAGTATTACTTTTCAAGAACGACAGATGAGCATCCCAGAGCACATCAGAAATCAGAGAAACAAGTCCAGAGTTTACAAGCTTCTTGGAATGGCATTGTTCTCACACGTGATGACTTGTTAATGATGCCTTATCAGATGAGAGATGTTTTCATTAGATATTCTCAAGAAGAAACTCAGAAAATGTTAGGAGCAGCAAAGAACATTTGCAAGAAGAGACTGAAGCCTTAGAATGCAGTTGGGTGTCCGTTCAGATCGTCTTCAAATGTATGGAAGGAAACTCTTTGGGGGCTAGTGAGATGGCTTAGCCAGTTAAGAGCCCTTAACACTCTCTAGAAGACCTCAGCTTGGTTCCTACAGCTCAGTAACTCCAGCTCCAGGGGATCTGATGCCCTCTTATGGCCTCCTTGGGCGCGCGCGCACACAGACACACACACACACACTTTAAAAATAAAATCAATCTTTAAAACTTTCATTTATTTAATAGAAACTTGCCTATTTTCACATCTTGCTTATTTATTTTATATTTTTGAAGACAGTATTCATAACGTATTTTGCATAATGATTAAATCACATAGGAGCTATGTGTTATGTTAAAGATAGGTAATAGAAAGAAAGGTAGATGGATAGTTAGAAAGATAGATAAATAGACAGACAGACAGACAGATAGATCTTGCTGGGATGGAAGGAAGCAGGCTACATGGCGGACTGATGAGCTAAAGGAAAAGGAAGCTTCTTAGAAGTGGTCCCAGTGAGGTGGGTGTTGTAAATGACTGTAAGCAGGAGTTTGTGGAGTAGGTACATTCTAGGCATCCCTGCCGCTCTGTTCACGGTCAGGCTTTCTGCTATACCTAGGCTCTGTGCAAATGATATGCACAGGAACCCAGGGGCTAAGGCATCTGAGGCCCAGAGAGGCAAAATGACCTGCCCTGACTCACACAGCACTTGGAGACAGGCCAGAGACCCAACTGTCTGGTTCAAACCTTTGCTCCACCTTATTGAGCATGACTCCAGAGGGCAGACCGGCATTCAGTGAGGACCCAGCTTTCTGCTCTGAGTGTCCACGCAGGTTTACCCCACTCCTCCTGCTCCTACACGGACTCCTCGGCACACACTGGTATGCAATAGTCCTTTAATTTCCGTGTTCTGTGCTCCTCTCTGCCTCTCAGGCTGGACGAATATCCACATTCAGATATGTAGCCTTCCTGCATCTGGTGTCACCTGCATGGTGTCACCTGACTGGGTGGGCTGAGCACGTGACTCAGCTCAGCCATCAGCTTCTTAAGCACTGCTGTGATCCCGGACCCCCCCCCCCCCCCTCCAGGAACCAGGAACAGGGAGTGAGGGCTTATCTTGGTTCATATTCCCAGAAGACTTGGCACTCACAGGGTTGGGAGCACATGACAGTCATCCACAGCGCAGCCGCAGAGGAAGCAGAGAGCAGTGGGCTGTGACCCGCAAAGACCTGCCTCTATCGGCTGTTTCTGCCAGCTAGGCCCATCCTTAAGGGTCCCACAGCCTCCCAAAACATTGTCACCAGCTGGTGAATGAGTGAGACTTTGGGGACAGTTGACAAAGAGGATGGAGGCTGAAATGTGTAGCTTTTTATGACCTCACTCAGTAGTTACCTGACACCATGCTGACTGCATCCTGCCCCTCAAGGCAATCCCCAGCATCTGCGCAGTTCCAGGGCACAGGCTGCGAACCTTCCCTCTTGCCTGTGAGTGGCAGGGCCCTCAGAAAGCATTTAAGATAGGTGTTGTTCCTGCTATCTTTGGAAAATACAGTCTGCCACGTCCCGTTCACGCCTGCATATTTTGATCCCTCTCTGACACCTTTCCATCCACCAAGCTTCCAGTCTCTACAGTAACTGAGTTCATTACGGACGCCCTTTCTGCTTGCATTTTAAAAGGTCTTGTTGGGGTTCTTTCCTACCCCAACTTCATCAAAGAATGTTCTTATCTTTTTTTTCAAAAGCTGACAAAACTCTTGGCCAGGCCGGGTTAAAGACCTTAAACCACCTGAAACTGGTTTTTGTGTTTGTTGTTAAGTGTGGCTCCTGTTACAGCTTTTCCTTAACACCAGAAGTGCCAGGCGGTTTGGAAGCATTTTCTCTCCTTCCTCCCTGTGCAGCCGTCATTTATCGGGTCTGTATATGTGCCCAGCTGGTTTCTGGGCTCTCTCTCATTCCTCGCTGTGTGTACTATACCCTCCAGCAGCCACATCTTCTGAATTTCCATATGGCCTGTGATCCCTCTCAATGGTTTATTGGACAGGCCTGCTAACCTTATTGTTCTTTTGGGGGGAGTCTCTTGGCTTTTTGCTCATCCACTGGAAATAAAAGCTTATACTGGGGCTATGGATGGCTCAGAGGTTAAGAGCATGCACGGCTCTAATAGAGGACCCAAGTTCAGATCCCAGCACCGGTATTGGGTGGCTCGTCTGTAACTCCAGCTTCAAGGGATCCTACACCCTCTTCTGGCCCCTACACCTCTTCTGCACACACCCTCATCTGCAGACAATTAAAAATAATTCAATTTGTTTCAGAGTCCACTTTAACTTCTGTTACTGCTATAAATATGTGTTTTCAAATTGCATTTCTGAACTCTGTGGTCAGGATACAGAGCACCTGTTTTGATATGTGTGTCTTATACCCATGTATCTCGTAAAACTCTTGTTTTAGTTATTTGTGGATACTTATGGTTTCTATGTAGACAATAATATCTTCCGCAAACAATGAGTTTTAGTTTGTTTTTTCTTCTATATCTGTTTCTCATTCTTGGCATTATTTTATAGGGCTGTTCAGAGTCTCAAGGAGAGAATTCAATAGAAATTATGACAGCCGGAGTGCTTATCTCCTTCAGCGTTCTAGAGAGGATTTAAACAACAAATCTTCTGGTGAACGAAGTGTAGTGCTTGCTCATGGGGCTTTTGTAGGTGTTCGTTTATGAAATCAAAGAAGTTTTTGTCTCTTTCAAGTTTGCTAAGAGTTATTTTTAGAATCATGAGCAAACATCAAACTTTACTGAATCCACTTTTTTCATTAGGAGATGAACTATATTTTCTCCTCTTTAATTCCCTGTCATTGAATGCTCGGATTAGGTTTGGCTGTAAATGATGTAAAACTCCCAAAATACTGGCTTTCCTGTGGAGGTAGTTGTCCTTACAGATGAATTTAGAGCAAACAGTACAGGAGCAGTTTGGTGAGAGTGCTCCAGGAAGTGCTCCAGACCACAGGCTCCTCCCCCTGTGTGTTACACCTCTTCCAGTGAGCTGTCACTGTTGATCCAAAATAGCACTCTAGCTGGCACAAACCTTTGTCCCAAACTGGGGAGGAGGGTGGGACAGGGTCAGAAGGCTGGCTCCCCTGAGAACGGGCTCCTAGAATCTAGTGCCTGAGATCTCAAATGTTTTATTGGGTATCTTTGCATTCATGAGCCTATAAACACATTTTTACTTCACATATAGGCTTTCATTTTGATAGGACTGAGTTATGAAACTAGGGGTTAATCATTTCTGGAAAGTTTGGTATTTCTTATGGGAAAACTCTCTTTTGAAAATTTTATTGTATGTACACATAAAAAAGTATTCAGATATGCAAGCAGGATGCATGTTTATGTTTTTCTGAACAAACATCCCATTGTAACCTACAAAAGAAGACCATTTCCCTGTATAACTACAACAGGACCACCAAACAACAACAACAACCACCCAGCATGATTGTCTGAGTATGGGTGTGTTGTCTCCACCCCCTCCTTAGGCTCCTTGTGGGTTTCTAAAAATGACCCAGTAAAGTCCTTTAGAGCCAGTGATCCAGTTTAAAGTCTCCCGTGGTCCACCTCTTAGACCAGACTGAGGCAGAGCTGCCCTGCCTTTCATGTGCTTAATACTTTCGAAGATGACAGGCCCGATTCCTGTAGGACATGCTTCAATGCTGCTTTGCCTGGTGTCTCCTTGGAACTAGATTCAGATTTGACTCCTCAGCAGGAATGTTCCAGGCCTTGCTCTGTTGTAGCCTGCTGTCAGGTGCACATGACTTCAACCTGTCCCGATTCTGACGGGATGCTCTTGGATCTCTTGACGAGTGCCTGCCAGGTTTTCCCACTGTAAAACCTTTGGAGGAAGAGGATCCTTTGCCATCCCAGGCACAATGAAGAAGCATTTTGTGGGAAGGTGTTTGGAGGGTGTGTAAATATCCCATACCTTATCAAATGTCCCCTCTCTTCTTCCTTTGGTCTCCAACAGCTTGGGCTCCTGGTCTCATTATTTGATTCAAAGACTCATAGTCTGTTGTGAACAGTATTTATTCCAATGAGCAGAGAAATCAAGCTTTGCCCTGTGGGAACCCTTCCAGGGAAACTTCTGGTTCTTTTTGCATTGTCCCACCATTCTTTGAGCATGTACTTTCTGACATTTCAAGCTGTCTCTGGGGTGTGAGGAAGACAGAGCCAGCATCAGCTGTCGCCCTATAGGCAGAGAGAGGAGGATGTCCACACACCGGGCCAGCGCTTGTCGCGGGTGCGTGGTTGATTATGACTGAATGAGAGGACAGTGAGAGGGTGGTTGGAGTGGAGGCATGAACTCATAAAGAGGTACATTCTTTTGCTTTTTCTGCTGACAGGGCTCCAGGGCACCCCACCTCCAAAAGCAATGGAGTCAAACGCCCTTGCAGACATGACTGACACTAAGCCTAGGGGTACGGGATAAAGGTTGCAGCCGCCATGTTGGAGGCCGCGGCACGGCGTTGGAACCTCTGTCCTCTCACCTGAGACGCGGGAAAGGGTTGACCACTGTAAATTCTGTCTTTTCCAAGCACAGGTCTTGAACCACATCCTTTTATTTGTTCCTGGTCTTCATCTCACGTTCCTCCCCCTAACCCTCATTCTCTTCCGGTATCCCCTCCCCCTCCTTCCCCTCCCCCTCCTTCCTCTTTTTATGATCCCCCTCCCTTTGCCTTCCAGCATTTACTTCCTGTCTTAACTTCCTCAAAATCCAGCTCTCCTCCTCTCTGCCTTTCTGTCTCTGCCCATGACTCTTTGCCTCCCTCCACCCTTCTCTCTTTTCTGTACGTGGTAGCTTCGATGTGAATCTTTCTCTGACCTCATGGCTACTTGTTCCTGCCTCCTGTTTCCTCCCCGACACTGCTGCCCAGTTCTTCCCTTTCCAGAGTTTCTGGGTTCCTACGCATTTCACTAACTCATGGCACCCTGGCTGTTGACTGGGATACTACATGGCTTCTAATGAGCCAGCCCCACCCCCTCCCCTCGCACGCATCCCATGATAGCAAGAGCTACTTGCAGCTAGTTCTGGGAAGCATGCCGGTCCAGCTGGCTGCCTCTGTCTCAAAGGACGCTTCACAAGCCAAAATGGGCACTCAGATGGCAGAAAGCCGGCCACAGCCCAAACCATAAGTGTAGACATCAGCTCCACTAGCAAACCCAGCCCTGGTGGGCAGTACAATTACATGCCATGTACACACACACACACACACACACACACACACACACTCACACACACTCACATACATACACACACACTTGCACACATGGACACACACACACTCACACACACACTCATGCTCTCTCTCTCACACACACACTCACACACACATACACTCACACACTTGCACACATGGACACACATACACACTCACACACACTCATGCTCTCACACACATGCACACACAGGCATATGTACACACCCACACACATATACTTACGCACACTCATACACACACACACACACTCACATACATATGCTCACACACACATATACACCCACACACTCACATTCATACACTCACACACATGCACACACACACACTCACAGGCACACACACACACACACACCTCCCCACCGCTGGGCACAGCCTGGCACTCCGAGTCCATGCGAACGGCTGCTGTTGCTCACATCCCACTTAGGTCACTTTCCCTATCCCTTGGAGCTGGCTCCAATCTTAGTTGTCAGCTCTGGCTCCAGCCTGGCTCTGGGGATGTTTCCCAAGCAGATTTATAAGTGAGGGACCACGGATGGCCCTGTCTGAGGTCTAGGAGTTGACTGACACCCCATAAGGCTGGCAGATTCTACATCTTGCAGCCTGGCTTCCAAGCTCTTTTAGAACTCAGATCCAATGTGACATTTCTGTGTATCCACAGTTCCAAGAGCCCATCACTCCATAGAGCCACCATAGTCACCCTCCAAGGAAGGCACCATTGTCCTCTATGCCACAGGTAAGGCAACTTGGGCTCCAGAGGGCACAGGTCAGCCAGGGACAGAATTATCAACCTGGCACCTGTCATGTTGTCCTCTGCCCACAGTGACAACCCAGGCTTGAAGAGTTGGGTATAGGGGGGTCAGCTGAGACTACCACTGGGCCAGCTTTGGAAAAGGCTCAGCAGAATGAAGCACATTAGACCTGCTGTCCCAACAGGAAGTGGGCTGCAATTAGCCAGGATGAGGCAGTAGTTTAGGGAAGGCACTTTACGGTAAGAACTTGGGGGTTAGACACATCACGTCCCCTCCAGAAGAAGGTCCAGGCCTGCCTGTCTAGGGATGTCAGCTGGTGGTTTATCAGCACCGAGAACCTATTTCCTCCCTGGGTCACCATCCAGGGCCAGGGAAGCCCTGAAAACTCAGCATCAATGCTGTACACTCTGAAACTCCTTAAAATACCAAGTTAGGTTGGCTCTACTGGGTCATTGGCTGGGGAGCAGAGTAGACAGCTGTTTAGGCTACAAATGCTTGCACCCTGTGTCCCAGGGCACTGCCAGGGCTCCCTTTGGCCATAGAGTATGGCTCATGGCTTCTGTATCTCCCACTTACACCTATTTGCTGTCACCTTTATGCAGGAGGCAGGTTCCCCTGCAGCCTGCCCACTATTGCCTCTGTTATTTAGCTGTGGATGGTGATGAACCAGTAGATGGCTCATTGACCTGCATGACAATGGAGGGGCAGGAACACCAGATTGGAGATCCCCTTCCCAAGCCAGTTGCTCTCTACTTCTGCTATGCCTCAGCCCTCCCCGGGTGCTAGCAGTCTGCCTCCTCCATCGGATTACAGCAGTTGCCCTGTCTACTGACATCAAAACATCGTGCAGAGCACGAGATGGGACCCAATGGAACTCCTAAACAAGACTAGTGCATAGGAGGCACAGGAGACCTTCATAAGGATGAATGTAAAGGAAAGGCCCTGGGAGCCCAAGCCCGGAAGCTTGGCCACTTACTGCCGGAGATGCTGACCCTGCTGGTAGCGAATGTTAGCTTGCTTTGAGTGAACCACACTGAGACTGTAGAGATACAGAAGTGGTCTCATGGTCAGTGCCAGCAGAAGTGGTCATAGACCAGGATGCATGTGGTTCTGGCCACTGCCTTCTCTGTTGAGGGCCTTTCTCCATCTTCTGATCTGCTACTAAGAAACCAGGGGACCATTGTGCACGACATTTTGTAACTGTCTTGAGTCCTGGGCAGGATACTCATTCAGCTCAGAGCAGAGAGTTCTCTCTCTCCCTTCCTCCTCTCCCCCACCCCTGTCTCTCTGTCTCTCTGTTTCTGTGTCTGTCTCTGCGTCTGTGTGTCTCTCTGTGTCTCTGTCTCTGTCTTGCCCTCTGTGTATGTGTGTGTGTATGCGTGTGTGTGTGTGTGTGTGTGTGTGTGTGTGTGTGTGTGTGCTGAGGATGGAGCCCAGGGCCTTGTATATGCTTAGCAAGTGCTTTAGCACTGAGCCATAACCTACCCCTCAGTTTTTTGAGACTGGGACTCACTATATAGTTCACATTGACCCCAAACTGATGCTCTTCCTGCCTCTGTTCCCCAAATCCTGGGATTATAGGTGTGTGCCACTGTTCTCAGGTTTTTTATTTGCGTTTCAAAGCTGTGTAGGACCTACTTTTGATTTCTGCAGTGTCACCTGTGGACATGGAGTCCACAGGTTCATTTCTTGTCCTGAGGTAAATCTCTGGCATAGATCAGGAATGACTGACAAACCCCAAAGGGAAAAATTGGTGTAAGAACACCCCTTAGGATGGCAGGTTTGCACTCACACCCAGAGGTGCAAGTCCTGCTTCTGTGCCTGATGACCTACATCTGCCGTGGGGTGTGAAGCACGCACTGGACATTCTCCCAAGTGGCAGGATGAGTCCACTTAACACATCTCCATGCTGTGCCTGCAAGGATCTTCCCCAGCCTCAGAGCAAACCCTCCCTGCTGTCCCCAACTCCCGAGGAACTCTCTCTACTTTAACCAGGCCCCCCTCCCCCTTTCAGAGAAACTTCTCCAGGCTCCTCAGATCCTGTACAACTTGCCTCCCACCTCACACTTGCTGGGTGGTCTGGGGTAACTCTCTGGGCTCCAAGTGCTTCATTCTGCATCACGTTCCATTCAGTTCTTAGACAAGTATGGAAAGCGATTGTGTCACTATTTTTCCCTGAGATTCCATGGTGAGTGTCAGGTGCCACTAAGTTTCTAGCTTGTGCTTTCTGTCTCTGTCCTGTGCCTGTGGACTCTGGCCTGGCTCTCTGCACCTTGAGCCTCTCACCTTCCAGAGCTGCTAACAGGCTGCTGCCAGGAAGCCCAGCTCTCATGACAGATGTACCCATCGGAACACTAGTGGAGCCAGTGAGTGCAGTCTTGGTGCCCTCTGCTGGAAGAAGCACTGACTGTGACTACACTTCTAAAGCATTTATTCTTTCATCTACCTGTCAACATCCTTTTATTCACTCATTCATCTGCTTATCCAGGAACCAATCATCCATCCATCACCCATAAATCTACTCATC
>CM052703.1:95388586-95431594 GCA_028551405.1 Uromys caudimaculatus | reverse complement strand
CAATGTCACAGTGAAGAAGAAATAGAGGCCTCAATCTGTGTCCTTTCCCCCCCCCCCCCCAGCACTTCCATAAGAGCGCAGAAGGGACTGGCCAGCATACTTTAAGACATTTACCAAGGTTTATTATGTTTATATCTGTGTCTGACATGGTATTCTGCCTTGCACAGGCCCAGAGTCAATTGAGCCCAGGAGGATGAACGGAAGTCTTTGAAATGTGAGCCCAAACCAATCCTTCCTCCCTTGAGCTGTTTCGTCAGTCATTTGATCAGAGCAATGAAAAGGTAATGGACACAGTTTCCCTCGCCTAGCCATTCCCAAGTTACAGATTCAGGAACAAAATAGCCTAGGGTTGTGTTGAGCCTTTCCACTTCGTGTATCTTCCCCTCATTACATAACTAGATTACATAACGTAATGCCAGACTCTGCTTGTCCCCTTCAAAATTCAGAAAGATACTCTAGAGCACACAGCATGTGCCTTGCACAACTGTGTCACCCCATGAAAGTTACCTTCTGTGGGTCTCAGTTTCCTCATCTGCAAAATGGGATAACAGTTGTAACACTTGGAACATGCAGGCTGAGCCACACCACTCCACACAAGCTTGATTTCTATTTTCTCAACTCAAATGCTGCAGTCTGGTGTAGCTTTTCCCCAGAGGCCACTGCATCTCTCCAGGCGTCCAGCTGTCTGTGGGATTCCTGAAAGCACACTCTCCACAGCCTGACCTCATCTTCTAAATTCTTTAATTGTTAGTTAATTTATTTAGAGTGTGTTTATGTCAGAGGAAAACTGGGAGTTGATTTTCTCCACCATGTGGGTGGAATTGAACCTGGGTGGTCAGGCTTGGCAACAGTCTTATTTGCTGAGCCATCTCGTCAGCCCTACTACCCCCATCTTGAGCAAAGACCCTTCAGCAAGGCATCTTGAGTTAGCCCAGTTTAACCGTACAGTTTCTGTGGTGATCCTACCATTAGGCGACCTAGGAGATGACCAGCTCAACAAGACAATGGAGTTGAGATGTTGGAAGCAGGGATAAGCTTCCATGGCAAAGCATTTGCCTAAGTATGTGGGGCAGTGGACTGTGACAGGCAGTCTGGCTCCTGGTCAAGCACAGGCTTAACTCCGGGTGACCCAGTGGGGCTTGCCCTGCAAGGGACCGAAAAGTGTTTTGCCAATGCTCCCAGGAGGCCCTTGGCTCCTGTCGAGTAGCTACAACCCCCACAGCCCCCTGTAGAGAGGTCTGTCATGTGAGGTCTGTCACATAGGAGCAGCACACCAAGCCCCTCCTCAGGTAGAGGCATGGCCACACAGCCCCAAGTCATCCCCATGTTAATGAGACACCTAGAGGTTTAGCCACACCCCTTCCCAGTTAATATTTCTAGCTCGACCCTCCCTGCGGTCGCTGGGTTCGGTCTCCCCCACCCCACTCTCCACAATGACAATAAACACCTTCCTTAGAACTATAGACTGTCTCTATTCAACTTGATCTGCTGTGGGAAGCATGGAATCCAGCCTTCGATTAAGGAGCCGTGTCTAACCTCTCACTGAAGGCGTCTCAGTGCTTCCAGACAGCACCCATTCACCCAAGCCAAAGCAGCTAGCCAGCGCCCAAGCCACCCAACCAGTCCCACAGTGGGATGCCAGCTGCACTCTGTGGCCCCATTTGTTTCCAGCTCTCCCGCGGCATCCAGCAGTGTCCGCAATGTCCAGAGCCTGGGAACTCCAGAACTGGCTGCAGTGTTCCCCATAATGGCCCCCTCCCCCACCCATGGGTAGTGTCCTTGTGGCTTCACATTGCCCCCACCTGCTCAGCGGACTGTGGGCAGAGGTGTGCAGCCACTTCCCGTGTGTCCCATCTCTCTCAGAGCCACAGCGCCTGGGGCAGACACACAGGACTTCACTCTCCACCTCATGCCATTTGTTCCCACATAAGCAGAAGGCCTGGGTTCCATTCCTGGAGTCATGAAATAACTAAACAACCAGTCGAGTTGTGAAATACAAATATTCTCCTGTTTTATGCAATCCTGGGATAGCCTCTTCACTGTGGGAGACAGGGAACAAGCAACTTGTCCTAGATGTTAGTATGGGACAATACATAGACTGAGGCGTCACAGGGCTCTGGCAGTAAGCCCCTGTGACAATGATAATGAATGTAAAGATGGTGGAGGGGCCTGGGTCATTACAGCCCAAGAAGACATACTTAAAGTTGTGTATTCCTTAACAGGGGTGCAGTCTGAAGAGCATATTGCAACTTGTGTGACATCAGGGTCTGTGCATACAAACCTAGATGGCATAATAATAGATGCTAAGACCACACCACACACACTCATGTATGCAGTCTGTCATTGACGGTTATGTGATGTGTATCTGTAGGTAGGAAATAAAGAGTGTAAATTATGATCACATAATTGAGGGCATGTGATCAATGGAGGGCTTCCATGACACCTCAAAGGAGTCCCTCAGGCCCTGTAGGGACAGGGGAGGTGTAATGGAGGTCTGAACTCAGGGTATGATGATAACACTGCAGTTGCTCCGTCTTCTACCCTAAAGGAGGGACAAGGGTGGGACCCCAAGTCACATGGGGGAGACATTTAGGAGACCAGAGATGGGTCCAAGAATTCTCAAGCTTCAAGTTTCCCTGAAGTTACCCTTTGCTAGCAAGGCAACCCCTCCGGCCTCTTTGAGCACTCCCAGGGCTACACAAGGTCTCCCAGAGCAGGCTTGCATCGCCTCATTGCTTTCAGAACACAGCCAGGAGACCGTCCCAGCAGAGCCTGGAGAACTCCACAGTCAAACCACCAGCAAAGACTGGAGCTGAGCCCTGATGACAGAAGCCAATCTGTCGTCAGGCAGGGGGGAGAAAGCTTTATTACCACGAACTTAGCTGACCGGGGGATGGAGGACTACCCTGTCCTGGGGAGTGATTGTCCTGGGAGGTAGGACTGGTATAAAATGAAGGTCAAGTGAAATGCTCTCGGTGCCCAGCCTCACATGCAGTGAAAGACGTTAAGTTCATGCCAACCCCCGAAAGTTTAGATCAAGAGTAAAATGCTAAGGTTAGACTGGGTCTTATTCACTGATATGGGAGCTGGTTTCAGGATCTAATATTTTGCCTTGGTCATCTATTGGGTGGATGAGCTTGGAGTTTGGATTCAACAGTGGCCCCACTCATAAAGAAGAAATGTTAGAACCTATTTGAAACAGGGGAAGAGAAGCATCTGCAGGCCGAGAGAAGCAGACACACTGAAGCAGATAAAGTCTATGACACATGCTAGCCTCCCAGGAGAGCAGAAGAATGCTTCCTCTACCAGAGCAAAGAGGAATGCATGCATGGGGTGGGGTCCTGCTTTTGCTGAAGACCTCTGGGAGCCAGAAGGGACCGTGGGGGTGACGTAATAGATATTCATTGATATTGGTGTGGGTAATGGGAGCCTGGGAGTCTAGGTAGGAATAGCGTGCTTGCCTGGCAGATGCAAGGTCCTGGGTTCAATCAAATGCTCCAAAAATAAAATCATTTTTTTAAAGGATAGACAAGACTTTAATAGGGCTTGAGTTTGTAAGTAGAAAGAAGTGAGGTGACACTGGCCGAAGAGGTAACCAGACTGCCCTCTGAAGGAAAGAAAGGCAAGCATTCCACTGATCTGCTGCAGTGAGCTAAACCAGGTATAGTTTCAAAAGATGGTTTTTTTGTTCTGTGTTTCAAACAACTGGCTTTGAGGTTTGCAAGCTAGCAGGTGCTTCTATTAACTCAGGAGCTGCTGAGAGGCTTCTGCTGATGGCACCACCCTCTCTGGCCTTATAGTTTAGTCTTGGCCCTATGATAGGAAGAAAGACTTTCAGTGTTTGGGCTGCTGAAGAAGCAGCAAGGTGGGTAGAACATGTTCCAGCTCCAGAGGGCACTAGGCCAAGTGAACTCTGCATGATTGTTCATGGACAGAACATCGTAAATGAGATATGTGCTTCTATGTGCAGAGCCAAGTAGAATCTGGCTCCCAGGGCAAGGTAGCAAAGGGGCAAACACGTAATGAAGACAGAGATGCCAAGCCATTTGCCTGGTCAGTCATTCTTCAGACATACACAAGAAGAGTTGGTGTTCTCAGTGAAAGTGTTTGTTTTCCACAGAAAAGTTAGTGGGGAGCTAAGAATGCACTACCCAGTCACAGGGACCTCAAAATTAGTGATTTTCAAATTACCCACTGGGCTCTGACTGGACCTTTGTGTCTGTTCTTGGGGTTTACCAAAGGCATTTATAAGATGAGCATTTCCCTTGGTAGTAGTTTCCATCTTGCCTTCATTTTCTCCTTGATCTTGAGGAATTTGGGATCCATTAGAGGCCATGTGTGTCCGTCCTGACCCCACCTGCTCAGCTGCTCTCATTGCCGGGGCTCCTAGACACCTTCTGGGCCTGCAGTCTGACCCAGCATTCTATGAAGGCCGTTGAGAGGAAGCAAGGACGGATCAAAAGTTGTGCTGTCAGTGGATAGCAGATTAAGGGCTCTGGAGGGGGGTTCCCATTTTGTCCCCTGTGGTGATCTCTATATCATCTCTGGGGAGAAAGAGATAGCAGCTTTTGACAGTTCTGCTTGGCAGCCAAAAGCTCCCTCTAGTCACCACAGTGTGGGAGCCATGCTTCCCACACAGCTCCCAGACTGCCATTCCCAGCCTCAAAGCCTCATGGGGATAGGATGAGGGTGGATACTAAGCCCCTTTGAGGTAAGTGGATGCTATTGGTCCGTGGAGGAGGGAGGCTGGCAGGTGACAAGACACAGACTCTGCCACTGAGCACTAGCTGCTAAGAAAGAGCAAGCAGGTCAGTCTTGGCCTGAGCCTTCCTAATGGAGGATGTGCTGGTTATTTACCCAGGTCCAGAATGAACGGATGAAAGTGGGCATGCACAGCAAGTAGCCAGCTCACCATCTGGACTCTCTGACCTGGGGAATAAGGACTCTAGGAGACAATGTATGAGGCAGAGACATTGAACCACCTCACCCATCTGTCCCCTGCCCAGAGAGCAGAGCCTAAGCAACACTAGATCTCCAAATCCTGAAGTGAGTGAGAGGCCTGGGAAAAGTCATCCCTATCACACCCCTAACAACTTGCATTTATTTTACAAATTAATTATTTTATTTATTATGTGTGTGCGTGTATACATGGCATGTGTATGCAGGTGCCCATAGAGACTAGAAGAAGGAGTCAGATGTCCTGGATCTGGCTGTCGCAGACTGTTGTGAATGGCTCAGCATGGTTTCTGGGAACTGAACTTGAGTCCTCTGAAAGAGCAGCAAGTACTTTTAAACCCCGATGCATCTCTCTAGCACCTGTACTTGACTTTTGGCTGAGGAAAAGGCTAGAGGAGTCCTGGAAAGGTGGTTGCTGCCAATGCAGTCTGAGGTGATCCTAAAGAAAGCGTCTGTCTCACCTGTCTATCCTGGACCGAGTCAGCACAGCCCCTGACACCTGCTCAGTGGCTCTTGTCCAGCAAGTATCTTCCCTCCCATTCCTATCTGGAAGGACATTAGAGGTGGTGTGCAGAACAATAGAGGTCTCTATTGTTTGGTCCCCAGAGCTATCCAGTGCTCCAGTTCTCTGTCATAACAGGGCTCAATGGGACCTTGGATCGGCTGGGTAGTCCACAGAGTATCATAGCAGCAGATTATATTGGTGCCGTTTTGCTAATTGGACCTGGTGCTAAGGAGGTAGCTAGAATCCTAGCTGTCACAGTGCTAAGTGCCAGGGAAAGACAACAATTCAGGAGTTGTCCCCCAGGGCCCAGATGGCCTAAAGCCATGTTGGGACGTCCTTCCTTCTTCCCTCCCTCCCTTCTGTCCATCCTATTTTCTTCCCTTTTTCTGTGTGTGTGTTTGTGGGGTGGGGTTGGGGTGGGGGTGGGGCTGTAGGTGTGGGTACATCTGGGGGGGTGGGGTTGGAAACCAGAGTCTACCTTGAGCATTGTTTCTCAATTAAATTTAAATTAAATTTAAGATTTTAGTTTAATTTTTTAAAGAGTAGAATTGATATTTTATTGTCATTTATAAACAAATGGCAGATGGATATAAATTTCCATACTTCATATTTTTTTTTCACAAATTAAAAACTGACAAGTTTTAAACAGCTGGTGGCTGTTTTGTTTTGTCAGGACATGATTGAGCAAATTTATTAACAGTGGCTTCAAGCTTTTCTTTGTTAGCTCCAGAAATCTTCATCCAGCTTTTGACCCCGTTTCTGAGCCGTGGAAGATCAGCATGAGTTTGACTTCACAGTTCGTGGCAATGTCCCGGCAGTCATTTGCATCCGCTTCAAGGAACAGTGCATTGGAATACGGTTCAGAGAGGAAGAAAGGAAGCTGGTCACTCTGCAAGGTCCACAGCCCGCGCCTCCGAAGTCCCACACTGCAGAGTTATCTCCTGCAGCGTCCAAGGCCTCCGGAAAAGCTTCTGTGCTCTTGATCCGCTTCCTCATTCTGGCTGCTGTGGGAAGGCACCTAATGAGCTACTGAAGAAACAGATCTGAGGAGCCAGATAGCACGCACTAAATCTAATATAATTTATTATTGTTGTTGGTGTGTGTGTATGTCTATGTGCGCGCATGTTCTGAGCACTTAGTTATACAAGATGACCCATGGTTTGGACTACATATGAGGCAGAGGAATCACCTCGATGGCCATCAGGGAGAAAGGAGAGGACTTTGGGCCTGAGGGTGCTAGGGGCACCAGTAAAAGGGAATGTCAAGGTGGGAATATGGGAATGGGTGGGCGGGTAGGTGGGAGGAGGAATTCCCTCACAGAGGTGGGGAGGGGGAGGGGATAGGGGGTTTCCAAAGAGGAGACCCAGAAAAGGGGAAACATTGGAAATGTAAATAAAGTATCAAAAAAAAAAAAAAAAAAAAGATGACCCGTGGCTGTCAGCCAGCTGTTTCTCCCACGTCCTAGGGCTCCATCAATAGGTGGAAGTAGTTTTGACAGAATGCAGCCTACACACGTCCTTGACCCGTGGACTTCAATTTTGACTATGGATCACTGTGTATCCAAGTTGCCAACAGCAGAGGTCGCTGCTGAGCAACGGTTCCTGTAGTGGGGCGGGTATCAGCCAGCTACCTGGAGATGGGCTGACTATCGCTTCTTTCCCTCTCAGAAGAGTCGAGAATTAGAAGCTGAACTTTACATACATCTGTTTTTCTCACCCCCAGTGCTTTTGCTAGACCCACGATCATCTTTTACCAGTGTCAGACGTTGCCCATGATTGAAGGAAGCATTTTTTCCACAAGAGCACGGAAACAGAGCTAACTGGCTTCACCTCCTCTGCCACCCAAGAGCAGCTGGCTAATGGGACAAGAAAGGGAGTACAGGGGGCTGTGACAGGGTCAGCTGGGACAACATTCTGCATGATAGGATGCAGTCTAGCGGCCAAATGTGTCTTCCCATAGTCAGAGCAATGGGCCAGGAGTAAAGGGGTCTCTTTCACAGACGCGCTAAAGGAAGCTCATTTGTTGCCATTTCTATGATCTTGAGCTTTTAGTTTAGAGTGAGTTCCTCTATTCTCTAAAGCAATGGTTCTCAACCTTTCTAATGTCATGGCCCTTTAATAGGGTACCTCGTGTTGTGATGATCTACAACCATAAAATTATTTAGTTACTACCTCATAACTGTAATTTTGTTTGCTACTGTTATGAATCATAGTGTAAATATCTGATATGCAACTCCCACAGGGGTTGAGACCCACAGGCTGAGAACCACTGCTCTAGAGTGTCCAGGGGTCATTTTGATGAAGGGGTTGGACTTATCCCCAGCTATATGGACTTCTCGTGACCCCAGGTCAATCCAAGAAGGGATCTACTACGTAAGCCCAAGTGACAGACCTCAGTCTTCATAGGGAGGTTTTGCTGGTGCCCCATAGGCTGCAAGAAGGGCTATGGTAAGAATACAGAATGTTAGCCCCAAGAACGGCCTCATCCTGCAATCCTGGCTAATCCTGTAAAGACTAGACTCAGATCATTCAGGAAGGAAGCTTAGTTTCACCCACCTCACAGTTTTCAACAGCCTTATGATAATGTCATTGTTCCTTTTATAAAATATTGTCCTGTCCCCAATGACTGTCAACGTGTTTGAGTGAAAGTCACCCTGTTGGACCGCAAGTCATCTTGTGGTCTTTGTTCCAAACAGCCATGTAAGGGCAGAAATGTCGCAGGCCACTGTCAGTCCTGCAGTAAGAACAAACTCTACAGGGACCTTCCTAATAGATGGGCTCAGATAAAGGACAGGTCCCACCTGGGGCATGGAGCAGAGCAGGAAAGAGAATCGAGAATCAAGGTGGTGGGAGGCAGCTACGTCTGCCCCAGCAGCGTTCTGAGGTGGTGATGGAGAATGCAGTGAGGCCTGGGTCAATCTCCGGTCCTGCTCCCTAAGGAAAATGTTTTTATCTTTGAACCTCCTTGGGCTGTCAGTTTCTTCCACTGTTACGGGCATGCAGTGGACAGACTGGGATATGCCTCATGGTCCTGCCTCATGCAAGCCCCACTCCCCATGAGTGAGGGGTACCTGTCATTGGCTTCCAAAGAACATGGCAGAGGTGGTGACATTAGATCAATTAACATACCATGTAAGGTTGGCTTGCTGGCGACTCTGTGCTCTTGGCTTTGAAGAGACAAGTGGATCCCACCCCATAGCCAGAAGAGCTTGGAAACAGATCTTTTCCTGGTTGAGTTTCCAGATGAGACAGACCAAGATTTGGATCCTTGACTGCAGCCTGTCAGACATGCAGAAGAGGTCTCCAGGTACCCTGTGTTCAAACCTACAGAACCTGTGGGATAATACTGACTTTGTGGAAATATATAATGTGACATAAAGATATATAATTCAGAATTTTTTAAAAAGTGCTATGTAAGAAAAAACCAGATGAACGGAAAAGGTGACAAAGAAAACAAGACACATTCCCAAGTGACAAAGGCATCTAAAGGGGAGGTGAAGCATGCTGTCAGCCCTTAGCAGAACACAGAGACCTCAAGAAAAGCTGGTCCTCCAGAGGGAGTAGTGGAGGGGGGATGTAGGCAAGCCCTCTGGATTGAGGTCTTAGCCACCAGAGGAAGGTGTAATCAGCCATGCCCCTCACTGGTTCTGTACCCTCGGTCAAATTGTCTAACCTCTCTGGGCCAGACTTTGTATATCTTTAAAGCAAAGTAATAGCAGTGCCCCTGTGGATAGAAGGAACTGTGTTTGACACTTAGTGGGTGCGTCTCTGTGCTGGGCTCTGTGACGCACCTGGGCTTCCTGCCTTCTGGGCACCCCAGAGTGGCTGGAGCTGTCCAGTGCTGAAGACACCCTCGTCCCTCTCCCTCTCCCTCCCATCCTGACTTCTTTCTTTCTCATGTGGCTCCCCAGAGCCCTGGTGTCTGAACAGATTCAATTTTCCAGATGATTTCTCTGGAATCCTAAGGGGAACAGGAGAGGGAAAGAGCCATATCTGAAGCACTCCCCAGGCAGGAGTCTCGGGAAGCCAGCAGATAACAGGAGCAATGAGTGGCTAGGACACCACACAGACCTGGGAGGCCCCAGGTCAGAGAGTTCTCAGAAAGCTTGACCTCCAGGACCCTGGTGTGAGACCCTCAGGGCTGACAAAGATCCAGTGTCAACTCTGAGAGCCCATCATGGCAGGTGAGTCTGCTCGGAACATGCCCTGAAGAGAGCAAAAAGGACCAGGCTGGGGGCAGGAGGGTGACCCTGGGCTGATAGGAATTCTCCATCCTTGTCCCTTGCGCTGCTGTCACTCTCTCTGGTTTGGTGCCTTTGTACAGACAAAAGCTTCCTTCTCTGTCTGTGAGCTCCAGGGCTCTGATGGGAACCTTCAACTCCATGAGTGTGACTTCATAAACCAAGCAACCTGTGGCGAACCCAAAGGCCATCTCCAAATCCACAAAATATGATGCCCTCTCCACTTCAGGGTTGTCTGTTAACCTATTGTGCCCAGTGCAGAGGGACTGGAGGAGCTTACATCCTTTGCAGCAATAGGTGGAGGTAAATATGGCTAAGCTCAGAGACAGAGATCTCTGCTTCCATGTTCTACCAGCCTATGGAACATCATTGCAAAAGGACATTTAGAGACTTTAAGATGCAAACTGAGCTCTCTTTGCAGCTGGGGAAACCAGGACAGAGAAAGGGGTCCAGACCCCGTGCTACAAATCAGGGCAGAGTTGTGGTAAAAGGTGGTCCCCACTGTGACCTGCTAATGCCCATGAGCCCTCTGTGCACTTCTGTAGGCCATTGGCTGCAGTACTCTTGGGGCAGTCTGACCAGCAGGACCTTAGGTCAGGGGTCCAACAAGTGTTTTGCAGGAACAGGGAAAGTATAGCCTCCTCTCTGAGTTTCAATGTCCCCATCTGAACACATAAGGGTTAACTTAGACATCAGCATCTTTAAGGCTCTGATGTTCCCTATGAGAGAGAGAGAGAGAGAGAGAGAGAGAGAGAGAGAGAGAGAGAGAGAGAGAGAGAGAGAAAGGTGGGGTGAGGTGGGATTTGTCTTTGGCTCCGAAGTTGGTGGCTAGTCTGGTTCTGATTTGGTCCCACCTTTTGTAAGACCTCGGACAAGTCACTATACTACCCATAATCAGTTTCTTCCTCTAAAACTGAGAGTTAAGCATATGCTTGGTAGCTTCTGGGATGCCCCAGCAAAGTCTGAGTCGGGGCACTTCAGGAATAAGACTGTGGGGGAAGTGACTGCTACTTAGAACATTGAAGGCTCACGCTTTGGCTCTCAGCTGGAGATAGACAAGGACTCTGTACATCCAGAGCTTATGCCCCAGCCCTGAGGAATTCACTTCAAGGGCAGGTGGACCTCTGCTGGATGCTAGGAGACCACTAAGTATCACAACAGAGAGTGGCTGAGCCCACAGGGCTCAGAGGCAAACAAGATTAGCCTTTCATTTCCCAGCCCTGAACTGGGAGACGCTGAGTACTGAAGGCTTCAGTCAATAGGGCAAAGTGTTGGAAACTCCACAGGAGGAAGCTGAGACTCAACCTCCTGCCTCCTTCCTGTTGACCCTCTCTGCATCTTCTGCCTCCTCTCAAAGATCTGTAGATGGTGGCGTGGTAATGAGGAAGAGGCAGGATGGCTCCACTTAGTAAGTGCAGCAGAGCATTCATCCCACCATAGACACGATGCTATCTAGTTTCCATAATCTACCAGGTAACTATTTGCACTTCCATTTTGCAGGTTGGGAAACTGAGGCCCAAAGAACCTCAGTGCCTAGGCCAAAGTTAGGAGATCATGAGTGAGTCTTCAATATGGCTCCAAGGCTCTCGTCTACCTTTCAGTATCTAACATGTTTTCTAAAGAGCTGCTCACCCCGGACCATTTTTGATGACATTTCAAAAAACCTTCCCTTCCCCTGAGCTATGTCTCCAGGTGTAGGGTTGGCTGAGCTCTGCCTCCTCCAGGAGGCTCTCACTGCTCTTGCTCTTTCCTCTGCATCCTCCTGTCTATGGCCCAAACTCATGGCTAACTCTTCCCTTGGCTGAGCTCTGCATCCCTACTCACCTGGCAGTTTCCTGGGGGCCAGAATGGATCCTATTCTTTGCTGGAGTTCTCAAGATGACTACACAAATGGTGTGGGCAGAAAGATAGCCAAGCCCCGTGGATGGAGGAGAGGCTATGGTGCTTCCAGGCAGAGGTCAAGAAAGGCTTAGAGGTACCAAGAGCCTGTAACAGTAGACTAGTGTGGGGGATGGCAGATGTGAAAGCCAGCCCTTGCCTTATTCTGAAGCTGGCCTGCTGGGGTCTTCAGCTCCCTGGGAGCCCCTGCAGGCTGCTAGCTCCAGGATTCTTGAGACACTGAGTCTGGCCAGTAGGGCCTTAAGTAGAGAAATCTTACAGCTTTTTTTTTTTTTTTTTTTTTTGTAGGAGAAAGCCAAGTGTACTCACTCGGAGGGAAGTTCAAGTGTCCTGGTCAAGAAGATTGGATTGGGGTGGGGGAGGAGCCAAATGGACTTGGGTCATATCCCATCTCTCTACTAATGCTATGCTGGTTCCCCAGTGCAGTGGGGTAGAGAGGCCATTTGGTCTAGACAGGTCTGTGAAGGCTGTGAAGAATGGGACACACACTGGTAGTGTGAACACTTTAGCTTCCGTTCTTTTGGTGAGCAGGTATAGCGGGTGAGCTGCTGCACTTGGCTTGTGTGCTTTGCTCCCAGAGCCTGGGCTCAGCAGCCAGGGCTTTTGGGTGGAGCTAGGCTTGTAGAGACCAGCAACAGGTCAGGGAGAACTTGGTCCTCCTTAAAGAGGTGGGACATTGAGTCCCTCCGCACTGGCATTATGCCGAGTGCTGTCCACAACACCATATTGTCACCTCAGTATAACTTCTGAGCAGTTTCATTGTCTATATTTTCAGAGGAAGAAAACAAGGCTCAGAGAGACCCAGAGGCTAGCCTGGGATCTATGGGTGGAAACAAGGGTTTGGGTCTGGCTGTTATTCCTCTAGGTGACATCCTGTTTGAGCTCCATGCTTGGGACTCTGCTAGACAGCAAGGCTTATCCATACCCTTCCTCAGGTCTGCAGCAGGGCTGTCACCCCAAAGGCCAGAACTGGACAGCACCACACTGGAAGACCTGCCTGCCCTGCCAGGGCCCATGGGGACTCACCGTCAGTCATCTGAGGACAGTCTCTTCCATATCAGTCCTCTCTGTGGTATTTTGGGGTGTCCTACTGTGGGCTGACTCCCTTTCCCTACTAGCATGGGCAAGAGAGACCTTCACCCTTGGGGTGCTGGGTCCCTGGGACTGTGACCCCATCTTTGCCCAGGCCTTCCCCAGCATGGCTACCCAGCTGGCTGTAGATCGAGTCAATCAGGATGGCTCACTACTGCTGGGCTCACAGTTGGACTTCAAGGTCCTCCCCACAGGCTGTGACACCCCTCATGCCCTGGCCACATTTGTGGCCCACAAGAACACAGTGGCTGCTTTCGTAGGCCCTGTTAATCCTGGGTACTGCCAAGCAGCAGCCCTGCTGGCCCAAGGCTGGGGCAAGTCCCTCTTCTCCTGGGCCTGTGGAGCTCCAGAGGGAGGAGGTGACTTAGTGCCCACTTTGCCTTCTGCGGCTGATGTGCTACTCTCTGTCATGAGACACTTTGGCTGGGCTCGCTTGGCCATTGTATCTTCTCACCAGGACATCTGGGTAACCACAGCCCAGCAGCTGGCCACAGCTTTCAGGGCTCATGGGCTGCCCATCGGACTGGTGACCTCTTTGGGACCTGGAGAGAAGGGAGCCACAGAGGTTTGCAAGCAGCTTGACAGTGTGCATGGTCTGAAACGTAAGTATGTCAGGGTCCCTCCCTGCTGTACGCAGCCTGGACTTCACATGGCCACAAGGAGACCCTGTCTATCAACTGGGCTGAGCACTTGCCAAGTGTCTCAGCAATGGTCCTGTAAGCCATCCTCGCTGAAGGCTTCCTTTATCAGGGAGAGCAAAGAACTTGTCACACAGCAGTCAGACCAACAGGATCCTAAGCTATGGTTCAAATGTTGGCTGCCAAAGCCTAGGGCATTCTTGGCAGTTGCCTTTGAAATAAAATCTCTGGGAATGTTACAAAGATCTCATCATGGCTTAGCATTATAAAAAAGAATTAGGGGAGAATGAATAGATCTGAGAATGAAATAAAATAGAACAGTGTGTGTGTGTGTGTGTGTGTGTGTGTGTGTGTGTGTGTGTGTGTGTATACATGTATATATACCATTCATGTATGTCTATATGTAGTTCTTAGAGCTACTTTCATTGTATCCCACAGGTTCTGGTATATTGTATTTTCATTTGATTCTAGGAATTTAAAAAAGTTACTCTCTGAATTCTTTGATGATTCATTCATTATTTAGTACTGAGTTATCCAATCTCCAGCTTGTGTAGTTTCTCTTGCTATTGATTTATGGTTTTATTCCATTATTATCAGATATAACAGATAATTTTTTCAGGGTTCTTTTTTATTTGTTAAGAGCTGTTTTGTGTCCTAAAATGCAGCCACCCACTGTTGCTGTGTTTAGATCAGTCAGCGCCTTTACGTCCAGTGTGGACTGTTCTACAAGATCTGATGTACCAATGGCTGGTGCTCACATTTGCATTAGCCTCCTCAGAGATCATTCCTTTATCAAACATATTGACTTTCTTTATCTCTTCTGACTTTTTAAAATTTGAAGTCTACTTAGCCAGATGTTAGAATTGTTAGAGTTGCCTGCTTTCTAGTTCCATTAACTTGGAATGTCTTTCATTATCCTTTCACCAAAAGGCCGTCTTTGTCAGTGAGGCATGTTTCTTATAGACAACAAATAGAGGGGTCTTGTTGTTGTTGTTTTAAATCTAATCTGTTAATCTATTTCAATTGATGAATTGAAGCTGTTAACATTCAGAATTGTTATTGAAATGTATATATTCGTTTCTGTCACTTTGTTATTTTTAAATACTTGATCCTTCCCCAATTCTATATTGCTAATATATTTTTCTACTGTAGTTTATTCTTTCTCATGTCCCCATGGATTATGTTTATATTTCCCATTTGTACACTGCTGCTGTCTTCAGACACACCAGAAGAGGGCATCGGATCCCATTACAGATGGTCGTGAGCCACCATGTGGTTGCTGGGAATTGAACTCAGGACCTCTGGAAGAGCAGACAGTGCTCTTAACCACTGAGCAATCTCTCCAGCCCTATCTTTCCCATTTGTGTATTGTGCTAGTTCAGTGGTTATAAATGTTTTTACTTTTGTTTTTATATAGAAGGATAATAAGAAAGATAGCTTTGCTGGGTATAATAATCCATGTTCTGGGGTCTATCATAATAATAGCAGATTTCTCAACAGAAATTCTCAAGCTAAGAGGTTATGGACAGTATTTCAGCCTCTGCTCCTATTGTGAGAGACCTGTCCCAGATGTGATTTCGTGCTTAGCTTTGTAGCTTTTAACATACATTCTTTGTTCTGAACACTTGTGTTCTAACTATAATATGATATGGGGATGTCTTGTCTGTTTGGCATTCTAAATACCACTTGTATTTGAATAGAGAACTAGATTTCAGGAATTGTCTGTTCTTTTTTTAAAATGTATTTCCCATGTATTTAACTTGAAATTCTTTTTCTATGTCCTTGACTCTCAGATCTAGTCCTGTAGTGGCCCTGAGTGGATTCTCCTTTTTCTATGTCCTTGACTCTCAGATCTAGTCCTGTAATGGCCCTGAGTGGATCTCATTTGTTGGCATTGAATTGATCTCATATGTTCTGTTCACACTTTTTTACTATTTTATTTTCACCACTTTCTGAAAATTTGAATTCATGTACTTTGACTTCAAAACCTGATATTCTCTGTCTTATACTTGGTTCATTCTGCTCTGACTTTCCACTGAACTTTCTTATTTGAGTTATTGAATTATTCACTTCCAATACTTGACTTGATTTCTTCCAGTACTTCTTTTTAAATTGATGATGATGGTGATGATGGTGATGGTGGTGGTGGTGATGATGATGTGCGTGTGTGTGTGTGTGTGTGTGTGTGTGTGCGCGCGCGTGTGTGTGTGTGTGTGTGTGTGTGTGTGTGTGCATGTGTGTATGATGTAAGTATGTGGATGCCCATGCCATGATGCACATGTGTGTTCTGGGGACTGAGCACAGGCTGTAGGTCTGTATCATTGGGTGGCTAGCATCTTTACCCACTAAGCCATCTTCCCATTCCCTTTCTCCAGTATCCCCCTCTATTGGATCCCCCTTTCATATCATGTATTGACTTATTTCACTTGCTGTTTATCTGTGATCTCTTTTAATTCAGCCAGTAATTCCTCTGTGGGCTCTTTGATTCTGCTGGACATTTTACACTCATTCTTCTGAACTCTCCGTTTAGGGTCCTGTCTGCCCTGCTCTCTTTGGTGGGCCTTTCCTGTGGAACTGACGATTTTCAAGCAGTCACATCGCCTTGGTCTTTCATGTTTCTTGTGTTTCTATATTGGGATTTATGTATCTAGGATTAGGTTGTCGGTTGGATTTTTTTTTTTTACTACCCCTAATATTTCAGTGGAAACACCTGCAATGTTCGAGTGAGCCTAGATCGTAGCCGACCTGAGGTGCCATTTCTCTCTGCATTTCAGTATTTCTGCCTTCATCCCATGTGCTCAGGGCACTGGCTCTGGTCCCCATACTACTTCGATGTAGCATATTCTGACAGCTGATACATGGGTCATCACAACTAACTCAACAATCTTCATTCAGAAATCGCAAGCCCAGGCTTCTGGATTCTGGCCAAGAGCCCAGCTCCAAACTGGCGTGGTTCGTATTTATGAGTGGGACTAAACACTCTACCCCTCCTTTCTGGGGATTCTGACTCGGCAATTGAATACTCAGTTTTGTGAAATGTATCTCCAGCTGAGCTCTGGGGACATGACAGTGACAGGATGGGTCTTGGCTATGAGGAACCTGAAGCTGGAAAAGGAGCAGACTCCAAAAGGGATGATCTGTTTGGAGGTGAGGAGGGCTTCCCAGAAGAGGCAATGTGTGTGTAAGGGGGGCTGAGCCATGAAGTCAATTGCAGAACGGAGATGAGGGAGGGGCAGCTGAGACAGAAGCGGCAGCTAGCGCAGGGAGCGCAGGTAACACATCTCATGGCCGAGGAAGATAAGGGACGGTTTTACTCTTCGCGGCTGGACCAGGGTGGGAGCAGCTAAGGATGCTGTGAGGCCAGGCCACTGCCACCACGCAGGGTACTGAGTTACAGCCACGATGCTGACATTCAGATTCAGGAGGCAGAACAGTGAGGGGCACTGTAGGAGTTCCCTGCTGGCCCTACTAGCTGTATGGCCTCTGGCAAGCCACCAAAACCTGTCTGTGCTTTCAGTGTTCTTTCTTTTCAATGTTCTGTGCTTTTCCATATTCCTTCAATGGCATAAGGCAGTTTAAAACTCCGGGTTCACGGGGTGTCAAAGAGGAGTGGATATAGCCAGTCAAGAGAGGTGCCCTGAACTGGCTTTCTCCTTAGTTATGTGGTTCTCAGCTCCCCCTTGTGGCCAAATACAAAATATGCTTCCGATATCACCTAAGAAAAAGGGAGTGTCTGGGAGACCCCTGGACAGAAGAGTGGCAAAGCAGGCGGATGTGGCTATGGCCTATCCCAGTGAGTCTTTTGTCGGGAGCTCTTCCTGCTGTTTAGGTTTCAGATAACTCATGGTCACCAGCCCAGCAACAGACACTCAGGTTCTCAGGCAAGGAAAGGGCTCCATCCACGCGCCTACCTCTGTGTAACAAGGGGCCTGCGGCCCAGCAGGGAGACCTCTGTTCTTTTGTGGTAGCTCCATCTTCCTGAGTTTTCTAGGAAAAGGATGACAGTTGGGACCTGACCGCATCTCAGCGAACAGTGGCCTTCTCTGCCGTGGCTATAAGCCTGTTAGGAACCTGAGGTGGGAAGAGAGCAAAGGAGTAGAGGGGGTCTGTGGATCTTTATCCTGAGCGGGGCCACTCCATCTTGTTCCTAGGGAGGCAATTAGAGGCTATGGTGTAGACAATCTTGCTATGAAAAACAGTACCTGAGAAAAACAGCTTGGAAGGAGGGAAGCTTTTCTAGGGTTTTCAGTTCAAGGTCAGATGGGTCCATTACTTTGGACCTGAGGTGAGACAGGATGTCCTGGTGGTGGGAGCAGTGACTCACTCCTGGTACCAGGAACCAGAGTCAGAAAGGGACTAGGATAACTTTCAGGGCGTGGTCCCAGTGACCCACTCCCTCTAGTTAGTCTCACACCCCTTAGCCTTCCAACTATACCACCAACTATAAACCCATCCATGGATGAAGGCAGCGTCCACCAACCAGAGACCAAAACTTCAGTGCATGGTCCTCATGGGGGGACAGACACTTCATAGCCAAACCATAAAGGATATTTCTTTTTCTAAGGCAAAATGTATGTAGCTGTATCTGCTTAGACTTTTAGGTGCCACCCATGGCCACAGTTAAGTTATAGGCTGATTATATGATCTGGTGGTGAAATATTATACAACCATATAAAGAATGAATTGTGCCGGGCAGTGGTGGCGCACACCTTTAATCCCAGCTCTTGGGAGGCAGAGGCAGGTGGATTTCAGAGTTCGAGGCCAGCCTGGTCTACAGAGTGAGTTCCAGGACAGCCAGGGCTACACAGAGAAACCCTGTCTCGAAAAACCAAAAAAAGAAAAAAGAGTGAATTGTTGATGCTTGTCATCAAGATGGACCTGGAGTACTTTAAGTAAAAGAAGGCAGACATTAAGGATCATGTGTCAGATGAAATATCCCGACTAGACAATCTATTGTGATGGGTAACAGACTAGGAAGGAGGGTGTCAATGGGGTGATGAGCATCCCCGCAGATAAAATAGCAGGTATACAATTATGCAAATATACTCAAACTACAAAAGTGTACACATTTAAGGATATGATTTCTGATATGGAAATCATCTTAATTAAAGAAAATTAAGATAAGCACATGCCATAAATTATTAATCCCAGTACTGGGTGAACTGAGGCCAGTGTGGACTACATGACAAGATTCTATTCCAAACCACACACACACAATTTTTTTTAAGTATTACAAACTGGTAGTGAGCCCTGGGTTCAAGGCCCAGCTCTATCACTATGGTGCTTATATGTTCTGGGGAAATTCATAACCCTCTTTGTGCCTAAGTCTCCTCTCCTGAAAGTCTGATAAACACGTATCTTCATGCTGAGGTGGAGTTCTGTTTTTTTCGTTTGTTTGTGGTTTTTTGTAGACAGTATGTTGCCATGTAAGCCCAGTCTGTCCTTAAACTCATAATCCTCCTGCCTCTGTGTCTCAGTGTCCTTAGTGTTGGCATTACATGTACATACCCCACAGTCAGTAGTGAATGACTAAATGTAAGGGCACTTGGAACAACCATAGATAAATATCAGTAATTATCAGGGCCCAAGAGTTGAGATGGGTGAGAAGCTGGTGCACTTTCTGGGATGAGAGGTCAGAGGGTCATCTTAATACAAGGGTATCCTTGATTGAGAGGATTTTTTTCCACCTAGATTTGGTGGCCTCAGCCATACTTACATTCAAATTGAGGGCAAATCTCACTTATACCCAGAATGCCTTGGGGCTGGGGCTAGAAGTGTGACCACAGATTTTGGGAGCTCCGAGGGCCTCAGGATTGGGGTTTCTGACAAGGGCTAGAGCGCACAGGGTGACCCTGCATGTCCATCCCCCAGTTGTGGTCCTCTGCATGCACTCAGCACTGCTTGGAGGCCTGGAGCAGACCACCCTGCTGCACTGCGCACGGGAGGAGGGCCTGACAGACGGGAGGCTAGTCTTCCTGCCCTACGACACGCTGCTCTTTGCCCTGCCCTATCATAACCGCTCCTACCTGGTCCTGGATGACCATGGGCCCCTTCAGGAAGCCTACGACGCAGTACTCACTATCAGTCTGGACTCCAGTCCTGAGAGCCATGCCTTCAGTGCTACCAGGATGAGTGGACGGGCAGCTGCCAACTTGGAGCCAGAGCAGGTGAGTGTGTCAGGTTCTCTCCAGCCTTAGAGGGTAGGGCCCTGAGCCATTGTGTGTGCACACTTTACCCGTTACAGGTCTTCCTGGCTTGGGCTGGTGACCCAACCAGGTAGGCTAGCCAGCTGCACCCCACTGTGGCCACACGATCTGTGTCTGTCTGCCTGGCCCTAAGTATGGGCTCGTGGGCTTGTGGGCACTCTCCCTCCCTTCTGCTCCCTCTCCCCCTCCTTCCTTTCCCCTCTCCCTTCTCCTCCCCCTTTCTCCTCTCCCTTTCCCCTCCTCCACCTCCCCGTCTCTCTCATCTTCCCTTCTGCTCCACTCTTCCTCTTGTGACATCCTACTTCTCCTGGCTCAATCTCTCTAGCAGGTTGTGAAAACCAGAAGAAGCAAGTGTTGGGGGGGGGGGACTTTTTAAGGTCACCCCTGTGACTATAAAAGTGTTAGTGGGTGGGATATGGTGACTGGCTTGGGTTTGGCTTATCAGATTCAGCTGAACTCCAGTGCCTGCTTCTTCTTTTTCATTTTATGTTTTGTTTTGTTTTGTTTTTCAAGACAGGGTCTCCCTGTGTAGCCCGGCTTTCCTGGAACTTTGTAGAGCAGTCTGGCTTCAAACTCACCTACCTCTGCCTCCTGAGTGCTGGGATTAAAGGCGTGCACTACTGCACCTGATTCTTAATGAAGCAAGATAGTAGTGGCTTGAGGTGCTACAGGGATGCAGGTGCTGAAGGCGGTTACTCATCTCTTGACACCTGACATCATCACATGCCAGGTGTCAGGGACCTGTCGATAAACAAGACCACAAGGGTCCACCTGAGTGGACCAGGTGTCACCTGATGGTCCACAAATTAAAACTATCTTTCTATGTCAAATTCATACCGCACACATTATATATAATATCATTCATTGTCGTATATTGCAAGACACTCTTGTTATGTATCCCGTGTTGTCCTTATATAAAGATAGAATTTAGGTCGTTTTGTTATTACGTGTGTGTGGAGCTCTGAGGGATCAGGAAGCATCCAGACGAGGAAATGAACAAAGAACAAAGAGGTAGAACCTACTAGAACCATGGTTTTGCTTTTGGAAGTTTTGAGATACATCTGAGTTAGAGGGTAGCACACCAGTGATGGTAACCATGGAGACAGTGAGGCTGCTCAGTGGGGCTGGGGTAAAGTATGACCAAAAAGAAGACTGTGTTGGGGAGAAGACAACAATCCTACAGGCCCCTGTGATGTCCAGGGTGCTAAGATGGAGGACTTTCTCTTCCACAGGTGTCCCCACTCTTTGGAACTATCTATGATGCTGTCATCCTGTTGGCCCATGCCCTGAACCGCTCTGAGACCCATGGAGTGGGGCTCTCGGGGGTTCACTTGGGGGACCACATAAGAGCTCTTGATGTGGCTGGTTTTAGCCAGAGAATCCGGATAGATGGGAAAGGCAGAAGGCTAGCCCAATATGTCATCCTGGACACAGATGGTGAAGGAAGCCAGTTGGTTCCTACCCACACTCTGGACACAAGCACGTGGCAGGTACAGCCCCTGGGAACGGCTGTACACTTTCCTGGAGGGAGCCCTCCAGCCCATGATGCCAGCTGCTGGTTCGACCCCAACACACTATGCATAAGAGGTAATTCACTGTCCACCCACTAATCTTTAATCTGTCTAGCCATTCATCTGTCCATCCATCCACACACCTATCCTTCCTTTCATCCATCTGCCCACCCACCCTTCCTTACATGCAACCATTGTCTGTCTGTGCATCTGTCTGTCCATCCATCCATCCATCTGTCTGTCTGTCCGTCCATCTATCCATCTGCCCACCCATCCTCCCTTAAATGCAACCATCTGTCTGTTCATCTGTTGTCCATCCATCCATCCGTCTGTCAGGCCATTCATCCATCTATCTATCTGCCCACCCATCCTTCCTTACATTCAACCATCCATCTGTCTGTCCATCCATCTGTCCATCCTTCCATCCATCCACCCATCCTCCCAATCCATTTATTCATCTAACCATCTTCTCACCTGCCTACTCATCCTTCCATCCACCCGCCACCGCCCACTCATTCACCCATCTACCCACTCACGTACCCATGCCATCAGTCCACCTATCTCGTCCCTCCATGTTTACTCAGCTGTTCTACACTAAAACTCTCCACAGGGGTAATCAGTCCTATAAAGGGGGCGAGAGCAAATATAAAGAAGAGCAATGACCACTCCTGGGGAAGCCTGGCCAGTAGCTGAGAAGCACCAGGAGAGACCAGCAAGGCCTGCCTTGGACGATCAGGGCTAGAGATGCTCCCAGCTTATAGATCTCCTAAGTGTCTCACAACCTTGTGCGTCAGCCATTACCCTTCATAAACACCACTAAAGAAAGTGCAGAAAGCCTCGGAGACTTGCCCAGAGGCCCACGGAAGGCAGTGGCTGAGCTCATGCTGGACTCCGATACAGGGTTCATTTTCCTTATGACCGCTGGGGACTGTGGGGCAAGAGGTCCACACAGTTCCGGTTTCTGTCATTCATCCATCCTGGCTGTCATCCTTTATGACACATGTGACTGAACTCACATACGTGTATAAAGGCACATATGTACACACACATTCTCTAATGCGTGCATGATCGTTATGGTGGCAGTGACAGGTTCAACCAGACTTGTATATGTCCCCATCCTGCCTCAAACGTTCTGTGCCTCCTGTTGTCCAGGCTCAGCCAACCCGGATCTTTTAGCTCTAATCTCTGGGCACAGCAACTCTTGCATTTTCTCAAACACTTGCCACCATCAATGCCCCCTGACAGGAGCACCTGTATTCCTAACCCTGGTGCCACCTCAGCTTGCCTGAGCACATCTGCTCTGTAACATGTGTGTGTTCTGTACCACAAGCAAGCACTCCAGCACCGAGCCACACCCGTGCCTCCTTGGTTCTTACACACAAGCTCCTCCTCAGGGCATCATTCATCTCAGTGTGCCCAACCAGGCAGGACCATCCGCCTCCAGACTAAATGTGAAGGCTCCAGGGGAGGGAGGCGCTGAAGCCCTCACCTGCTCATCTGCCCCTCCTTTCATCTACAGATAGTGATTTCTGAACCCTGCCCCCCACCACTGCTCGCTCTCAGGAGTAGGAGAGAACAGGACAAAGACTCTGTCCTCCCACAGACACTTGAAGACAAAGCCAGGCCAGGCCCTCCAGGGGCTTCAGCCTGTGACAGTCAGAGATGGCTAGAGCCCACACAGGGTAGGGAGGGACTGGTCACTAAAGACCCCTGTCTTTCCTTGCATAGGTGTGCAGCCCCTGGGCAGCCTCCTGACTCTGATGATAGCTTGTGTCCTGGCACTGGTTGGTGGATTCTTTGCGTACTTCATCAGGTGAGGCTGACAAGCCTGGCTCTTTGAGTCCCTCTCCTATTGGGTCTCCCTTGGCAAACTACAGGAGCTTTCACCACCTCTACTTCTAGAACTCAGGGTCTCCTTCCCCTCTCTTAGCTGCACTCAACAAGAAGAGCTAGGAGTTCTGGTTGCCTCCTAAGAGGTCTGTTTGAGACTTGAGGAAGAAGTCTGTGACACCGGATGAGACTCTGCCTCTGAGCTTCAGGCTCCTATTTGTACAGTGAAGGGCTAGCTAGGCCCATCCCAGGGATTCCTTCTCTCTGCCAACATGTCTCCCCTCTATGTACCTGAATTCAGATGCTCCTGAGCCTCAGTCATATCTGGAAGCCTTCTATGCTTACCTCTAACAAAGCCTCAAGGAAACTGGTTTATGCACCAGTAGGCCCGTCAGGCCCTGGGAAGTTGCAGAGCTGAGACCAAGGCCAATGGGCTCTGTATTGGCAACACTCAGCACCTGCCAGCCCTGAAGCTGGCACAGAATGAGATGCGGAAAGATGAGGAGGAGGTGGGTGCTGAGTCCAGGCAGGCCAGTAGCCCGCCTGAGGTCCTACTTCATCTTCAGGTTGGGCCTCCAGCAGCTGCAGCTGTTGCGGGGCCCCCATCGGATCCTGCTGACATCTCAGGAGCTCACTTTCCTCCAGCGGACCCCCAGTCGGCGGGTGAGTGGGCAGACCTGGGCTGGGTAGACAGAGGGGCAGGCTGTGTCTAGCCTCTTGAGAACCCCTGTACCTGTCCCAGAGGCCACATGTGGACAGTGGCAGCGAGTCAAGAAGTGTGGTGGATAGTGGGAGTCCAAGATCGGTGACCCAGGGGTCAGCAAGGAGTCTACCAGCCTTCCTGGAGCACACCAACGTGGCCCTGTACCAGGTGAGGGCTGTTGCCACCCCAGTACCAGGTCTGGAACTGGCTGTGGCCTGTTTGGAAGAAGCCAATCAAAGACAGTCTTAGGCTTCTGGGGGGGACATCTTTTGGGCTTTTCTTGGTTACCCCAGCACATGGACAACAGCTCCAGAAATGGGAAACAAGAAAAGACACATTGCTCCTGCCAGCATGGTTCATGAGCCGACTTTGGGAATCAGTCTCAGCCACTCAGCTTTAGCCTTGGCCCAGGTCACACACCCCCACCCACCCCTCCGCTCAGTGAGATCCCCAGTTCCTAAAGCAGTGAAGGCAGGACTCAGCCACAGACACCTCCAGGTAGAAGCTGGGTGTCTGGCTGACAGGGAGCCTCTAGAGGGAAATGTCAAACAAGCAAGGTTTACGGTGCTGAGAACACATTTTCCCAGGCACCATTAGTCTCCGGTTCAACTACTCACTAATACGTGGTTCTTGGCTTCCAGCTGCCACCGTTACTGAACTTGGTTAATTGTTTCCATAGGAAGAGTGTGAGGCTCCTGTTGCTTATTTTTCCACCTTTCCCCCAGGCAACCCCACCTTTTCCTTTCTCTGTTAAAAGGGGGCTTTAATGACGCACAAAACACAATAGCCAGCAGACTGCAGGTGAAGCTGGACAGAGGAGGCAATCCCCCTAGGAACCAGAGCAGAGGGCGGGGACCACGGTGAGAGTTGGGCCTCATCTCACGTCTCTTCTGAAGCCCCTAGTCACAGCTAGTTTAGCACATGTACCTGAATTCTTCATGGTACAGACTCCAGCTAAGACCCTGTGTCCTACCTGTACTTCCTTAGCCCCTACCTTTTGGTTGCCTTGCTTTGCAGACTGTGAAGCAGAGGCTCAGAGGTCACAGAGCTCCAGGGAGGTCAAGTGATGAATGGGCCTCAGGTCCACCAGCCAAAGCCTGCCCCTGGCCCATCCTGAGTCTCAATAAAAGTCTTTTTACCGTTCCCATTAACCAGGCTAGGCCCCGCTCAGAACGCAGAAGAGGGCATGCGCATGGGGTAGACACTGAGGCCAGGAGGTGGTGGGAGTGTCCTGAGTTCACCCAGCTAATGAACTAAAGCAGGCAAACTCTTGTCCTTGCTTGCAGGGAGAGTGGGTTTGGCTGAAGAAGTTAGAAGCAGGTGTGGCTCCTGATCTGCGGCCAAGCAGCCTCAGCCTCTTGAGAAAGGTAGGACTGCAGAGGGAGGCACGTGCTCAGGACACCCTCATTGGTCTGCATCGGTCCCTCTCATCATGATCACTGCCCAGTGCCAGTATATCATCCGTGGCGTGGTCACCTTCACACACCAGCATCATGCAAGCCATGTCAGCATCCTAACAGAAGCCTCACCATACTGTCTGGACACAGCTCTTCCTCTCCCAGAACTGGAACCTGGGTACCACCACATTTCCTCAGCTTGTGCCTGCCTCCCTGTGCCTATCCCTGTATCTTCTGTTTCCTCGTGGGCCAGGCAGAGTCCTGGGCTTTGGAGAAGGGGTTCCCGAGAGAGCTCCAGGCACCATCACGGAGCTTTCCCCCGGATTGTCACCATCAGAGAGGACCATGGGAGGAAGGCTCGGGCCCAGGAAGACCTCAGGTGGGGTCCTGCCTCCATGGAGCACCCAGCTTCCCTGTGAGGCAGAGCCAATACCGCCCAGCCCAGGGGGGTTGTAAGGCGGCAGGGAGTGTATAGGATGACCTAAAGCTGTCCCCAGCAGGTGGCATGCCTTTGAGAAATGGGGAATTTCATTCAATTGTGACTTTTATTTTTTTTATTATTGTTACCAGCATCAGCCATCTTAGATGAAGTTCAGAGAGATTAAGTGATTGGAGGTAGTTAGACATTTTCCTTGTAGCCAGTATGAGCAGCTTCTCTAAGAAAAAAGGTCGTATACATGGGGTCAACCACATTTGTAGGTTGCTTGGGGTAGCTACAGAACTTCCCAGAGCCTTTCTGGCTCTGTGCCCTTCTGGCTGTCTACTGGTGTATTGCAGTATACTTTAAATTACTGTATCTAAAATCAATGATGCTTTTTACATCTTATACTTTTGTAAGAATTTTGATTAGGACTTGATTCCATTCAGTTTTGTAGGGGACCGGTCTAAAGGGCTCAGTGGTCAGAACTTGGCAAACTGTGGCCTGTAGGGCAAATCTGACCCAAGGCTTGTCTTTACCAATAAAGGTGGGACACAGCCACAATCTGTCCTTTGTGTATTGTCTATAGCTGCTTCCCTACCACAAAGGTGGAAGTGGGTGTTTGTGACAAGGATGTGTAAAGCCTACAATATTTACTATCAGGATCACTTCAGAAAACCTTGTGGTTTCTTGGTCCAGAGGGGCTAAAGAGCTTCATTTGCAGGCAGGGCAGTTGAGGACTAAGCTCCACAGGATATGACTTCTTTCTTATACTCTGAAGGCATCTGCTGGGCTCTCTGGATCCAGAGAAGGACTCCATACTTGGGGTGCTGCAAGCCATAGGAAGTGAAAGCTGCCATCTCCTAAGCTCTGAATCCCAAAACATGCAAGACCACCCCACTGTGCTTAGTAGTTCATATTAGTCACTGAGCACACTTGGGGTGGAGGGGGGCGTGTCAGAGATGTCTCCATGGCAGGACTGTCAAAGGCTTCAGGGCCATTCCTATCTCTCCATGTATGCTGCTGCCTTGGGCATGTCAGAGGAGGGAGAACATTTAGTTGAATCCTGAGTCATCTTTTTGAAGAAAGCTTTACCAGACAATGGTTCACTCTGTCCCACTGGGGAGACTGCTGTCTTTCACTGCAGGCAGGGACCCTTGAGCTCTCCTTCCTCCTGCAATTCTGTGGGATTGGGGAGAGGATGAGTAGCTTCCAGATCAATGGCTTCAGTCAGGTTGAGAAATAGACCTAGATTTGACAATTGGAGATACTGACAGCTCTCCCACTCATCCATCCATGATACGTCCACTCATCCACCCATCCATCCTTCCCTCCCTCCCTCCCTCCCTCCATCCTTCCTTCCATCCATCCATCCATATATCCATCCATCCATCCATCCATCCATCCATCCATCCATCCATCCATCCATCCTTCCCTCTATCCATCCATCCATCCATCCATCCATCCATCCATCCATCCATCCATCCATCCTTCCCTCTATCCATCCATCCATCCTTCCCTCTATCCATCCATCCATCCTTCCTTCCTTCCCTCTAACCATCCATCCATCCATCCATATATCCATCCATCCATCCTTCCATCCACCCATCCATCCATCCTTCCTTCCATCTTTCCATCCACCCATCCATCTATCCTTCCTTCCATCCATCCATCCTTCCATCCACCCATCCACCCATCCTTCCTTCCCTCTATCCATCCATCCATCTATCTATCCATCCATCCATCCGTTCATCTATCCTTCCTTCCATCCATCCATCCATCCATCCATCCATCCATCCATCCATCCATCCATCCATCCATCCATCCATCCATCCATCCATCCATCCATCCATCCATCCATCCATCCATCCATCCATCCATCCATCCATTTATCCATCTATCTATTTATCCATCAATAGGCCTATCTGATCATCTACCCACCTGTTTCCTCATCCAATTCCTGTCCATTTATATTCATCAACTCATCAATCCATCCATTTAATTATCCCATCTATCAACCATCCACTACCATCTACCCACTCACTGCTCATCCATCCATCTATTTATCCCTTGTCCACCTATCCATTTAGCCACCCATCCATTCACCCCATTCAGTCACCTCAGTACTCGTCTACCCCAGGGGGCTTTGATGAAGGGTCCTCAGAGGACTCTAAGGTGCCTTTTGCCTCTGCAGATGCGGGAGATGCGGCATGAGAATGTTACTGCCTTCCTGGGCCTCTTTGTGGGCTCTGGGGTCAGTGCGATGGTGCTGGAGCACTGTGCCCGTGGCAGCCTGGAGGACCTGCTGCAGAATGAGGATCTGAGGCTAGACTGGACCTTCAAGGCCTCCTTATTGTTGGATCTGATCCGAGTGAGAGCATCCCCATGAGCTGAGTCCAGGAGGAGGGGTAGATGGGAAGCACTCAGATTTCCCCGCCTTTAAAAAAATCTATCTAATGGGGCAAAAGCAGAGATGAGGCCAGAAGGCCACTGGGTCCTGTGGACATTCCACAGTCCTTCTCACTCCTCACTGGCCCCATTTACCCCCTCCCAGGGTTTGCGGTATCTGCATCATCGACATTTCCCCCACGGGCGTCTCAAGTCCAGGAACTGTGTGGTGGACACTCGCTTTGTGCTCAAGATCACTGACCATGGTTATGCAGAATTCCTGGAATCTCATTGTTCTTCCAGGCCCCAGCCAGCCCCAAAAGGTCAGCTTGGGAGCAGGGAGCCATGAGTAGGGCATGATACATTGGTGCTTGTGAAGCAAGGGGAGAGGGGGGGTCTCTAACGCCCCACAGTTTCTGTGTGGGACCTGGAACTGATGGCTTTTCCATTCTGGGAGAACCTGAGGCCCTTAACCTGGGAATCCAGGAGAGCAGATGCACTTAAGTTCTCTCAGGAACAGGGTGTGATGGCCATGTGACCCTTTCCTGTGATTGCAGAGCTTCTGTGGACAGCTCCTGAGCTGCTGCGGGGACCTGGGGCACCTGGGAAGGCCACCTTCAAAGGTGATGTTTTCAGCCTGGGCATCATCCTGCAGGAGGTACTGACCCGAGACCCACCTTACTGCTCCTGGGGACTCTCAGCAGAAGGTACATGTCTTCTTCCCCTTCTTGGCCACTCTGGCTGCTGTCTCAGATAGCTAGGAAGTTCTGTGACTTTCAGGAAAGTTGGGCACACATGCCTAAAGCCGTGAGAACTGGGTCTCCTTGTCTTAAGTCAGGCAGCCTGTAGCAACTCCCCCAAGGTGGTTGGCCAGTTATGGACATTGTGCGAACAGTACCCCTTGCTTCTTCTCCCAAGGAAGATGTGTGTCTCCCACACACATCTGCAAGTGCTCCTTCCTGGGCCACATGTCCCCTCTCAGCCCATCACTGCCCTGCATCCAGATCTCAGATCCGCTTTATTTACACAGCACACACCCACTCTGAGTCTCAGTTTTCTCATCTTTAGAATGGACTTCCAATAACACTGTGTCAGACATCAGGCTCTCGGGCTGATGCGGCCAGGCAGCATCGTGTTTGGAAGCTTGGTAACTTCCCCAGATGGCGTGCTATGCACAGTCTCTCTGTCTCTGTTTTCCAGGTGTTAGCTACGCAGACTTCCCCCATTGCCACCTGCCTTGTAGATGGGGTTTTTTCCTCTTGACACTCTAATCCCAAGGCCAGGCTTCAGAAATGTCCTTCCGTTCTGTGGTCTCTGTCAGGGCTCCCTGAACCTTAGGATGCTCCTGCAGTTGCCCCTCCACCCCACATCTGCCCAGTCCCAGTCTCCTTATCCAGGCTGGGCATTCTAAGAAACCAGCATCCAACATTGTTGAGAACAGACATGTTTGGTGTGAGCAGTGGAAAGCACTGGAGAGCAGCCCAGACCATTGCTCTCATCCTGCGTGCGTTTCCTAACCTCACATATGCTGGATGCTGGGAGGATGGCTCCGTCAGCAGAGCTCTTACCAGCAATCATGAGGACCTGAGTGTGGGTCCCCAGCACCCACATAAAAAGCTGGGTGTGGTGGCAGAGCCCCAGGGAGGAAGAGACAGGAGGAGCTCAGGGGAGGCTAGCTGGACAGTTTAGCCAAATTGGCAAGCTCCAGGTTTACTGAGAGATCCTGTCTGTAAAAATGCGGTGGCGATTGATTAAGGAAGGCACCCGACATCGACCTCTGGCCTGTACGTGCATGCCATCCATACATGTGCACCCCGCTCTACACCCACCCCCATCCATACCCTACCCAGAATGCTGGAGCCCCCACACTGTCTTCAGCTTTTACTATCTGCTGACTACAGCAACACCGATGACAGATGCTACTCAGAAATCCGAGATGCTTTGAAATGGATTTACATTTCATTCATCATGATGCAGTTGGTATGCTTTCAAGGCACAGCTGCCCGCGTGGGCTTGGTCTAGATCACTTCCATCTGTACACACCTCTTTGTAAGCACACAGTCTCTCAGTCCCTGTGGTTTGAGGCCCTTGGAGTCTGACGCCTGAGGCTGGGACCCTCTAGACAGGCTGAGTGGAGATCAAGCATATTTTCATGTCTGCTTTTTACTGTCCTGTATAGGTGCACCCCACCCCACCCCTAGGAGCCCGTTTCCCTGTCTATAACTTTGGACATTAGTAGACAATGCCCCGACCTGTAACTTCAGCATTTGAGAAGCAGAGGCAGGAGGATAGCAAATTTGAGTATAATCTGAGCTATATTGTGAGTCTCAGACAAGCATGGACTACCCTGTTTCAAAAACACAGCAATCATGGCTGGGGACAGAGCTCCTCTGGTAGAGTGCTGCCTAGCAGGAACAAAGCCCTGGGTTCAAACCTTAACATGGTATAGCCAGGCATGGTGGGCATGGTGGGCGTGGTGGGCGTGGTGGGCATGGTGGGCATGGTGGCACGTGGCTGTAGAATTGGGATCAACACTTGGGACACATGCCCATCAAAGTGGCCATCCTAAGGTGGAGAGAGGAAGACTGTAGAGGAAGAGGCTTCTCCTCACAGGCTCCATGACAGGAGGGTCCCAGGCCTCCCTGGGGGTTCCCCTGCCATGCCCCGACCTGCATAGACTGTACATAGATGATAGAAACCTATGTTGAGCTGCGAGTTCAGAGCCGGAGCACGGAGCCCAGCTCCTCCTCTCCCCAGTCTTGATGAATTCTTGGCTTTGCCAGTGGCAGGTGTCTGGAGTGAGGGGTGGAACTGAGGCATAGAGTAGCAGAGCCAGAGATCCAGGGCACTGGTCTCTCTGGTCTTGATACAGTGGGATGGTCCTCATCCTGTGGAGCAGGAATACCTAGATGCTGAGGGCTGTATTCTCCTTGCTTTTGTGGAGTCTCTGGATGTTTAGACTGGTAGGTAGAGCTGTGTGGTCAGGTTTCAAGTACAAGGCTAGAACAGCAGCCTTGGGGGGAGCCTGTCAGGTGCCAGGCACCCCTTCCACACCTCTTCCCTCAGCACCCTTCAAGAGTAGGCCCTTGTTAATCCCATTTCACAGATGAAAAGACCAAGTCTGGGGGTTTACCATCTTCTCCACCACTCCATAGAGAGTGATAGCATATTCAGAATTTAAACCTGGTTCTCCTCATTTAAGTCTTCCTCTGGCCACAGCCTGAAGGACACTCAGAACAGCAAGGCAATAACGCACTGACCAGCCATGCCGGAATCATGGATGAAAGAGCTTGGGAGCATCTCTAAGGCCCAAATTCTCTGCCCTACCCCAAGTCCCCTCCCATAATTTCTCAGGGCACCTTGACCCAAGGTATCCATGGGGTTTGCTGCAGAGATCATCCAGAAGGTGACATCTCCACCTCCTCTGTGCCGGCCACTGGTGTCCCCTGACCAGGGTCCCCTCGAGTGCATCCAGTTGATGCAGCTGTGCTGGGAGGAAGCTCCAGATGCCAGGCCAACCTTGGACCATATCTACACACAGGTCGGTACTCCCCAGAGGAGCAGGTGCCTATAAGCAATCCTATCCACAGGCCTCATTGGCCCCACGCAGGCCTCATGTATTTCCAGAGCCTGGAAATGCCAGGTAGTCAGGGACATAGGCCAGCAACACCTCTCTGAGGAGGACAGTCTTAGAGAGCCATGTTTACCAGTGCTCTCCTGAGTGTCCAGCCTGTTTAAGTCACTCCATCCTGAAGGTGACCCTTTGACGCACAGCACCATGGTCTAGTCTCTATAGAAGATAAGCGATGCAGAAACAAGTACCCAAGGGATGTCCTTGGTGACCCCTGTCTGTCTGTCTGTCTGTCTGGAGAACCTTACCCAGAACCAGGCCTCCTGGAACCTGAGAAGCCCTTAGTGACTATGGAGACAGCCCTGGTTCCCAAATCACTGAGGAGATTAGAGGGACTCTGGGGTACCTTAGCCTGCCTTGGGACTGCAGTGGGATGGCTGAGGCAAGCCTGCACGAGCTCTCAGGGCCATGTGGGCCTGACTGGGCAGGATAGCTCTCCTCCAGGACTCAGGACACAAACCCAGGGGCAAATCTCTGCCTCCTGTTCTAATCTCATGGTCCCTAGCCACAGCACTAAGTTACCAAGGTGAGGTTCAAGAAGCCAGAAAGGCAGCTGAGGAGGGGCAGAGGCAGCATGGGAGGCACAGACAACCTGCAAGGCTCCTTGGGACATTGGCACACACGCCCATGCATACTGTAGCATCATGGGTGGCACCCACTTCACAGTTGGGGACCTGAATTTCAGCGTTACCAAGCTCCAAGGCTTATGATGGGGAGAGATGAGTTACAGTGAGCGCAGGGTTCCTAGAACACCAGGCTGTCATCTTCCTGTGGAGATTAGAGGTCATCCTAGCTAGGAAGCCAGGGGATGAGGCAGTGGCTCTGAATGAAGGGTGCCTGTGAGAAAGACCCCTGCCTGAGGCCCAGGGCAAAGAAGGGTGGATGGGCTTGCACAGTGCTTGGCATGACAAAGGAGGGATAGCATCACACGGCTGGAAGAGCAGAGTCAGACAGCCTGAACCAGCCGCAGCAACTCTTACCCACTGCCTTGGCCAACCAAACTCCCCCTTTCTCTTAGCCTCTTAGATGTTGGCTGGAAAGAGGTGTCTTTTGTGGCCCAGTGTCCTGATATGAAAACCCAAAAGAGGTTTCTTTCTGCTGGGCACTGGCAGTACTTGTATTTCCTTAGAACAATGGGTCTGATCCTCTGTTTCCATTTGGTTTTGTTAAGAAGCTTATATCTAAACAATGATAAATCTCTACCTACAAACCTCACTCCTGGATTTAACCCCCCCCTTTTTTTTAATGTTTAGTCTCCTTTGGTTCTAATACCCTCAGGTATTTAAAGGTTGAAGTAGAGTTTCATATATTTTACTTATCTATTTGTCTGCCCATCTGTCCATCTGTCTGTCTGTCCATCCATTTATCACTTATCCATCATTCATCCATCCATCCACTCACCTATCCATAATGACTATCCATCCACCATTACTGTGAGACCTGGGTTTGTTGATGATACTGCTTGCCGAGACACAAGCTCCCCTGACAAGCTTCTCTTCCTACTTTCCCATCCCACACAGAGGTTCCCCCACACCCCTCAGGGTTCAGAGCTCCTGCTGATTCACATATCATCCTCCATTTCATTCCACCTCCCCAGGCTGGGGCTCTGCCTGGCTCACTCCCAAGCTGTGTGCAGGAGGCACTGATCCTTACCAATGAAACTGAGACCTTGTTTCTTCTCTTCAGTTCAAAAGCATCAACCAAGGCAAGAAGACAAGTGTTGTTGACTCCATGCTATGGATGTTGGAGAAGTATTCCCAGAACCTGGAAGGTCTGGTCCAGGAGCGGACGGAGGAGCTGGAACTGGAGAGGCGGAAGACAGAGAGGCTGCTCTCACAGATGCTGCCTCCGTGAGTGGCCCGAGGGTGCCAGTGTGCCTCTACCCCCCTCTGCGGCTCTAGAACTCCAGAGGTGCTCAGGGAGCCTGGTCTTGATGAGCTTGTTCAGTAATTCGTTCCTACTCACGTATAAGCACACGTGTGTAAGGGCACAGAGATCCTTGTGCTCACAGACATGCACTAGGGGAACCTGGAATGTTATGCACACAGAATTGTTTCTTTAAGAGGAGGGATGCAAAACCCATTTTCCACCCACTGGTGCAGACAGGCTTTCTAACCTGGTGAGCTTTGTGTGATCTGTGTGGCCAGAGCTGGCACCAGATGCTCCCCAAGACCCTTCTCTTAAAATTGTTTTTCTCAGGCACTCTATATAACCCGTCTTTATGGAACGTTACAAAGTTTCAACATAGTCAGGTCGGATCTGTCTTTCGCTTACTTTGTTCCTCAGAGAGATTTAGGGATGCTTTGCTGTGCATGTGGGACTGAGTTCATCATCACAAGAACGTTTTTCACCAGATTGTGCTGTGCTTAAATGTGCCTAAGGCAAGCAACTCGGGGTGAGACTCCCGAAGTTTGAACCAACCCTGGCTCCTGAGTGATGTCACACCAAACTGCCTTCCTGCCTCCAGTGGCTTTCCCACTGCTGCCCACAGAGGAGACCCCTGCAACCATTGCCACGGTGGGGCTATTTTTCATCCCTGCACTAAAACCTTCCCCTGATATCAGGTCCTTGGCTGTTGATTGCTTAAATAATTTCATACTAACATTGATGCCCCTGAGATCATACAACAGTTGAAATTTGCTGTTCACTTTTTTATGAATTACAAAAATTGGGGGATTCCAAGGACTGACTGAAGGTTCTATATGCCCTAGTTATCGTTCCTGTGCTAGAAGTTGGACTTGTTTTAATTTTTCCCCATGAAAGGGCCACCAGTCAATTCATACTGGGTCAATTTCTCCCTTGATTCTGGGGCTGTGGTTGCCCCCCGGGAATCAAATTTGGATCTCCATTTCTTTTTTGCATCATGGGAAATAAGGAGTGGCCTGGAACCTGGGTGGAACTTGGCACCCTGGGCTAGCCCATGCTGATACATGGGTTGGGCCAGGGGCAACCTCAAGGGCAGCTGCTCAGCGACACTGCCACTATCCAAAAGGACAGGAGCTGCCCATTTCCTTAGCAAGTCTTGCTCTCTGCTGAAATGTGTCTGGAGGATCTCCTCTTCATTATGGTCCTCTTGAAGAGAGTCCATTACTACAGTACAGATTGCAAAATAACTGACAGTGATTTTATCGCCCTTTTTATGGGCTCTTTTTACATTGGCTCCTACGTTTCTGATTGTTGACAGCAATGGCTCCTTGTTCAGAAAACCAAGGGTTATATTTAGAGCCATTTGTACAAAGTCACATAGCTGTTGCTCCCCTGCATTTTTTTGTTAGTGGTGATTGTTTTGTTTTGTTTTGTTTTGAGACAGGGTTCTTCTGCCTAGCCTTGGCTGTCCTGGAACTTACCTTATAGACCAGGCTGGCCTCAAAGTAGGAGCTCATAAGATACTGCCCACCTCCGCCTTCCAGGCGCTCGGATTAAAGGTGTGTGCTATCACCACCAGAGGCTCCCCTGGATTTCAACAGATACCTCAATAATTGCATAAAATGCATGGCCTCAGAGGACTGAGAATCCACGAGGTGTCACTCTCTGACTTACAGTGGCAACTCCTTGGGTGACAGAACCAAACTCCTACCCTCTGCTTCCATTCAAAGAAAAAAACAACCCTACTTCTCTGAGGTCAAGCCCTCCATGTTAGGCATCAGACGCCAGCATTTCTGTGACCTTTGCGGGCAGTGGAAGGAGAGCAGCCGGAGGCAGGAAGGCAGTTTGGTGTGACATCACTCAGGAGCCAGGGTTGGCTCAAACTTCAGGAGTCTCACCCCGAGTTGTTTGCCTTAGGCACATTTAAGCACAGCACAATCTGGTGAAAAACGTTCTTGGGATGATGAACTCAGTCCCACATGCACAGCAAAGCATCCCTAAATCTCTCTGAGCAACAAAGTAAAGTTAAAGACAGATCCGACCTGACTATGTTGAAACTCTTTGTAAAGTCTAAACTCTTGTAACGTTCCATAAAGACATAAAGATGGGTTATAGAGAGTGACTGAGAAAAACAATTTTAAGAGAAGGGTCTTGGGGAGCATCTGGTGCCAGCTCTGGCCACACAGATTGCACAAAGCTCACTGGGCTAGAAAGCCTGTCTGCTCTGGCCTTCTGTGAGGAAAACAGGTTTTGCTGTTGAGGGAACGACCCTGTGTGCATACTGTTCCAGGTTCCCCTGGTGAATGTCTGTAAGCACAAACACCTCCATGCTCCCTACACATGTGTGGGTGCTTCAGTGCACATGTACGTGCATGTGTGTGAGAACAGAGGTCAACCCCGAGTGTCATTTCTTAGAATACTTCCCATGTTGTCATTTTGAGATAGAGTCTCTCTTCATGGCCTACAATTTGGCTGGGCTGACTGACTCCCTAGGGACCTTCCAGTCTCTATGTCCTCGGTGCTGGGTTTACAAGGATGCATACCACCCTGGGTTTCTTATTTGGGTTCTGAGAATCAGACACATGTCCTCCTGCGTGCACCTTCACTGACTGACCCCTCCCCAACCTCATTTCTTCTCATCTATTTAACATAGTTTTCTAGCCTTTCCCCATATACTGGACACTGAGCTATGCATATCAGAGTTGAGTTCCTACTGTCCAGGAGTGGCCTTAATTCTGAGAAAGTCAGGACAGGTTTATCCAGTGTGGCCGACACACTGGCCAACTGGGGACATCCTCCCTATCACATCTCCTGCCTCCAAGCTGGAGAAACAGGATCCTCATATGGTCCCTCTCATCTCTCAGGTCTGTCGCCCACGCTCTAAAGATGGGGACAACGGTGGAGCCCGAGTACTTCGACCAGGTCACCATCTATTTCAGTGACATCGTGGGCTTCACCACCATCTCAGCCTTGAGTGAGCCCATTGAGGTGGTGGGCTTCCTCAACGATCTCTACACGCTGTTTGATGCGGTTTTAGACAGCCATGATGTGTATAAGGTAAGGGCAACTGGAGACCTGCTTCTCGCTTTCTCCGTAGCTAGGCTGCTAATTTGTTTCCATCGGCTCACTTTGTGCACTTGTATCAATTAACTCTTTCTGTGTAATGAATAATCTCAAAGTCCAGTAGCATACAAAGAAACCATTTGTTACAAGCCTCAGCATGAGCTGGAAGAAGCTCCTGGGCTCACACACATCTCCAGCCAGATGTGGGCCAGCTTGCTGATCTTAGCTTGGTTTTCTGCATCTCTGGAACCTTGACTGGAGTGACTGGGCTCTGGCCCAAAGTCTCTCTGAGATGGTTCACACGATGCATAGCTGGGTTCCAAGAGAGGTCAGAGGCATGTTAGCCCTTGAGTTCTCTCCTGGAATTGGCACACTGTTTTTCCTGACAAATTGTGTTGGCCAAGGGAGACAACTTGAAGAGGTAGAAGACACAATACCAGCTGCGGATAGGAGCCATTGTAGCCACATTGCAGTGGACGTGGGTCCAAGGAGGGATGGAGTGTCATTTAAATTTATTTTTTCATAGTGTTCGTGTGTTCATGATCTGTCTGTCTGTCTGTCCATTAACATGTTCATGGGCAGGCCCTTCTTGGAACATGGGTACAGAGATAAGTCAGCTCTGGTTCCCACCCTGCAGGAGCTCTCAGACCTGTAGGTGGCAAATGACAATAGCCCCTGTGATGGTGACAATGAGAGAAGGCTGAGGGAGTGAGGAGAGCAGGGAGGACTTCCTGGATGAGGAAGCTTCCTCCCAGCACTGTCCAGTTTGGGTGAGGTCACTTCAGCAGGCATTGTGAGACCACAAGCAAGCACCTGAGGCTTGAGAGGGCTGTGAGTTGGGAATTCCAGACAGGTCACTGCAGAACGCAGCATGGGCCAGCAGTAGAGGTGAAGAGACAGGCATCAGTGCCTTGGGAGAGGCATCAAGACCTTCTGTGATTTGTTTCTGGTGTGACTCTGGATCCTGGGTTTGGTTCCAGGCTGGCCAAATGTGTTGCTTTGGCCAAATGTCTTCCCCCCTCTTGGCCTGGTTTTTATTTGTGGATTAGACAACCCCTATCCTGGCAGTTCACAGGAGACACAGAAGTGTGTCAGTTGCAATTGGGAGAGCAAGTTGCTTACTGCTTCCTCTGAAGCTCAATTGTGCTGTAGAGACCCTCCTGCAACCCTGCCTCCTGCAGCCCTGCCTCCTGCAGCCCTGCCTTTTATGTTGGTCTAAGAGCTGATGCCCTAGCGAAGCTCCAGAGAAGGTGGAGAGAGGGTTCAAACGTTACCCTCCCCAGGCCCTGTTGACTTTTGACTCTGTGTGTGTCCAGCAACTCCTTCAGGCCACAGCCTTGGGGGACAGAGGCAAGGGCAGCTTCTGGAAGGAGTCGGGATGGAGCAGGCAAACTGCTTGCATTATTCATAGTGCCCCAGCACTTACTGAGCACCTACTGTATACAAGATGCTGAGTTTTGTGTGCATGAGGATTTAGGAGGAAAGGGCTGGCACTCCTAATTACAGACGAGATAGCAGGGGTGAAGTAGCTTATGTGAGCCTGAGGGCTGGACTTACCATTGGGCCCTCAGCCCCTTGTAGGAAGTTCACCCTCTTCGTGACATAGATTTTCTTGGGATAAGGTGGCACGTCACAGTGACCTGCAAGTCCTCTGGAGTTGACCCAGCTCTTCTTTGAGTGCATTTGCTGCCGTTTCTCCTCTGTGGACCGCCACATTTCTGAATGTTCGAGGCTCACACCGCCAGACCTTCTCATGTGACCCTTCCTCTTCCTGACTCACTCACCTTTTCCTTCTCTCCCTGACCCCAGTTAGCCATCTTTCCAGCCTCCCAGACATGGGTGGGTGCTCTCTGAGCTCTCCTTGGTATTTTCAAAACTGCCCTTGGCAGAATTGATTCAGTCCAGAGACCCAGAGAGGAAGGAAGCCTGCCTGGGTCTACACAGACAGCAGCAGAGCCACAAGGAACCCCAAGTATTCACAGGCTACCACAAGCACTATCTCCTGCAGACAGTACAGTGGTGACCACCAGACACCTCCGCCACTGACACTTGAGACCCCAGCCTCTCTTCTGCTCCCCCTAGGGACTCCATGGCCCCTAGTGATGTCTGGAAGGCCAACAGCCCACACCCCAGCCTCCTGGGGGTCCCACAGGTCTCCCCAAGTCTCCAAGCTTTGATCTGTCCTGAGTTACCCCGGCCTGTCTCTCCTGCCTCTGCTAATCTTTTCTCACACATGTGGCCCTCCCAGCTCTGAATCACATCTCAGCTCTGCTCTGAACTCTAGCCAAGAGGCCTGCATCTTCCCGGCAGAGGGAAATGAAATCAAACAAGGCCCGCACACCCCTCCAGATGTGGGGAACAGCAGGCCCAGTCTCTGTGATGTGTGATACATCTCTCATCACTCCCCCAGCTGCCCTGGTCCCCCCACCCATCAACAGCAGGATCTAGTTACTGCTTTGAATCTTTTCTGGGCTGAGAAGCAGCCATATAATCACTTCCTGCATGGGTGGAGGTAAGGGAGAGAGAGTCGGGGATAGGGGTGGGGGTTGGGAATGGGGGTGGGGTGGAGGGACCACCCCAGCATCAGCATGGCTGGGTAAGTACTTTTCTGTACATAGCAGAGAACTAAGTGCTGAGGTGAGGCTTGGGACAGGAGAAAAGGGACAGGGACAGGTATGGTTCCCCAGCTCAGCCTGCTGTGTGAGGTGTGAGGCCCTTCGCCATCTCAGTCATCAAACAGCCCCAAAGCTTGCCCACCCTCTGAGCCCAAAGCTCCCTTTGGTGACACACAGGGTTGAAATACCAGTGGCTCAGGTCTACTCTGTAGATTAAAAGAGAAACTCCAGTCCTTTGCCTAGTCACCAACAGAAGGCTGGCAGTGGCTGACTGCAGCCCTTCCCCATTCTCAGGCCTCCGCTGAAAACCTGGAAGTAAGAAGCCCCGCACTAAGGGAGAGCTTGGCCTGAGGTCTTCACAGCATGCCTATTTAGCACTATGAGTGCCCTCGGTGGGATGATTTGGCCCTACATACACATGAAGCTCAGAAAGGGCAAGATTCCCTCATGGAGGTTGCACAGCAAGTCAGTGGCACAATTAGAGTCCACAAGCATGCTCAGTGGGCTGTCTTGCTTCTCTCTGTGGTAACCTCCCCTCTGAAGGAAGCACACACATTACAGGCAGCCATGGCCTCGCTTGCAAGTGGCTGCTCATCACCAGGCAGCTCTGGGCACACCACCTCTGTGAGGGCCAGTGTGGCTGACCCTGCAGTGCAGGGCTTTGTGTGTGTGTGTGTGGGGGGGGGATCAGCTGGTAAGAGCCTAGGTACATGGCTGACATGTGTGTGGCATGGTGGTGTCCCGAGAAACAAACTGTGCAGTAGAGGGGTGCAGCCGAGGGGGCATCAGGTCCTGAAGCTGCAGGGGGCTCTGTGGGGGCAGTGTTACAGCTGGCTCTGTTAACTTATTCTGAGTACAGCTCACAGGGAAGAATCTATGGCTGCAAGGGAAGCCTCCCGTGTGTGCAAGCAGCAGAGCTGCGGTGGTTCTAGAACTTTCTTTCCTTCCTCTACCTCCTCCTCCTTAAATGTGTGAATGTATGTGTGCATTTCTCTCTCTCTCTGTGTGTGTCTGTCTGTCTGAGTGTCTGTCTCTGTGTCTTTCTGTCTGTCTCTCTGTTTCTGTGTGTGTGTCTGTCTGTGTCTTTCTGTCTATCTCTGTCTCTGTGTGTGTGTGTCGGTCTGTCTGTGTCTGTCTGTCTCTGTCTCTCTGTCTCTCTCTCTCTCTCTCTCTCTCTCTCTCTTTCTCTCTTTCTGTCTATCTCTGTCTGCATGTGTGTCTGTGCATGTGTATCTGTCTGTCTCTGTCTGTCTCTCTCTCTCTGTGTCTGTCTGTCTGTCTCTGTGTCTTTCTGACTGTCTGTGTCTGTATGTGTGTCTGTGCATGTGTATCTGTCTGTCTCTGTCTCTGTCTCTCTCTGTCTCTCTCTGTCTCTCTCTCTGTGTCTCTCTCTGTGTCTGTCTATCTGTCTCTGTGTCTTTCTGTCTGTCTCTGTCTGTCTGTGTGTGGAAAACAGAGGACAACTTGTGGAACCAGTTCTTTCCTTCTACCATGAGAGTTCTGGGCTCATGCTCAGGTCACCAAACTCAGCTGCATACACTCTTACCCATGGAGCCATCACACACACACACACACACACACACACACACACACACACACACACAAACACACACTGTCACCTGCCTTACAGACAGAAGCCACCTGAGGCTTGCAGCTATCATCGGTGCTGAGTGCCTGGGCCCGGAAGTCTGGCAGAGGCTGCAGAGTGTGTGAGATCTGGGGGTGGTAAGGTTGGAGCTGTTGATTGGCAGCATGTAGGTTGGGGTGCGACAGGCTGTCCCAACATGAAGTTGTTGTTTGCAGGTAGAGACCATAGGGGATGCCTACATGGTGGCATCTGGGCTCCCTCGGCGCAACGGAAATAGGCACGCGGCTGAGATTGCCAACCTGGCCCTGGACATCCTTAGCTATGCAGGCAACTTCCGGATGAGGCATGCACCTGATGTGCCCATCTGTGTCAGGGCTGGACTGCATTCAGGTAGGCGGGGGCCATGGCCAGGCCAGATCAACCTCCCAGAATTCCCAGGGGCACTGGTGGTGGGTCAGCTCTAGTGCTGCATCTGGACTTCTGGCATCCTGACACTCTCAGAAAGTTTTGTTTCTGGTCACCCTTGGCTACCAAAGGGTCTAGACACTCAGATTCATAAATCGTACTTGGTTTGAAGTTTTCTGCCCTTAGCATCTGGTCAAGGGCAGCTGATTCCACATGGAGAAGTCGATAGTCTGATTGAAGATGCAGAAAATATCCTGTAGTCATGGGGACAACTAAATGTCTGCCGACCTGGGTGTAGAGGCCTCGCAGAGGGGTCTCTATGTTCCTCCCACTCCCATGGTTCCTCCTCCAGGATCAAGCACAGAGTGGAGGCCCCCTGTAGCCTCAAAGCCCTCACTGATCTCTACAGTCTCCCCCTGCAGCTCCCCACCAGCCTCTCACCCATGTTCAGCTATAGTGTCCCAGGCCTCTGAACTTCATCTCTTGCTCACTCATCTTCCCTTCAAGACAGGTCAACTGCCACTTCTCCAGGTCATTTTCCTTATCCTAGCACTGACTACGGTGTCCCTGTCTCCCACATGGCCAGGCCCCAGCCCAGAGCCTAGCACATGCATGACCTCCCTCAGAGTTGCCACCTACTCCGACACCGTGATCCTCAGCTCAGGACACACAGCGGGTGGTATGGTGGCGTGGGAAGTGGACTTGGAATGTTTGGCTTTCAGGGCCCTGTGTGGCAGGTGTTGTGGGTCTCACCATGCCTCGGTACTGCCTCTTTGGGGACACTGTCAACACTGCCTCCAGGATGGAATCCACTGGGCTCCGTGAGTGTCTCCAACTTCTATCCCGTTCCTGGGAGAATGCTTTCTCAACAAACCCAAACTGGCTGTGGGAAACAGTATTCAGTCACCATGTCCCCTCCTGGGTGGCAGCATTCCCTAGGCTGCAGCACAGGGAACAGAAGGGAAGGATGTGTGTTCTTTAACTTTCCATGAGATTAATCTCATGGGAGAACTAACAGAGAAGACAATGATTCAAGAGGCAGGAAACCTGGGTCCTCCCCCTAGCGCTGCAACCGACTTGCCCAGTGTCCATGAACAGGCTCTGCCTGGAAGGCCTTGGTATCCTCCCTTTACAGTGAGGTGGCCTCTTCCAGCCTGGGATTTAACTTGGCTGCATGTCAACCCCTGTTATGCTAGGCCAGCTCCAATGCCACCATGTAGACATCTCCAACATTTTAGGCCCTTACATGGGGAGAAGCTACTCTGATGGCTTGAAGAACGCAGTCAACATTGCCACATCTTAGGACCTGTCTCTGGGTGTAGATGGTACAGTCCCTAATGTAGCTCATGCACACGCTGTGTAATTGGATGTGGTAGCCCCACAAGCAAACACTGTGTTCCTGGGACACCACTTCCTCACACTTCATTTATACAATTTGCTTTTCCTTGGGGGCCCTTTAAGCGATCAACTGTCTAGGGGAACAAGAGGGTTAGGAGAAAGAATCACATGCATAATGATTGCGTTGTGTGACTGATTGGGGCGGAGTCATAGGCTCTTAAGAAGTAGGCTACCACCAGGCCAGTGGCTTGATTTCTGTTTTTCTTCTCAGCGTACAGAATCCATGTCAGCCGAAGCACCGTCCAGGCCCTGCTCAGCCTTGACGAAGGCTATAAAATTGATGTCAGAGGTCAGACTGAACTGAAGGTGAGAGACCCTGGAGACTAGATTCTGAGAAGCAGGAGGTCTCAGCTGGACACTTTGTGTAAACTGGGCATAGAAGTGATCCTCTGTGTGCGTCCCGACCTACGGGACCTTCAATGAGTGTCCAAGGAGGGAACTGTTGGATAAAGAAGAGACGGGAAACAAGAGATACCTGGGAGCAAGACAGGATGTCTGATCAAGCTCCAAAGATGAACTTTATTTCCAAGCTTTTTATAGGGTACAAGGAGAAGGAAGTATGAGAATTTTAAACAATATAGAAGGACTCTTAAACAAAGTAACCAGGGCTTAAACAATGCTATAGGAGTGAGGAGTTTCTAGGGAGTACATGTTCCCAA
>CM052703.1:95346881-95388086 GCA_028551405.1 Uromys caudimaculatus | reverse complement strand
TTGGAAGCAGTTGGTCCCTCATCATGTAATTGGGCACAATTTGAGGTAGTGCACTTGGAATACTGCAAAGTCTTTAGCTCGAGGCCAGGCTCTGCACCTGTCTGCCCCACCACAGGCTCCCAGAACCCCCAGATCTTTTGCTGTGGCACATCCTCCACTCTTCCCCAGGCCCCTCGGGATACCCCAGCTTTGTTCCTGCCGCTGTCTACCTAAATGAACTTAGCCCTTTCCAACGCCCAGTAAACCACCACACACCCGTCAAAACCCACCTGAAGAAGCCTCCTTCTGTTGCTATAGACCTTCCCCACCTCTCCTCTGAATGAGTTAGCAGTCGCTACGGCTGGCATCTCTGGGGCAGTAGCCTTATTCAGCTCATTCCTTTACCCCAATGCCTAGGTAGAGGCAGGTGAGGGACTGAATTAGTGAGTGGATAAATAAGTGAAGTGATAAAGCCAAGAAGCCCATAGGCTTCTTCTGAACAAGCCTCTCTGGGATGCCTGGACTAACGCTCACTCAGGACCCGGGGGTTGGGCTTTGTGGCATGTCAGCTGACCCTAGCCTCTCTTATGCAGCCTCTGCTCACAACCCCAGAGCAACTGCAGTCATGCACAGCCTGGGTGTTCCTTTCCAGACCTTCCGAACAGATTCCTCCTCTCCAGGTCTCTGCTCTATGCCACTTCTTACAGGAAGCCTTCCAAGCCTTTCCTGAAGTCTTTCTCCCACCCCTGAGTGCTGTGCAAGAGACATCTGCCTTGACTTTTCATTCCCAGCCGCTCTGGCTGTACTGATCTGTGTGTGCCTCTACTACAGACCTGGAGCTTCCTGAGCAGGGCCTTGCTCTTGTGACTTGAGTCTCTGGTCAGTAGAGAAGGAACTTAGCATGGCAGCAGAGGTAGAGGCGGCTACAGTGGTTAGGTGAGCACCAGTGTAATGCATGTGGAACACTGTTCAAAAGAAAGCAGAGGCTACACTCTGTCGGAGGCGGTTAAATACTGCAGAGCAGGGACACAGGAATTGGCCATCTGCTACATAGCCTCTGGACAGCCTTGAGGTCCTGGGGAGAGGGCCAGCTGCTCCTTAATGAGAAGCCCAGGTCCCCAAGCCAACCTGGCTCCCTCCTGAAGGGTCTAAGGTCTACGAGGCCCTCTTCCCTGACCTGCACTCATATCCTATTCAGGGTTCCGGCCTCAGAGAGATGAGTCTTAAGATGTCCACCAGGGGGCAGGCAAGGCATTCCAGAAACAGACAGGCTTTATGAGCCACAGGCTGCTGGCCTGGCTGTGCACTGGAAGGGGGGGGGGGGGAGGTAGGCTCACTCAACTGTATCGACTTGCCTGAGGACTCCACCTGACCACTGAAGGGCAGCGAGAGATCGAGAGATCGCAGGCCCCAGAGTCCTGTCACCACACAGAAGGCCTGGAGGCACTGGGAGGCATGTATCAAAGGGTTTGTTGGCGCTTCATTAGTTACACTTTCTACCAAATGACAAGTAAGTGGAGCTCATTTAGAGCTTGTTCCCTGGCTCATGTGGCTTATTGTACCCTCTCCTGAGAGGCAGATTGTCCCATTTACAGACAGCGAGACACTTGGTGGCCTCCCACTGATGGTCTTTCTTCTGAATCCCAGACATACAGATATCTCCTTGGGGAGTCCCAGGTCTCCCAACTATGCAGGGTCTAGCCAGGTGTGTGTGTGTGTGTGTGTGTGTGTGTGTGTGTGTGTACGCGTGTGTACAGGTGTGCATGTGTGCATGAGCATAGGCGTGTGTACATATGTGTGTGCATGTGTGTGTACATGTGTGTGTGTGCAGATTGTGTGTGTGCACATGTGTACAGGTGTGTGTGTGCATGCAAGTGGAGCCAGATGTTGATACCGAATCTTCCTTGATGGTCCTCCACCTCAGTTTTTGAGACAGGGTAGTACCCAGAGTTTACTGATCGGGCTGGCCGGTGAGCTCCAGTCTCAGGCTCCCCATCCCTAGGATCAGAGGTGCATGCCACACAGCCGCCTTTCTATGGGAGTGCTGGGAGTCAGCACTCAGGCCTTTGGGTGTGCAGCAAGCCCTTACTGACTCAGCCATTCCCAACCCTAAGGCCTGGGCTCCTTAAAGGCTGGGTATTCTCCCGGGCTCTGGGCACACTGAGGTTCTCACAGACAGCCATAGAGCATCTTTCATGTCATATAAAAAGGGAACTAATGTGGATGGGGTGTCTGGGACTCCATCTTCTTCACAGTCCCACGAGGTAAGTAGGGACCATCTTTTTAGATGAAGGTATTCAGACTGGGGTCAAGGTCACCCAGCCACCCTACGGCAGAACTAAACCTCAACTCCAAAGCCACCTTGAGCACCACCCTGGCAACCTCACAAGCTGCGTAGTAATGAGGTGTCATGGACACACACACACACACACACACACACACACACACACACACACACACTGAGCCCAACAGTGGAAATGTGAGCATTCTTAAGCCAGAAAAGGAACCTGAGGTTAGGTCAATGTCATGAACAGATGTCTACATGGATGAAGGGACTGAGGACACTGGGGACAGAGGCCAAGGCCAGGCTAATAGTGTGTCAGGCTGTGGGAGAGCAAAGGGAAGGTCAGAGACCCAGGACACTTCAGACGTCTGCCTCGGTGCATGGCAGTAGCCCCCACAGTGTCTCTCCCATCCCTGCCTCTCGGACTTTTCCTGGCTCCTGAGCCCAAGGAATACAGACACTCAGCACCCCTGTGGGCCATTTTTGCAGGATCAGCATGGAGTCCTCTTAGGACGATCCCCCAGCCCTTGCCTCTGGAATTTTCCATGAGAGAGGGAGGAGGTGGGGAAGAGGGAAGCAGAGAGGGAGGAGCTGGAGAGGAAAGAGAGTAGGGGGTTGGAAAGGACTTTTGGTGGCGATAACCAAGCAGGCTCGAGAGCAGGAAGGAGAGACATGTGCGGTTGTGTGATTTGTGAGATTGTGTGAGCAGTCCAGAGACAGGAAAAATGGGAGGGGTGGTATGAGCCCCACCACAGTGACATCATAGGTTTCAAGCAGGGAGTGGCCTGGTCCATGGCTGCCATAGGGGACATAGGAACGGGAAAGGGGACCTTGGATTAGGAGGCTGTTCTGGGGGAAGGGTGAGAACACAGGAGAGTTTCCAGGTTCAGAGGGGAGAAAAGAAGTACGAGAAGGCAGACATAGGGAAGGATGCAGACCAGTGGCTGAGGGAACCAGGGACAGAGTCCATCCATGGTGGCACTGGGCTGAAGGCTGTGAACGAGCTCAGAAGGCCGGAGCTGGAGGCAGCAGTGAGGAGCGGGGAAGACAGGCGAGCAGTCAGCTCCCTTTTAGGTTCAGCTAGGAAGAGGTGGGAATTAGGGCTTTGTCCCTACTGCTGAAAAAATACACAGGGAGAACAACTACCTAGAATGTTCCTTTCTTAGGACCGTGTCTGCCAGCAGGTGGCACAGATAGACCTCCAGGAGGCTGGGCACACTGTGGGACCCATGCAGACAGGATCAAGTTTGTTCTGAGGAATGGAGTTCAGACCTCAAACTCTGGTAACACAGAGGAGTGAGATAGCCAGCAGGCCTCGGTCACCCAGACAGGCAGAAGCCAGAGAGCACAAGTCCTGAACACCCAGTAACCCTTGCAGATCTGAAAAGGAGCAGCTTTGGAGAGACGGTCAAGTATCCACTGACATAGCCCAGTCTCCTTGTATCTGTCTGGATTAATCACAGATTCCCCACAGCTGCTGCTGTCTGACTGATGGCAAAGCAGGCCTTCCCCTCGTGCCTTTTTGTACCGTGGGAATCAGCCCAGTAAAAGACACTTGGCTCCTGTGTGGGCTAACACCAAGAACATCCGCTTCTGTGCCCTGAAGATGGCAGCCAGTTCCTATGAATGTATCTGAGTATGTGTGTGTCTCTACACACCACATCCCAAATGAGGATTTTGGAGAGCTGGGACATTTTGTCCCTCTGTACACATAAGATGTGAGCCATAGTTTGCATTCTTTATATAGTGTATGAGCATGCATGTGTGCTCTGTGTATGCTGTACAAGCCCTGCGTGCTTGTGTTGAATTTGTGTGTGTGTGTGTGTGTGTGTGTGTGTGTTATTTGTGTGGACATATCTGTGGTGCACACACATGCTTGCATGTGCATGTGAAGGCGAGGTCAGAGTTGGGTGGCCTCAGTCACTCTCCACCTTATTTATTCATTCATTTTTGAGACAAGGTCTCTCACTGAGCCTGGAGTTCATGCTTCCTAGGGATTGGCCTGTCTCTTAACCTCCTCTGTCCCCCAACTCCTGCCCCTCCCCAGCCCAGCCCAACCCAGTCCAGCACTGTAATTAGGAAATATATATAGTACAGTCATACACTCAGCTTTTAAAGAGGGTTCTAGGATCCAAACTCATGCATTCATGATTGACCAGCCAGCACTTGACCAACTGCTCCATTTCCCCAGCCCTGAGATGACCTTCCAGGAGCTCCCAGCCCAGAGATGACCTTCCAGGAGCTTGAGAGGTGGGTAACACTGTGTGCCTACGTGGCACTTTGTGTCAGGTGACAGGCCTTTGTTTCTGTGAATATGCTCCAGAGGTCTCTGGCTGTCTCTGACGCTGTGTGTGGAAGGCACATATGTGCTGTATAGGTGTTGTTTGCTGACACACAATGTTGGTGGAGCATGTGCGTGGCTCTTACCAGCAAGTTAGGAACTGTCATAGGATTGGTGACACAGTGCAGGAAGCTGAATCCACTAGCTACCTCCTGGTGCAGTGATCTTGAGCTGGTCACTTACCATCAGCCTGTGTCACCTTCCAAATGAAGATGATGCTGTCACTGGTGATGATTTAAAAACCTGCCTTACTAGGTGTATTGGAGCTTGACTGTGCTATAACTCACAAGTTGCCTGCTCTAGTCCTCCTTTGAGACCACCTCTGGTAAGGAAGACTAGGAATCCTGGACCAACCAACCAAGCTCTGAAGCTCATAGGAATGGCCTGAAATGTGATCCTAGGTCTGGGAAGATGGCTCGGTTGGCAAATGTGCTCAGCCATCAAGCATGAGGGCACCTCCCCATTGTCCCTTGGCCCTACAGTCCCTTGTCCCCCATCACACAGATCCATGACCAGAGCCATCCTAGGGATGGTGCCTCTCAGAGGGAGGTCCGTGAACCAGCAGCCTCAACATCTCCAAGGTTCACAAAAGGTTCAGATTCTGGGACTCCCTTGGGAGGCTGCTATCTACTTTCACCAGACTCAAGAACTCTCATGTTTAGGAAGTGTAGGGGCAGGACTCTGTCTTCTCTGAAGAGGCTGCCGTGTGAACCTGGGAGTCTCGCATCCAATGTGAAGCATGTTGAAGAAAGTGAGCTGGGCTGAGAGAAATGGATTCTCCCCGTGTGGCCACAGGCTGTGTTCTCACCTTACTAACCTAGAAAGGCAGGAGGCCACAGGCATCCTCTGATATGTGGGAAGCTGATCCCTAGCTGTGGGGATCAGCCCGGATTGTGGGAGCCAGATTCCAGAGGCTCTGAGGAAGATGGAGCCTGATGCTTACTGCAAACTCAACCCAGGCAGGAACCTGGCATCTAGTCTCCGTCTTAGGAAAGGGCCTCAGGGGACTGCCAGGACAAGGTGCCCATTGTGAGAGCTTTGCCAGGCCATTCATGGCCCATGTCCTAGCTGCTGGGTGCATGGAGCCTGAGGGACAAGGTCTCCGTGTTACAGCTCTCCCCACACCAGGCCTCCCAGGTCCTTCCTCCACGCTGTCACCACGCTGTCACCGTCTTCCTGTCACCCACAGAACTCAGGTTTTCCCAGAGGGAAGATGACACCACCAACCAGATGACCCAACCCTACACCATCCTTCCACAGTGTCATCAGCCCCTCACCATCCCTGAAGTTGGGCTCCATTCTAATGAGGACGATCCTGAGGCCACAGTGTGAGCTGAGGGTGTCCCATTCCCTGGCAGGAGCCTTGTCCTCTACATGTAGCCCAGTTCCCATAACTGTCAACTCCAGTACTGCCTCATGGACCATGGATAAGGCCACGCCATACCACCCTCATGATGGAGCCCCATGGGATCTGACCTTTAAATGGTTAACCGGGAAGCCTGTGAGCTGGGTCCCCCCCAGTTCCCAGCAGCCCCCGGCTGTAGTATTGTGGTTTCACGGTCCATGGCTCAGCACAGACGCACTATGAAGATGCTTGGAGCTTCATGTTTGTCTTAAAAGTTCTCACTTGGCACCTTGCCACTCCCTGGGGGCCTGGGGAGCCTGTAGGGGGATCAGTCACAGTGCTCACGGCTGATACTCAGAGCCTGGAGGCCCCGGTGTAATGGGGGGAGGGGCTTGGGGAAACTGGGCCTCAGCCACACCTGCTACCCCTGCATGGATGACTCTGACTATCACATGTTCCACTAAGAACAGAAAACCAGTCCTCTGGGGGTCAGCCAGGCTCAATAGACCTGCTGGCTTCAAGATGACCTGCCCTGCCCATTGTATGCATAAGGCCAGAATCTCCGAGCCTGTCCCTAAAAGGGGCAAGTGTGACCAGTCAGGGGGGAGATCTCCAGAAAATCACCCACCCTGACCCCATCCATAGCCCTCTTCCTTCCACTAAAGCCATTCATCCCCCAGTGCCAATCACACACCTAGTTCCTATGTAGGCTTGTCTCCCTGGCCCCAGCACTGGCTTTTGGCTTCAAATTCTCTTCTCTGATATGTCTGACACCTAGCCACATGAATTATCCTTTCTTATTGTCCCTTAAGAGACAAGGTCAGAGCCATGATCCTCAACAGGCATGATCAACATCCTCTTTGTATAAGGGAAGGTGAGCAGGGGAAGAACTGGGGAAGCCAGGGTTCTGGCCCAGCAGTCAGGGCCCTAAGAGCAGCTGATGGGGAACTCCCTGGCTCTCAGGTAGTAGGCAGGGTCACAGAATGAAGACAGCCATAACTGAGCACTAGATTCTGGTGCAGGATGGAAACCTGTGCTTAGTTCCTGACTCCCAAGTGGTGTGATTTCAGACAGTTACTTAACTTCTCTGACCCTCAGCTTCCAGTAAATTAGGACGGACAGCTAACTGGAAGGCTGTTGTGGCCATCTTTACTCTGGCATATCAAATAAGGAGGAGTGAGCAGAGTAGGAGTCCAGCAAAGAGCAATGGAAATGAAGTTGGGGATCTAATCCTTCTCATTCTGTTTTATGGTTAGGCAGGGGCAGGAAGCTTACAGAGGTTTAGTCACAGGGAATATGTACATCAATGGTTTTCTGGGTCACTAGCTCCTACACCTCCAGTGTTAACCTGCCTGAGCAAAATCCTCCCAAAGACTTACTGTCTGAGAGCCACTCTCTCAGAGTGGAATTAATAAGGACCCAGGAAAAGTTGTGTCCCCTGTCTAGATGGAAGCATATCCATAAAAACACCAAAGATGGTGTCTGACCTGCCCCTGAGGACTATGTTGAAAACACCCAGTTTCTGGCAGATGGAAGCATCGGTGGAAGGAAACGGATGGAAAGCTACCCTCCTTGGGTCTTAGAATAAAGTGCCGCCCATGGCTGCCTTGTAAGTGAGACCCTGCTTTGATTCTGACATCTCTCCCCTGCGACTCAACTCTGCCTCCTGGATGGGGCGGGGTGGGGTAGGGGAGGACTTTTGTACTTCTGGATCAGCAGCCCTTCTTGTTTTACCTCCTCAGACTCACATCTGCCCACAAGAGAGGATGCTGGACAATTTTATTTCCCAGCCTCTCAGGGCCCATGGAAGAGAGTCAGGCTCCTCACTGGAGACAGGTTTCTCTGTGTTGCCCTGGCTGTCCTGGAGCTCACTCTATAGACCAGGCTGGCCTCAAACTCAGAAATCCACCTACCTCTGCCTCCCAAGTGCTGGGATTAAAGGCGTAAGCCACCACTGCCCAGCCCTTCATTGGGTTCTTAACCCAGGCTATTTTATGTGGTCTCTCCACCCAGCAGAACTGTGAGTTAACCATTTGTCTCACTCTACAGAAACAAGTGGAGGTCAGAAAAAGTCAAGCAACCTTCCCCAAGTCACACAGCATGATGGTTCAAGGGCAGAGATGCAGGAGGTGGGGACTGAAGAGTTCCGGCTTGGTCCTCAGTCCCCCGAGACCTCTGTAGTGTGTGGGGGGGCATGCTTGGCTGCCCCTATATCTCCTATCTCTTGGGGAGCCCCATCCGGGCATAGAACCCCATGTGCTTCCTAACCACAACCACAGCCCCTGGGAGCACAAGGGAAGCAAGCTGTAGCTATGGCACCAGCCCTGTGCCCCACCCCCTCTTAAGCCAAGCTCTAGGGCAACTATGACAGAGTGAGAGAGCATCGGGCCCTAATGGGGAAGCAGTAGGGAGAGCCCCAGGCTGCCTGAGTCTTTGTTCATGCTCTGCTCATGCTACAAAGTAGCCACAAAGTCCCTTCCTCCATACGTGAACCCATGGACTTGAACCTGGAAAAGGTGTCCACCTAAGTTGCAGGTGAGGAACAGTCTCTAACAACCATTGGGTGCAGCCCAAGCCTACACCGACTTCATCCTGTCCTGGTACCACGTCCACAAGAGCAGCTCTTGTCATTCCACACTTTGCAGAGAGGGAAACTGAAGTCTGACTAGATAGTACAGACAAGGGCTGAGGTGGATGAACCGGGACCCTGGGAGCTCCTGAGGTGGGGGAGGGGGGGGGCAAGAAGCTTGGCTACTCTGCTGCTCTGAATTCTTATAGCCTCAAGGGATGCCTCTTTCCTGAAGCTTTCCCTGACCTTAGGCTAGGGCAAGGTTCTAGACACAAGCTGCCAGGGACTGTCCTCTCTGCGTTGTCCCCACTACTCAGGTCCATTCAACAGTGGACTAGATGGGAGGAAAGGCCCAGCTCTGAGCCCAGCTCCACCCTAGCTCACCTTGCTTGGTGATGCTCACTTTCATGGCGTTAAGATAGGCTGGATGGCCCTCCTCTAGGCTCTGTGACCACCAGGGAGAACATTATGAATGCAGAACCAGGGACTGGAGGACAGTGGCAACACTCTTCTCCCAGGAGCATCCATCTTCCGGTCTCAGCAGGACATGGTGCCAGTGACTGAGAAGGCAAATCACTTTGAAAAGGCAGCAGCGTTGGGTAACTTGTGAGACCATCGTTATGCAATTTAACCTTACCGAGCCTCAGGTCTCCCAGCTATACATGGGGACCTGACAAGTCTTAGCCAACTGACTTATCATATATATCCGCCGTCGTCGTATCCCGCACCCCACCTCCAACTCCTAGCCTCAGTTTCTCCATTAGTTAGCTGGAGACACTGACAGGCTTGGAGATGACTTAAAGGCAGGATAGCTGAGGTACGGGGGAACCCCCTCAGAGCCGTCCCAGGGCCAAAGAAGGGTCACTTCCTTCCGTGCCCGTGGTTGTCAGTCACCTCTGGGTGCCCTCCCTCCCCCCGCCTTGGTGCGGTGGCGCCAGGATTTCCTCCGCGGACCTGTGGCTCCCCGCACCCCAGGCCTAGCGGGCCCACGGCTGCACGTGCCGCTGCCCTGGCCTAGCTCCCTTTGTGATCCTTCTCCCTCCGGGTGTTTTTCGGTTTCAAGCGCCGCCCTAGCCGGGTCCGGGCGATTCCAGAGCAGAAGGGATGCTCGGCTCCTAAGTCCGCGCAGCTGGCAGGGCGGTGTTAGGACCCCGCGGCTCCGAGCCCCAGGGGGCGTGGTCGGGCGGCCGGTGCTATTTAAACGGCGGGCGCCGCCCCCTCGCGGCCGGCTGGAGCTGCGCTGCAGCGGTCGGGCCTCGGCGGGCCAGACCCCCGGGGTTGCGCGAACGATGCGCCGAGGAGTCAGGCGGCGGCGACGGCGCTGAGCCAGGTAGGGGCGGCGAACCGGCTGTGGAGCCTAGGGAGCTGGGACCGGACCCTCCTTCAGCACCTGGGTCTTAGCGGATCTACCTAAGGAAGGGCTCAGATAGGTGTTCCCATTTGACAGCTGGGAAAATCGAGGCCGGAAGCTCCGGGCGTGCCTAGGAGCACACAGCCAAGCAAGCAGATCAGGATTTGAATTCAGGTCTGCCCCAGGCCGACATGGGCTTTCCACACCACTACTCTTGTCTCTGGAGGGGATACCCAGCGCTCTGGGGAGACTTGAAGCTGACTTTCTTTATGGGTGATAGATAGGAGGGACCCCTACCCCACCTCTTCCCTGACATTTCACATCTCAAGCACATTCCTTTGGGTTGAGGTCTGATTCCCCTGAGATGTGGGTTGTCTCTAGAACGGGCTGTCCCTAGTGAGTGATTTACTGCCCTGTGAGCCTTTAAGCTGCTCTCCCAGGCCCCCTTTGCCAGTATGTCATAGCAGACTGAGAGCCCTACTGCTCAGTGTATTCCTGGGCCTGGACCTGTGAGTTCCTGGGCAACTTAGGAAGGAAGTCTTGGCAGTTGCTTTGGAGATACAGGGGCTAGATTCTGATCCTGACTCTTCTGGTAACTGTACAAGTGACTTTGGGTAAGTCATTTCTCTGAGAGAGAGTTCCACAGGGCGCCAGTGGGGTCTGCACTAGTGGACGTTCCCGAGCCTTGGTCCTCATGTCTGTAAATGGGAACTATAGTAGTCACCTCACTTGATGGTCGTGAGAATTAAAAGACTTGTAATCAACCTAAGGCTTAGAAAAATGTGTAACCTCCTTGCATAGTAGGGACAGTCTTATTTTTATTATAGGATTGACCCCATTATCTGTCGGTCTGTCTCCCTCTGTCACACACAGACACACACACAAGCACATACAGAGATATTCTTTGACATCTTTCCAATCAGAATCCAGCCACCTGCCTGCAGAGCCAGGACCCTCTATCCTCAGCACCACTGCTACCTGAACCATCAGGGGAAGACACTGGAGGGTCCCAGTTCTTTCCTGGCTGTGCACCACCTGAGCTTTATCCCCATGGCTAAGGGAAGCCAGTGTTGGAATGGGAACTGGCATGTGCAGATGAATCACTCAGGCAAGGAGAAACAAAAGAACTTGCCCTGGGGGCTATACTAGGGAGTGGTGGGGCCTGACAGTGAGCCCTGGGTTCGAATGCCTCTGGTCTTCCCCGTGGGGCTAAAGTTCTCAAGGCTGCAGACGGCGCAGAGCAAGGGGCTTCTTTCCATCATGATTCTGCGGTTTAGTGGGGACCGTCCCTTCTGGGTGTGCAGAAGCCCCGTGCTGTGGTAGAACAGGACTTGGCAGAGGAAGGAGAGATAGGGTCCCATTGGGCATCCCCACCTTAACCCCAGGTCCTGACTTGTCCTTACTGCAGCCCAACTTCTGACGTCATTCAGCCACTTGTTCCCTGAGAGAAATTTAGTGAGCATATACTTAAGGAATGAAGCAAATGAGAAATGGGGGAGGGGGGATACAACACCCAGGAGCCGGAGCAGGAACATTCTGGACCTGGAGGGAGCAGCGAAGCAGAGTCCCCAGGCAGCTGGGAAGGTACTGAGGCGACTGAGGAGTTTGCTGAGGAGAAGAAGGTGGTCAGTGAAGCTGGTGGGAGAGGGTGTGAAGCCTGAACACCACTGCAGAGTTCAAAGTGATTTGTAAGATCTGGCATGTGATTTTGAAACGTCACTGGCTGTCATGTATGGGACAGATTGTCCCGTACTGGAGGGAAGCAAGAACGCAAACGGTGGAGTTGGCTGTTGCAGTGAAGGTGGGCAGCTTTGGACCTGGTGGGCTAGGGCGAGGAGGGGACTGGGGGGGGGACGGAGGGAGTTGGGAGACCTCTCCTCACCTGCATCCCACAGTGGAGACTTGCCTGCTGCTGTGCTATCTGGCTTCCCTGTGTCATGAGGGGGGTCCCCACGGGTACTTTCATTTCAAGGGGTAGGAAATCATAGTGGCGTGTGCTCTATGGCCCACACTGGGCTATCCAAAGCTCAGCAATTGTGAGAGCCTGGAGAACACAGGACACGGCATCTAAGTTCCACGGGGTGAGGAGATATTCAGCTACAGGGGAGGCAGAGGAAGTGAAGGTTCCAGAGGTCCAAAGGAAGCACACGTACGTACATACACGTGTTCAGGGCCCAGAGAGAGTGGGGACAATGACAAGTCAGGTGGGAGACAAGAGCTGCCCAGGGCCTGGAGATGAAGGCCAGGGGTTGTCATTTAGCTCTGAGTATGCTGATGTTAAGCAGGTGGGGACTACATTTGAACCAAAAGAACAAAGTTTCCTGTGAACTCATAGCCGGCAGTGAAAGTGGAGCTCTGTGGGGCAGGGCTGGGCTCTGGGGAGCCAGGAAGGAGAATTGAAAGGGCCACGCTGGCCCCTGCGTGTCTCAGCAAGATGGGCAGTCACAGCATTGAGATTCATCCCCAGTGGGTTCTGAAAGTCAAAAGAGCCAGCACAGGCCTGCGGATCTCTCCCGAGGCCATCTTCAGAGTGGCAGCTCTCATTCTCCCATTGAGCACCCACTGTGGGAGACCTTCAAGTGTAGAGGCGAAGGGCACAGAGTCTAAGTCTACCATTTAGCTGTGTTGTCTTAGCTGTATTTCATAACTTCTCTGAGCCTTGATGTTGTTTCGGTTTGGTTGTTTGTCTTTTCCCTTCTGTAAAATGAGATGTGTAAGGAAACAGAACTGAGTCCTTGTGGGGATTAACTGAGCACTAATTGTTAGGTTTGGTGGTGAGGTATAATATGGTGGGACACTTTCATAGAATGTCTCAGTTATCCTCGACAAAGCTCAACACGGTTGCCATTTACCTCCGGAAACAAGGTCAGAGAGATGAGGAGACCTGCACACGGCAGGTGCCTAGCAGAGATAAGAGCGAGCTATCAGACGCTTCAGCCCTGAGTGCTGTGGTCCCTCCTCGCAAGCACGCAGCCGTGTCCAGGCTGTGATCTCTTTGGTCCACTGTCTCATCCCTGTTTCCCAGCACAGAACTAGACGTGAGGCAACATTCAGGGTGGGAGTAAGTGAATGCATTCATCCGTTAATTAATTAAATTAACAGACTGATCTGTGTTTCCCCAGCACATGGCTCAAGTCCAGAGGGATTCACCCCTGCAAAGGGCCTCTGAGGTCCCCATGGACCCTGCACTGGCTGCTTACACTGCAGTGGGCCCATGGACCCGGGCAGCCATAGCCTTCAGTGAAAGTAGCCGGCTGGCAGCCTGCTGGGGTGGGGCTTCCTGTCAGTGCCCCAGCCAGCCCCTAACAATGACAAGGTCTGAGATTTCCAACCAAAAGTAAAAGGTCAAAAGGAAGGATTTGCAGAGAATGAAACATTCCATTTGGGGCTAAGGACCTGGAATAGGGCCTACCTGGGGCCTGGAGGGAAACTGAGTCAGAGGCCCACCTCCCTCCAGCCCTGCCCTCTGTCTCCTATCTGTCTTCTACCAGGTTGACCTTCTTTAAATCGTTTTTATTACATTTTGTTTATTTGAAGGGAGGGGTGCGTGTGTGGAGGGGAGTGGAAGTCCAGGGGCTAGTTTTCTCTGTCTGCCATGTGGGTCCCGGGATCAAACTCAGGCCTCATGGCAAGGGCCTTTACCCCTGAGCCATTTTAATGGCCTCGGGTGGGCCTTAGGTTGATGCAAAGCAGACAGTCATAGATGGCTTTAAACGTCTTGCTTCCCCTGCGTAATGACTCAGCTTGCCTTCAACTTGCAATCCCAGCTCCTACCTCAGCCTCTTCAGTTTCAGTGTACCACTACTCTCAGCTCCCCCGAGGCCCTGCACACAGCCCACGTGGCTCCTGCTTTCAGTCTAGGATCCTCAAGGGAGGGCAAATGGGTGCTGCTGGCGGTGGAGGGAGCCATGGTCTCAACATTCCTCTTTCCTCTCCACCCTAGGCAGAGCCATGAGCCACCAGATCCTGCTACTCCTGGCCATGCTGACCCTGGGTCTGGCTATCTCTCAGCGTCGAGACCAAATACCCTGTAGGACGGTAAGACACAGTGCAGGCAGAGTAATGGGTACCTATCCCACCTTTGTCCTGAGAGGGGGGTCCCATAGCCCAGGCCAGGAGCAAAGGTTAGAGGACCCAGCAAAGGATAGAGCTTTGCCTTGTTGAGCATACACCAGGCTGTTGAGAAACCTGCTTACCCAACAATCCCATTTATTCCCATTTTACAGAAGGGAAAAGTTGGAGAGGCTAGGTGACCTAACCAAGATCATTCAGCTGGGAACAGTGGGGTCCACTGGCTCTCTTTTCCTCAAGTTGTCCCTGTTATAAATGGTTGGTCTTCTGGGAAATCCTGGGGCTACACAAGCTGGGAAAGGCTCCAGTGTACTGACCTTTCTGGATACACATCCCTTCCCCGGCTGGGCTCCTGGACTTGGCTTGCCTGCTAGAATGCTCCTCAGTCATTACAGCCAGGTCAAATGCCACCTTGCTCAGGAAGCCTTCCCCACCACTGACTGGCTGATTTCTTCTGATGCTCCCTCCTCTGGCTCCATGTCCTCCGCCCATCTCCATGCTGAGCAGACTGAAGGATATGTGTGGCTTCATCCATAGTCCAAGACTGTCTTATCTGGTCGACCAAGAGCTCCTAGGGGACAGAAACCATAAAGGCAGATGCTGAAGACATTGTGACCCTGTGAGCTGTAGGGCAAAGATCCTCTAGGTTAGTGGGTCTCAACCTGTGGGTCATGACCCCCACATGAGTTTATATCAGATATCCTGCATAACAGATACTTTCATTAGAATTCATCACAGTGGCAAAATTACAGTTATGAAGTAACAACGAAATAACTTTCTGGTTGGGGGTCACCACAACACGAGGAACTGTATTAAAGGGTCCCAGTATTAGGAAGATTGGGAACCACTGCTCTAGCTGTGAAGCAGGACAGGCCCAGCGCCAACTGCTCTTGGGCACAGAATGGATAGCTTCGTAAAGAGGCCAGAAATGCCAGCAGCCCTTTCCTGGGTCTGTGTGACCAGCTGTGGCCACTAATTCTTTCTTGGAGACCTCCTGAGAGTCTCACAACCCAGACTAATGAGAGCAAAGACCTCAGATATCACCAAGGCCCACAGCCTTGGAGGACTGAGGCCTTAGGCGGTGAGGGCTGCAGAAGAGACATGTAACCCTGTGAGCCCTGACGGCAGAAGTGACAGAGACGGGATTCAAACCCAGCTCCCCTGTGCTGTTCATTGCCAGAACCTCTCCTCCTGTGTATGGGTGGGAAGTGAAGTTGGATAGCATGCCCTTTGCCCCCTCAGGAAGAAAGCAGAGCAGTGGCTAACACAACAGACTGAGGGAGGATGCTAAGCCCCAGCCAAGGCCCCTATCATCTCTGCACCAGAGACTCCTGGCAGTCAGTCAGAGCTCAGCAAGAAGGGCGGGGAGGGTACTAAGATGGTCCAGTCCTTCAGGCTTCTTCTGAAGTCTGGGCTGGATCAAATAGGTTGGTGCCAGGTGCTCCCCTGGACCTCTGCAGCACCTGATAGATGGTCCCAGGTTATGCCAATTCCTGTCATAGTTCCTTTGGAGCTGGTGTCCTGTGGAGCCTCTGCTTATCCAGAAGGGAGAGGACATGGGTGTGGGCTTACATGGGGAAGCGTGGCATGCACACTGCAAATGCAGAGTAAGTAGTATCTGGTGGTGTTTGCCCAGCCAGCCTGAGTACCTGGGCAGCTGAAGGCTCAGTTTACACAAAAAGAAACACATGCTGGCATTCAGTTCATCTCACTACTGCTTACAGCAGGGTGGTCCTGGGAGCTAGGTGCCAAGTAGGTGTCTGTGGGTGGCAGTGAAGGTTGTTAATGGGTCTCCTAGAGCCTCAGTTGGCAGCTTTTTCTGGAGGTATAAGGCTAGTCAAGGTATTTTATGCAGTAGGCATTCACACAGGTGCCATGAGCAGAAGGTGCCCTGCCTCACCTCTATTCACCTTGGGGTCCTCGGGGGAGCCTCAGAGCTAGGTCAGGCAGGAGTCCCAGGCCCATGTTTTTTCTTGCTACCTCAACCACTGGACCCCTGTGACACAGGCAAGTTACTGCCAGGGCAGGCCTTGACCTCAGCATCTGGACAGCAGGTGGGCTGGCTCACTCTGTCTAATGTCTCTCTCTGGCTTTAATATGAATATCTGGATTAGCTCTTTTCTTTCCGGCATTGATTGGATCAAGGCCCTTTACTTAAGCACAGATGTCTGCAACTCATTCATAAAAGACATTTCCGGAGGACTTTCTTTGGGCCAGGTCCAAGACATCCAAGTCAATCAAAGTGGCCCCTCTCTGCGCAAAGCTCACTGTGTGCAGGCACCCATTCAGTCACTGTTCAGGGGCACCAAGCCATAGGGAGAAAGCACAGTTAGGGAAGGCCTCTGTGGAAGACATGTTGAGATTCCCTGTGAGGAATTCTCACAGATCTGCTCCATGCGTGTCCAGAGGTGGCTGTACAAGAGTATGCTAGGCATGGTCACTGCACGTAAACTGGATTGGGGTGAGTGGCAGGTTGGTCAGTGCTACAGACAGTCTTAATGGACTCTGCTCTGTGTTTAGGCCAAGGGTACCACAGGCAAAGTGAGGTTTGAGCAGTCTATAGGCCTTTAGCAGGTAGGTAGTTCAGTAGGGGTTTATGGAGACAGGCTAGGTGCAGGGGCAAACTAAGCTCGCTGATGTAGACCTTAAATACTCTTTGCTAGGGAGGGTGGAGATACCTGGGGTGAGAATCTGGGAACCACCAGATAGAGATGTGCATTTGCATAGAATTTTGACCCTTAAAGACACATTTTGTGGAAAGAAAAGAGTTGCTAAGAGCCCTATGTTCAAATCCCAGCTCCCTCCATATCAGCTGGGTGATCCTGAAGTCTCTCTTACCTTCTCCAAGCTGGACTTTGGTAAAAATATATAATTACATCAGATTGCCCCTACACACTGGGTGGGCTGTTGTGAGGCTCTGACAAGGTCACCAGTTTGAAAGTCCTGATGTGTAAAGTAGGTGCTGAGAAGGACAAGTTAATTTTGGGATAAGGGACTGGAACGTCCATGTTGATGGTCGTTTGGTTAAATTGTCATCAGATAACACCCGTTGGGTTCTGGCATCCCTTTATCCTGCTCCGTCTCCTTACCCCTACTCTCTTTGGGGTGCTGTGCTAGACCAGAGCGGGCCACTGATATGGGGGTAGATAGCAGCTGCAGAAAGGATCAAGTTCTAGAACCCACTCCAAGTCACAGGAGGAATGCGGTCTGAGCTGCGCTGGCTGGACCAAATCTAAGGGGCTGGCAGGAAAGCCTGCGGGTTTCCCTTTTGCAAACATCTTTTCCTGACAACGCTTCCAGCCTAAACTAGGGCTTCATATCTGGGATGTGTCAAGGACCCCGGTGTGGAACCGGAAGCTGCGGGTCCATCTTGGCTATGTTGTTCCTTGGGAAACTAACATGGCTTAGTTTCCCATAGAACAGGACAATAGTTAACGCATACTATTTCTCCGTCTACTATTCCCTTCTGCCCAGCACAGGCCAGACTGCCAGCCAGGGCCAGAGAGCAGCATGGGGCCTCAGCTGGGTGTAGGCAAGGCTAACATCATGGGAGTCTGGGGGGAGCACCCCAAGCTTGGGGAGAGGGCGAGTAATCTTTCCTACAGAACCCTGTCCCCATATACTGTCCTGTTCCCATTAATGCCAGCTTCTTTGCCATCCTTGCTCTCCCTAGGTGAACAAGGAGGCCTTGTGCCACGGCCTTGGCCTGCTTCAGGTCCCCTCAGTGCTCTCATTGGACATCCAAGCTCTTTACTTGTCTGGGAACCAGCTGCAGAGCATCCTGGCCTCCCCGTTGGGCTTCTATACAGCACTTCGTCACCTGGATTTAAGCGACAACGAGATTAGCTTCCTCCAGCCCGGGGTCTTCCAGGCCCTTCCCTACCTAGAGCACCTCAACCTGGCCCACAACCGGCTTGCCATGGGCATGGCACTAAACAGTGGTGGTCTGGGCCGCCTCCCCCTTGTGGTCTCCCTGGACCTGACTGGGAACAGCCTGCATGGCAGTCTGGTGGAGCAACTGTTGGGTGAGGCCCCGAGTCTGCGCACACTCTCACTGGCAGAGAACAGCCTCACTCGCCTGGCACGCCACACCTTCTGGGGTATGCCGGCAGTGGAGCAACTGGACCTCCACAGCAATGTTCTCATGGACATTGAGGATGGTGCCTTTGAGGCCCTGCCTCACCTGACTCACCTCAACCTCTCCAGGAACTCCCTCACCTGCATCTCAGACTTCAGCCTCCCGCAGCTGCAGGTACTTGACCTGAGCTGCAACAGCATTGAGGCCTTCCAGACAGCCCCGGAACCACCGGCCCAGTTCCAGCTGGCCTGGCTCGACCTACGGGAGAACAAACTGCTCCACTTCCCTGACCTGGCCGTGTTCCCAAGACTCATCTACCTGAATGTGTCTAACAACCTCATCCAGCTCCCTGCAGGGCTGCCCCAGGGCAGTGAGGACCTCCATGCCCCCTCTGAAGGCTGGTCAGCCTCTCCACCATCCAACCCCAGCCGGAATGCCAGCGCTCACCCCCTCTCCCAGCTCCTGAACCTGGATCTGAGTTACAATGAAATTGAAATGGTCCCTGCTAGTTTTCTTGAGTATCTCACCTCCCTGCGCTTCCTCAACCTCAGCAGAAACTGCCTGCGATCCTTTGAGGCCCAGCGAGTGGGCTCCCTGCCCTGCCTGGTGCTTTTGGACTTGAGCCACAACGTGCTGGAAGTATTAGAACTGGGTACCAAAGTCCTGGGGTCCCTGAAGACATTGCTTCTGCAGGACAATGCCTTGCGAGAGCTTCCACCCTATACCTTTGCCAGCCTGGCCAGCCTGCAGAAGCTCCACCTACAGGGAAACCAGGTCAGTCCCTGTGGGGGACGAACAGAGCCAGGTCCCGCAGGCTGTGTGGACTTCTCTGGGATCCCCACCCTTCGTGTCCTTAACATGGCAGGGAACTCCATGGAAACGCTCAGGGCAGGCAGCTTCCTCCACACCCCACTTACTGAGCTGGATCTCTCGGCCAATCCGGGTCTGGATGTGGCTGCGGGAGCCCTGGTGGGTCTGGAGGCATCCTTGGAGGTACTGGAGCTCCAGGGCAATGGGCTGATTGTCTTGAGAGTGGACTTGCCTTGCTTTCGTCGTCTCAAGCGCCTTAACCTTGCCGAGAACCACTTAAGCCACCTGCCTGCTTGGACTCAGGCTGTGTCCTTGGAGGTGCTGGACCTACGGAACAACAGTTTCAGCCTCTTGCCAGGCAATGCCATGGGTGGCCTGGAGACCAGTCTCCGGCGGCTGTACTTGCAGGGAAATCCACTCAGCTGCTGCGGCAATGGCTGGCTGGCAGCCCAGTTGCACCAGGGCCGAGTGGATGTGGATGCTACTCAGGACCTAATCTGCCGCTTTGGCTCCCAGGAGGAGGTGTCCCTTAGCCTAGTGCGTCCAGAGGATTGTGAGAAGGGAGGGCTGAAGAACGTCAACCTCATCGTCATCCTGAGCTTCACACTGGTCTCTGCCATAGTCCTCACCACACTGGCCACCTGCTGCTTCCTCCGCAGGCAGAAGCTCAGCCAACAATACAAAGCCTGACATGGCTGGGGAAGCCAGAGAGGCAGAGAAGTTGGGGTCCAACTCAGGTTACACAGTGACCAGGGACTTGGTGTCCTGCATACTGCCACGTGGGCAGGTTCCTTCCCAGGCTGCATATGTGGTCCAGCTGTGGAGCTGGAAGTGGGGCAGTTTACTGAACAGAGGATGCCGACAGCTCTCCACTGAGCATCTGTTTCAGGCCACACCCGTCTCCGGGTACTAGTAAATGAAACACGTGCCTATCCTCTGGCAAGACAGGCTGTCACAGAACCACACAGTGACCACGTAGTATGGTGGGCTTGAGGTGGAGAGGCAATGGGCCCTCAGACCCTGCAGTCCCCAGCTGGTGTCATGGAAAACCCATCCTGACTGGCTGTGCTAGAGCAAGAGAGAGCAGCGGAACCAGTGACAGGATTTGTCTGAGTCCCTTCCAGCCAGAGCTCTGTCGCTTCTGCTGATGATGACTTTCAGCCTCTCTGGAAAGGAAGAACTTATGACATGAAGAGAGAGCCAGGACCCCCACCCCCACCCCCAGAGGTCTTAAATCTAGGCTTCTAGACTAGATTATGTAGCCCCAGCTGAACCAGCTTAAAGTGTGGTCACCTAGGCCTCCACACAGGCCCGGGCCACCCTGTGTCCTGCCTTGGACAGACCTTTCTCTCCAGTGTACTCTTGTATCACACACACTGACCCTGGTGCTGCCTGTTTCCCAACCCCCTGCTCAGGCCTCCTTCCATCCCAGCCCCACCCTGGCTTTTGAGCCAAGAGGGAGAGAGCCTCGGCTATCTGGTTCTGCTTTGCACTCAGCTTAGCAGCTGCAGAGGCGAATTCAAGCCAACTCTCAGAGGTTTCTATGTTATCTGGGTTATACACAAGTAGAAAACAAGGTTCCTTACATGTCTCCTTCGAGAGCCTCATGGCTGAGAGAGATGCTGAAGCCAAAAATGAGTCAAGCCCATGTCCTCCCATCTCTGGGAAGGCTTTGCCAGTGCGGTTGCCTGCAGGCTGTCAAGTGGACAGGATGTGGCCCTGCCCTAACCAGGATCCAAGCATACATGCTGCATATACCCAGTTCCTCTGAGACAGGCACCCACAGATCTTCTGCTTCCCTGCCTCAGTGTCCCTTCTTTGCAGAGGAATATGAATTCTTCCTTTCTCTTCTTGCTCCCAAAAATCTCATTCCTGGAGTTTGAAACCACTGAGTGTAATCTCCCCACTGAACAAATAGGGAAACTTAGGTGCAGGGCCTTGCTCAGAATCACACAAGCCAATGGACGAAACTGTAGGGGAGAAAAGCAGCTGGACAATTGCGCAGCAGTAGAGCATTCGCTTCCTGTGCTCAAGGCCCTGAGCTAGATGCCCAGCAGCTGTGCCTGTGGTCCCCTACGCTCAGCAGTCACAGCACGAGACAAGGCCGCTATCATGCCAATCCTCAGCAGGCATGGAAAACAAGAGGGAAGAAACACGCATGCGCACACACACACTCTCCACTCACTCTCCAGACTCATTGGCTACGAGGAGGAAGGGAGCCCTGGGCCCAGTCACAGAGCCTGCTTCATCAGCTCCCCTGTGCTCGGCCCACAGTCTGCCAGAGCATCCATAATGTACAAGAAGATGAAAACATCATTCTCTCTGCCCCATTCTACAAGGCAAGAGAACTGAGGCCCAGAAAGATTAAAGGCTCCAAGGACCAATGGGCAGATCCAGGGCTAGAACCCTCACTGGGGCAGCTCGGTGGGGACTAGGTGCACTCCTCGGCCTGGAGCTCTGAAAACACTATATCAATGCTGCTCTCACTTTCCAGGCCCTGGGACCCGCTCTTTGTATAACTCACACGAATGTATTAAAGTATAATTTTGGAGGAACTGTGGCCTACCAGCCTGCTTACTTTGGGTACTCCATACCTGCACACTTGAATCCTGACTCTTTCTTTCCCCCCTCAGGGGCTTTTATTCCTTATGAGGCATCTGGGGGGGTGACACTGAAGCTCTTGGCCTGCCCCACCCCTGGCCAGCCTCCATTGTGGCTGCTTCAACCAAACATCAACTAATGCCCTGCTCCAGCTCTAGAAACTAGTGACTGTGGCTCCTTCCCACCTGTCTGCGGTGATGTGTCCACTGCCTTTCTCTGTACTCACCCTCTCCGTCTTAAAACCAGTGAAAGACCCCTGTACCACTTCCCCATCTCACCGCCCCTCACTCTCCGTGGCAGGTCCCCTCCCTCACCCCCACCCTCACCTCACCCCCATCTCCCCAGCCCACCCTACCCTGCCTTAGCTGAGGTCTCCCAAGGCCTCCTTAAAAGATCTCTGTACCTTTAGACCTTTGTCCCTGGACTCCAGGGCCCCTCCCCTCACCCTCAGCCTTCCTAACTCCATCCAGGAAGCTGTCTCCTCTTCTCTGAAGCTTCTTGTTCCCCAGCCTGCTCCTCTTTCTCCAGCCACCTCCAAACGATGGATGTATGTCTCTATGCTTCTATGGAGAAATCGAGGCATCCCTCACCCCCAGAAAGTTACATGTCCCCTAGGGGCTAGCGAATCCAGGGAGAATTTAGTCTGCAAACAGTCAACTTGAGAGAGAGAGAGAGAGAGAGAGAGAGAGAGAGAGAGAGAGAGAGAAGAGGGAGGGAGAGGAGCTGCCTCAGAGGGCAGGCTCTTGCCTCTGCAGGTGCTAGTCCTCCACCTCAGCCTGCTTTTCCAGCAGCCTTTCCCGCCCTCCAAGCACCCTGGACACATCTCCACAGCTGGAGTGGCCCCTGGGCCTTCCCTCCCTGGATGGACAGCCTTGCCTTCTCCTAAAGATCCCTTTGAATCCTTTTTCTGCCTTCAGCCCCTCACAGCAGCCCTGGTCCCGGCTCTCTTTCTCCAGAGGAGAAACTGAACTTCTGTTTCGCCATGGGAAAGTACACAGTAGAGGCTCAGTGAAGGCAGAGTTGGAGCAGGCCATCCAATGGACTGGGCTCAGTCCAGGCCTGGGAGTCTCTCATCCAACAGGACCCCAGTAGGCCCCTGCTCTCCTTTCCTGGCAATCAGCAAAGTCTATTCACCTGGCCTAGACCCCCCAGTGAAACAGAAATTCCTGTTTTCAGGGAGACATGGGCACAGCTGCCAACTAGGTCATCAGAGCATCGGGTTTACTAAGCTTTCAGCCAGTTCCAGGGAGAGGGAGGCCCTGTCTGTCAGAGGCCACCTGGAGTGTCATCCCCAGCTCATCCAGTTTAGTAGGCTCTTGTGTGCCCCACTCCTCCAGGGGCCCTGTGCCCCACCCCTTCAGCTGCCCACTGCAAGCAGCCCTGTCCTCCAGACAGCCTGCAGGACCTTGGGAGGTAGTTACCTGCTGCCCCCAGCCCTTCTGCTGTCGCCCACCGTGTACTGACCATTACTAACCATATCCAGCTAAGTCCACGCTGAGCAGTTGGTGGACCCCATTCCTACAGTGTTTGAAGAGGTTTCCATTGTATCTTGAGATTCTAGAGCTGAAACCTAAACCCAGGCTATTCCCACTCTGAAGCCGGCGATTCTTTTTTTTCCTTATTGGTTTTAGTTGTGGTTGCTGTTTTGTTTTTATCATGTTTTACTTATTTGCATCTGTTCACATGTATGTGGAGGTCAGAGCACAACTTGTGGGAATCGGTTCTCTCCTACCATCATAAAGATCAAGGCTTGGAATCAGATTGTCAAGGTTGGCAGCAAATGCTTTTATCCACTGAGCCATCTCAACTATTTCTTGTTCTTTGTTTTTTGACGAGGGCTATCCTGTAGTCCAGGTTGGCCTTGAACAGATGACCTTCAGCTCCTGTCTCCTCCTGACAAGTACTGGGATGACAGGCATGTACTACCATGCCCAGCAATGAGCAGCATGGCAGTCCTAGCATCTGACCCTCACAACCCCAGGCTTTCCTTCCTCCAACAGGAGCGTCCCACCCACCCCGACCCGCTACCATTATCTGAATGGCCTCCCTCCTGAAGAGATGGCCTGGGTTGTTTCCTCCTGCTGCCTGTATCCCCATGGAACCCTCACACCTAGCACTGAGCTTCTGTCTGGTCCACCATCAGATTGAGAGCCCTGGGGGTGGGGGGTGGGAATTCCTACCCAGAGTCCTCTGTGTGTCTCCAGGGACTGTGAGCTCAAAAAAGATTTCCAGAATTAATGGACCCTGCCCTCCAGGACTTATGAACTCTTGGGCTTCTGACTAGTCTTCAGACAGACCCAGGGGATCCAGAGGGCAGAGGACAGAAGGACATGGACTATCCAGAGCACATAAATGTGCTTGCTCTCTGGTTAGCCTCTGCGGTCCTGTCTCCCTCTGCCTGGAGGACTCTGTCTTATCTGTGACCTTCCGTTCTCTACACTCCACTCTTTCCATCCTGTCCCCCCCACCACTAGCACCTCTATCTCCCTAGAAACAGTCCTGCTGAAGGAGGGAAGCCTGAGCTGTTTATAGGAACTGGGGTGGCTCCATCCATCAGCTCTGTTTGGAGCACAGACCAAGCATAATAAACAGCTTGGCTCCTCCCCAGTGGCGCCTTCCCTGAACTTGGCCATCCCAACTTCAAGCGTCTCTGAACAGCTGGTTCTCAGGATCCAGCTCCCACCCCACCCCACCCCACTCCCACCTCCAACCTCCCATCAGGCTAGCCTGGAGAACATTCTGTCTATGAAATCAAACTCAAAACCAGGGCCACCTTTGCTCTGGAAGTGAGGGCAAACTGCCCTGATGTCTCTGCTTCTCCGTCTGTATGGGCTCTCATAAACATCCTTATTTGTAATGCCTGAGTGCTTGAACATACTCAAGGTCCTGGGTGCTGGGTCTGTGGGAAACCTGGGACAGTTAAATAGAGCTTCTGCTATTGGAGGAGAGGAGACTCAGGCTGCAGCACAAGCCAGGAAGCTGTCAGTGGCCAGGGAGGTTTTATGCAGCTAGGCACAGGCCTCACAGATGGAGCAATGAGGGGCTTGGAAGGTCTCTGAGCTGCCTAGGGGACAGCAGGGTGTCAGCTTGAGCAGAGAGGTCCAAGGGAGAGCCCCATCTGGCTGCAGGAGCCAGAGCGCAGCAGGGTTGCATCCTTGAGCTCTCTGGTCTTTCAGCACCACTCAGTGTTCTGGAATCTTCTCTCAGCAGGAGAGCCTCCAACTTGCCCGGCTCCACCTTTCCAAGTTGTGGATGCTGTCCCAGGATTCTGTCATGTGTCCACTCCGCCTTCCCTAAAACACCCTACAAAGTGGAAGACTCAGTGAAACCTACTGAGCAGCAGAGTTAGAGAATAAACAGGGAATAAAGAAAAGTGTGGATCAAAGAAACGGGGAGGCCGAACAGATTGCTGAAAGGACACTCTGCTGACTCCCGGGCTGGAGCCGTGAGGACGACTCCGGACCTTCTCTTTAAGAAAATAATAAATCAATCTCTCTCTCTCTCTCTCTCCCTCCCTCCCTCCTTCCCTCCTTCCTTCTCCCTCTCCCTCCTTTCCCCCCTCCCCCCTCCTCTTCCACTCCCCTTCTTTTCCGTCTCCCTCCTTTCCTCCCTCCCCTTCCCCTCCCCCCTTCTCCTTCCTTCTCCCTCCCTCCCTTTCCTCCTCTCCCTCCCTTTCCTCTAACTCCCTTCCCCCTCCTCTCCCTCTCCCCTCTCCCTCCTTCCTCCTTTCCTTCCCTTCCCCTCCCCTCCCTCTCCCCCTCCCCCATATACACTTTAAGAACAAGGACAAACTGTGCTGAACTATGACAGGAGAGTGAGGGAGACAGGGAGCAGGACCCAGGGGAGTATTCTCTGAGGACCTGCTTGGGGCTAAGAGATGAAGGAGACTGATCTGAGAGACTCTGGATGATTTTCCCTCAGATTTACCTAAACATGTTCAGAGAGCAGAGTCTGAACCAAGGCTAGCTCTGCACTGAAGGCAGTGGCCTCTGAGATGCTCCCCTCCCTGCCCTGGAGTTCTTTGATTCCTGTTAGGTTCTGGAATCATGAAGAAAACTAGAGGTGGTGGGGAGGGGCCTGGGGGTGTGTTCTGGGACTCAATCACTGTGCTATGGGCATGAGAAGCCCAATTCCAAAGGCCCCTAGTTTTCAGAAATACTACTATTCTTACTAGTTTGCCAGAGAACGAATGGTTTCTGCTTCCGGTCTCTACACGTTGCTCACGTCAGCCTGTCCCACCAGCTTCCCCAACCATATCCCATTCTTCTGTGGGCGCACCATATGCTTTCCCAGGGGTTCAGTCACTGCTGACGAAAAACAAACTGTGTGCAAATGCAAATATGCATAAATTAGAGATTTCCTCTCATTGCTTTATCAACAACACAGGGCTATAGACTGTCTAGTCTCCTGTGCCTTAAAGAACATTCAACCACTTTCAAAGAAATCCCCTCACAAATGGATGTACGTCTGTTTTTGGAGCTCATGATATTCCAGTGTTAATGTTCTTCAGTGTTTAGTCTTTCGTTATGGATGGACGTTGCTTTCTTGTTTTGTGTTGTTTTGGAGCATTTCATACATGGCTACAATGTCTACAAGATGTCTCCCCTCTTTCCCTGACTCCAGCTTCTCCCGTCTCCCCCACCTTGCCCTCAAATTCATGATCTCTCTTGTGGTTATTATTGCTACGCATGTGTATGGATGTATGCACACACAAACACGTTTCTAAGTAACTTGACACAGACCTCCACTTATGAGCTGGACAGATATCAAATTCTATTTGCTTTCAGATGAATTTGTTGAAATGTATAGGTGACTCTGTCAAACAATTAGTTCTAATATGTATTTGGGATCTATCTGAATTCTGGTCTATCTCACTGACCTGTTCCTATGCCGGCTTCCGGATGACTGGTTTTAATTTAGTTTGATACCTGCAAGACAAGTCCTCTTGCTGGTGTGATCTCCACTAACTGTGAGATATCCATGGGAATCTCTTTGCCCTTAGAAGCCTGGTGACCGTGGCTCTTCATGTACATCTCTTGTAAAAACCTCTTTGGCATGAGGTCACTTATCTTTCTTTTATTGTTGGTTTGTTGTTTGCTTTGAGGCAGGGTCTCTTGTATCCCAGGCTAGCCTTAAACACTCTATATATCTGAGGGTGATATTAAAATCCTACTCTATCTGCCTCCAACTTCCCACACTCTAGGATTCAGACATTGCTACCACACCTGGATTCAGACATTGCTGCCACACCTGGATCACGCATGACTTTCTTTGAGTAGGCACTCCCTGGCTTAATTTACTTCTTAGTATTTAATTATTCAGTGTTATAAATTAATTTATAACTATTTATAAATTTGCAAACATTATAAATGTCCATGTCTACATGATCAGTGTCAAAAAGTCAGAAAACCGTTGATTTTTATATTTATCTTATATTCAAGAATTTTGACATTTAATTTTTTTAATTTTACATTTGTTTTTGTCATTTATTTCTTTGCTAGAAGTCCCTGAGCTTTCCTGTACACAGCCATCTGACACCCTCCCCAGGTGGCACCCACTTCCATCAGCTCCTCTCTCAGCTAGCACCACGGATGGATTTCCTTCTCTGGCTCTTCTTCCCAAGGCCCCAGTCTCCCTGGTTAGTAGGAACAGGAAATAGAGTCCACTCTTTAGGCTGAAGATTGAATGCCAATGGTCTTTGGGTCAAACTCAGCCTCCAGTCTTGCTCAATTTGGCCTACACGAGCATTGATACAGTTTTGATTAGTTTACAATATTTAAAGGCGGGAATATTTGTTACACATGGGAGCATATGGAAATCTGGGCTTGTCTCTGTGCGGTGCATGTGTATGTGCCTGGACAATGGCTGATAAGTGTCTTCCTCTGTCATTCTCTACTGGTGTCCTAGGGTTTTATTGCTAGGAAAAAACCCCATTGCCATGGTTTTCTTATAAAGAAGAAGAAAATAGAGACAGCTTTGGTTCAGAGGTTTAGGCCATTGTCATCACAGCAGGAAGCATGGTGACATACAGGCAGACATGCTAGTGGGCAGGTAGCTGAGAGATCTACATCTGGATAGGCAGGCAGCAGGAACAGCAAGTGAGCCACTGGGCCTGACTTGAGTTTCTGAGACCTCAAAGCCCACCCCCCAGTGACGCACTTCCTCCTACAAGCCACACCTACTCCAACAAGGCCACACCTCCTAATAGTGCCACTGCTTGTGAGCCTACAGGGGCCATCTTCATTCGAACCACCACAACCATGTTTATTCTTATTTTATCTTTTATTAAATAATACAAAGAAAACAATTACCTTTTGCTGTTGCTTTATTTATTAATATATTTAGTAGTGTGTGTGTGTGTGTGTGTGTGTGTGTGTGTGTGTGTGTGTGTGTGTTATATGTACGGGGTGGGCATGTACAGCACTTGTGGTAGTTAGAAGAAGACAACCTTGTAGAACTGTTTCTCTCCTTTCAACGTTTAGTTGGTTCCAGAGAGCAGACTCAGGTCACCAGGGGTACACACAGCTCATGCCTTTACCCTCTGGGCCATCTCACCATCCAGCCACCATGTTTTCTCTTACTGAACCTGGAGCTTGCTGATTCAGCCATGCTGACTGGTCAGTGAGCCCCTGACATCCTCCTGATTCTGTCTCCCCAGGACACTACAAGCACACACTACCATACCTGGCTTTTTTTTTTTTTTTTTTTTAATGTGGTTTGGAGACATAAACTCGGGTCTCCATGTTAGTTTAGCAAGCACTTAACTGACTGAGCCATCTCCCAAGTTCTGATTTTCTCAAGATACTGTCTAATGTGGACCATAGTGATATGTGGCAGGAGCTATGAAATTGCACCTCCCACCTAGACTGTGACTTCCTCAGGGGCAGGGCCAGTCTGTCCCCTCCAATCCCCAGCGCATTACACAGAGCCTGGTTCTGCTGTGGGTTCAGAAGAATCCCGTCCCTTCCTTCCATGACATGCGCAGGTATTAAAAAAAAAATGTAAACCCACCACCAGTCAATAAGCACCCTGAACCTGATTGTGCCCTGTCCTCTTGGCAGTCGGTAAATCATGTAGACAGACAGACCTCTTTTCAAAATAAGATTTTTGACTCATAAAAGAGACACAAGATTCTACAGGGAACCAGTTCTGCTGAATGCAGTTGTCAAAATGGTTTTTTTCCCCTTAAACCACACTGAGATTTCACAAACTCTCATTAGCATATTACAAAATATGGCAGGTGTTCTGACATGTGCTTTTGAGGCCCTGATGAATGAAAGATGTTTACAGAGACACACAGCAGCTCTGACACAGCTCAGAAAGGCCTGATTCCTGCCTGTGGCGGGAGCCGGTGACACTGTGGAATTGTGGCCCGCATCTGAGGAGAGAGAATGGTTACACGCCAAGGAGAGGCTCACAGTGGGAGGAAAGGCCTAGGGCTTGGTTTGGCATTTGTTTTCCTCTCAGCCAAATTCTACCCTGGACAATCATGGACCTCTCAGATCACAGTCCTTCCTTCAGAAGTGTGAAAAACAGCAATGATAACACCCGGAGCCACAGTCATAGGGAAACACAAGTCTGTCAGAATCATCCTCATTTAGGCTGGGACTTATATGGGTCAGTCTGTCTGGAGGCCCCTTTGGTGATATGTTCAAGAATTCCAAAAATGTGTGTTTGCTTTGACCCAGCAATTCCATCTCTAGGAATCAGTCCTAAGGAAATGAAAAACCCATCCAAAAAAAAAAAAAAAAAAAAAAAGTGTGAGAATGTTTCTAATAGCCAATGAACATATCCAGGTTTTTGGGAGCCTGGTGTTTTTATAATTTAGGAGGATCCCTTTAACACAAAGAATGCAAAATACGAGTATAAAACTGTTAGGTCCTTCTCTGGGCCTTTGGAACACTCTGTGCAAGTGAGTGGCCTTTGATCAGCTTCCCATGAGTTCACTGCAAACATTACACTATCAGTAGTAATTTAAAAGTAGAAAGAGTCTTCAAGAGCCAACAGTTGGGTATTGACATAATGAGCTATACAATGACTGTCTAGATGGAAGAGAAACCTGCCAGCTTCTCAACATGGTATGAACATGGAGTCTGTTTGTTGACATGGGAAAACGACCAAAACACAAAGTCTTAGTTTCCTTGTTGCTGGGACAGTCACCTGGCACAGCCACTTAAGGAAGAAAAGATATTTCTGCTCACATATTGAAGGCATAGTAATCTAGCATGGTATCTCTCTCTTTGCCTTGAGGTTGTGTCTCAACACGTAAGCTCTCAGCTACTGCTCCAGCACCAGGCCTGCCTGCCTGCCTGCTACTACACTCCCTGAGGTGACCCTCCAAACTGTAAGCCCTAAATTAAACACTTTTTTAAATAAGTTGCTCCAGTCATGCTGGTTTATCACAGCAATAGAACAGTAAACCAAACATGGTGTGAACAAAGATCCCAGCTTTGGTCAAATCACTTATTAGTTATGAGTTGCAGAATATTACATTGGGCTTTTTGCATACATTATGGTTTGAATGTAAAGTGTCCTCCACAGGCTCCTGTTTGAATGCTCGGTCTCCAGTTGGCGGCATTGTTTTGAGAGGCTCCAACAGCTTTGGGGGGGAGGGACCTGCTGGAGGTTGGACCTTGGGAATATATTATCTAGGCCCATTTCTAGTTTCTCTCCGCTCTCTGGTCCACTATGATGGGAACAGTTTCTACCACATACTAACCACCCAGAACTGATTCCAGGCCTTCCTTGACATGATGGGCTGCAACCATGACCAAAATAAGCCCCTTCTATCCATAAGCTGCTTCTGTCAGGCCTTCAGTCACAGCATTGCAAAAGGAACTTAGACTGTGTCTTGAAGTCATGGCTGTGCAGAGCCTCAGAAGCAATTCCAAAGTCCAGCAAGACACAGCAGCTTGTGACCTGCTCATGTCATCCCCTCCAGCCCCAAGCAGGCCCTGGCCAGAGAGGAAGCCAGGCAAGAGTCAGCTTTCTGGAAGAGAGTCATATCTGGGCCACAGTTCATCCCCACAAGCTCCAGTTAAGAAGCTGAGGCCAGAACTCAGAGGATTAAGAGCTTGACCTGACTCCTCCCTGGGAAAGTCTACAGATGAAAGGCAGGTGGGAGCTTCCATTGGTGGCAACAGGCACAGCAGAGGCTGCAGTGGGTGTGGCCTCCTCATCTTTAGATCTTGGTAGCTGGAGTGTTTCCTGTGTGTGACAGGGACCAGCCCTGTCAGAAAGGGGCTCCTCAGCAGGAGTGGAGGGCAGGTACAAGTGTCAGCCAGATGCTATGTGACACAGGCCAGGGACCAATTGTAACAGGTCCAAAAAGGGAGATAGATGTCTGTCTCTTGAGAGCAGACCAGAGCTGTTGAGAGCGCCACCCAGAGGGGTCTCAGTGCAGTTAACTGAGACCCCCACATCCTTACACCCCAGATCCCTATCTAACCCTGAGACTGGAGCAAGGATGCAGAGCAGATAAGAGAGAGACAGCAGGGTGAGCCCTATCCTCTCCAGATGCCTCAGTGATGGCCTGGCTGAGCACCACAGTGGGACCAAAAACTCAGAGTGACAAATGCTAGTTCATTTGTTCAGCTGAGGAATGGTTACAGATGGTAAACGTCACTCTTAAATACTGCCTCAGTTCCTGTGTCTGTGACCTGGACTCCTGGATACTAGGGTTACAGATGCCACCATACCCAGTGAATTGCTTACTCATAAACATTTAAGAGCTGTCTGTGTATTTTTGGATCATAGCCCTTTGTTAAATATGTCTCTTGTAACCATTTTCTCCTAGAGATTTGGCTTGGGTTGTCCTGGAATTATTTTTTAACTCCTTTTAATTTTTTGTATTTATGTCTAGTTTTAAAGCACAAGTGATCATCTCGATTAGACATACATTTTGCTCTTATGAGCCAGTTTTTGGGTTTTTTTTAAGGTTATCACAAGTAGTTCAGGATTGCCTTAGGAATTTCAATAAACTTGAGTCATTAAACAAACTTGTCCCTTGACTTTTGAAAGAATTTCAAGCTTCTGGAGGAAATGCAAGAATAATATAACAAACCCCACGCAGCTTTCTCTGTCTTCACTGATTCTTAGCGGTTGTTAAGATTTTGTCACCGACTCTCTCCCTATGTGTACATTTTTTCCATGACCCATTTGAAAGTGGCACACATAATGTTCCTAAAATTTTAGTGTGTATTTTCCAAGGGAGAAAAAAAGATAATCTTTTATATACTAGAGAAATTTAACATTGATGTAATATAAACTAAATGTGATAGTTTGGATGAGAATGGCCCCACAGACTCATATGTTTGAATACTTGGTCCCCAGTTAGTGGAAATGTTTGGGAAGGATTAGAAGGTGTGGCCTCATTGGGGGAGGTGTCTTGCTAGGGGCGTGCTTTATAGTTTTAAAATCCCACACCCGGCCCAGCATCTCACTCTTTACTGCCTGTGGATTCAAATATAAAGCTCTCAGCTACTACTCCAGCACCATGCCTGTCTGCTTTCAGTTGTGATGATCATAGACTAACCCTCTGAAACTGTAAGCAGCCCCCAATTAAGTGCTTTGTTTTAGAAGAAATGCCTTGGTCATAATGTCTTTTCAAACAATAGAACAGTAGCTAAGACGCTAACCCTCAAGCAAGAGCCAGATTTCTCTAAATGACCCCATTACAATCTCTCCTTTATAGCGCCCTTTCCATCCTGGCAAAGTCAAAGGTCTCCTTTAACACAAGATAGTCTTCCACTCTTTCAAAGTAATTTATTACATTAAGCCTTTAGATGGGTGTGAACAAGTCTTTAATTTAGTCTTGTCTGGGTCTTCTCTGTCCATCCTGCCTTTTTTCTATTGGAAACCACTTTGTAAAAGAAAAACTAAATTGTTCTTCCTGCTCAAAGGCTCCCATAGAATACTCTGAGCTCCAGAATACATGGAAATTCACCCTCCCAGTAGCTAGTCCTTCCTCCAGCAGACACCAGCGCTGGATTTAGTGCTGTTCTGAGATCTGCTCAGAAGAGCGCCAGCTCCCGGGTGGAGTGCTCAGTCCCCATGACTGCCCCTCCACCGCCTGGCTCTGGCAGACCTCTCCTCAGGCTGGCTCACTTTGCACAGAAACTACCAGAACCTGGAAACATTCATCTACACCTGCTAGTTTCTTGTAAAGATGATTTCAAAGATTCTTGGAGAAGACATGTCAGGGGGGTATGGGGCCTCCATTCCCTCGTTGGTCACACCAACCTCCTAGAGTCCCTACTAGTCAACTGCCCAGAATCTCTCTGATGCCAGTCCTTCCTGGCTCCTTATGGAATCTTGGGTATTTGCTGACAGTGTTGGTCACTGGAGATCAGTTTAACCTTTAATGTCTGTCCCAATCCTCGGTGTCAAGGGATGGAGCCAGAAGTCCGGAGACTTTCCACGGGGGGGGGGGGGGTCTCAGCCACCATGGTTTTAGCACCAAGGACACTGTTATCACACCAAGGGTCTATGGACAGAGATATATATATGTTTCTTGTTTATCTCAACATGACACAAGAGTAATACATGTTTTCCTCAGGAAACTACATGAATGCTCTTCCCATTAGTTCCTTTTGCATCTGGAAGATTTCCCTCCTTATAACAAAAAAAAAAAAAAAAAAAAAAAAAAAAAGAGACTATAGATTGATTTCTAATATAATCCCTTTGAAACGCTCTGAGATTATGCCAGGCATGGTTCATAACCGGTGATTCCAGCACTTGGTCAGTGTAGCGGGAAGATTTGAAATTCAAGGTTATCATTGGCTACATAGTGAGTTCTAGGTCTGGAAAGAAAATAATAAAGAACCACCTGGGGCCAGGGGAAGGGATCAGTGGATAAGGTGCCTACTGTGCAAGCATTAGGACCTGAGCCCAGATCCCCCACACTCATAAAAAAGCCAAGCACGTTGGCACTGGGAGCCAGGCAGAGGCAGGCAGATGTCCTGGTCTCAGTGGCCAGGCAGTCTAGCCGAAGCAATGAGCTCTGGGTTCAGTGAGTAAACCTGTCTCAGAAAATAAGGACTCATTCAGTCTAGGCTGGCTGTCCAGCAAGCCTCGGGGATCTGCCTCTGCAGCTCTGGGGCTAGAAGCACATACCGCCACACCTGGCTTTTTGATGGGGTTTTGATGTGGAGTCTGAAGACCCTCATGTTTGCACTACGAGCAAGCACTTTACTAGCTGAGCTATCTCCCCAGCCCCTCATAAACATTTCTATATGGTAGAGATTACCATCCCTTTGTTCAAGTTGAGGACATTGTAGTTCCAGAGTGCTCGGCCTAATCAAGCATGTGGAGCAAGGTTTGAACTCATGAAGTCTGACAAGCAAAGCCCATGAGAGTTCCACTCCTAGCACAGTCTTCCTCAGCACCCCGCATTCATGCTCAGCTGAGCTCCAGAGATCCTCTCAGAACGAGTGACTCACTGAGGACCCTGCAACACTAGTGTTCTACCCTAACTGTGTGCTGAAAGTTTTCAAAGCTGCTTTGGGCTTCTTTGGTATTGTGGGAATAAGGTTGGGTAAGCAACATAGCCCAGATGTCTATAGACCATCATCCGGAGGGTCCGTCCCCAGCTTCTAGAGTGTGGTGATGATTCGGGAAGGCTTTCTGGGACTTTCTGGGGTGGTGGAGGAATACTCTCTTGTCCACGGTAGAGAATGTCTAAACACACCGTGGTATTGGCGTCTTCCTTCCCTGTCCCCTCTCCTGACTTTCTTATTCTTACCTCACAGTAACTAGTTGCACGAAGCTCTTGTTTCATAGAGGTGGATGGGAACATTGTTTGTTTGTTTGTTTGTTTGTTTGTTTGATATTGACACAGGAACAAATACAGCCCAGACTTTCTTGGATTTTCTATGTAGTCAAGGGTGACCTTGATCCTCCTGTCTCCACCTTCTCAATACTGGGATTACAAGTGTGAGCCACCACATCCAGTTTATGAGGTGCTGGAGAGAGAACCCACGGCTTCCTGTATTTAGGTGAGCAGATCCCCACTGAGCCACACCAGACTCACATTCTGCTTTTGTGTGAAGGCAAATGGTAACAGTATTGGACAAGGGTCCCTCCTCTTACATGTTCTTGCTGCTGAATCAAGAGGGATTCCCCAGGGGATCGCCAGAAGCTCTTAGGCCCAGCACGAAAGCCTTTGCCTCTTAAGCATCCAGTCTACCTCACATTTCTAGGCCCAGCTGAGGGTGGGTAACAAACCTGAGGCCAGGCCACTGCTCCCCAAGACCCTTAGCATAAATGATACTCCCAGGCCTCCAAGGCCAGAGGACTAGCCTGCCCTAGGAGACGAGGTTATGACAGGACCTGATGACAGCCTTTGAGAACCCCCTTATTATCTCCACAGCAGTACAGGCGCCAAAACAATCCTAGAGGTTCTGGGGAACCAGGTCTTGCCAAGTCACTCCTCTGCTTCAGGCATGTGGCTGGGTGATGCTGGGAACAGCAAACCAGGCAGGGAGATGGGCAGTTCTGGTTCTGAGCATAAATTCTGCCTGTAGTTTGCAGGTAGGCACAGCCCCGCTGGAGGGGAGGCCTGGAGTGAAAGAAGTCCTGCACAGCATCCACACAGTGCAGAGCCCAGGTGAGAGTCCTGTTGGCTCTGCCCTCTCAGCCGAAGTTCTTCTATGGAGCAGCACTTGCTCACCTGTGGAGTGGGAATGCCTGACACACAGTGGACCTCATTACTTCCTCCCATCACCCCCTTCTTCCATTCTCCCATGTATTTGATTCACATCAGAGCCCCTATCCCACAGACTTACAGACATCCCTCCCAGCCGCTCCAGGCTTAGGAGGTTTGCAGTTAGAATGGATGCTTTGTAAAGCCTTGTGAGGATGGCAGAGATGGCTAAGAAGGTAAAGGTCAAGTGTAATGATTTGAGTCTGCTCCCCAGAACCCACCCAGTGGAAGGAAGGGGTCTTCTGAACTACACATGTGTGCCCCTGAGGCCCATCCCATAAAACAAGTGCATACATACAAGGTTTGAAATGGTTTTCATTTGTTTGCCTGAGACAGGGTCTCACTACGTAGCTTTGGCGTCCTAGAACTAACTCACTATGTAGACCAGGTTAGCCTCTAACTCAGAGTTTCACTTGCCTCTGCCCCCAAGCGCTGGGAGGAAAGACATCCCATAGCAGGCCTTGTTTATGATTTTTAAAAAGCATTGTGGAGGAAGAGGGACATGCAAAGTCAGGTCCCAGCTCAGGCTTTTCATATCTAAACCTCAATTCCCTCTCACCTACCAAAAAGCCATCTCTACTGTTCTCCACACACCACGGTTGCCTCCCTGTGCACCCTGAGACTTCAGACAACGCTGTCTGCACTAAAGGATGGAGACAAGCCTTTAAGGCAATGAGAGGTAGATAGCCAGAGGACTTAGCCAGTCACTCTAAGGAGAGGCTGTCCTTCGTGTCTCCGTCCCTGCAGACACACCACACTCTGTCCTCATGAATACAGAATAAATGTTGGTAGAGAGCTTCTGAACCTTATCTAGCTGGGCCTTCTGGATACTCACGTGTGTGACCAGGACAGAAGGGATGGCTAAATTCAAAGCCATGTCTGAGTGTGGGGCCAACCATATCCCTGGGAACCAGGACCTTTCTTCCTCTTATGCAAGAAGTCAAGGCCTTTGGCAACAGCTACAGCCTGCTGGCACCAGGTCCCAAAAGGGTCATTGTTCGGCAAAAACAGGAAGCCACCACCGGAGAGGAAGTGTGACCTCACCTTAGTGAACCCCTAAAGAATGGCCCCCGAAAAACTGGAGGACGTGCAAGCAGGCACTGACAAGTGGCAGCTGTGCCCCCCCTGTACCCCACGTTAGGACTGGACCTATTTCAACCCTGGGGGCCTAGGACAGGGCTGGGAACTACATTCTCACACAGGGGAACTGCGTTCTAGTCCTGTGTGACCTTGGGCAGGTCACTAACGCTCTTGAGACACATCTCTTCTGTTGCCAAGTAGATTCAAGGCCTGTCTGTTCCCCCACAGTTTTCCAGTGCTTAATGTATTCAGGAGACGGGAAGCCTAGTGGTTCCGCAGCACTTCACAGTTAGCAAACACCATTTCACTTCACGCAGCCCTCCAGCAATGAAGCCAAGCGGTACTGAAGGTGGGGCCCCTAACACCATCTGCCAGAGAACACAGAAGCTCGGAGCCAGAGTTCAAACTCTCATCCTCAGCTGTGGATCTCATCCAAAGTCAGCTCTGGAGCAGCTTCAGTGATGGGTGTGTACACCCTCGGGCTGGAGCAGAGCCAGTCCTAGGGGACAGACTGGCTGAGCCTGGAGGAACTACTGACGGGCTTGAGGTGCAGCTTGCAGCCCCCTGGGGTTCCTGTATACTTATTCTCCTCAATTCAGTCCCTTCCACTTACCCTTGGGTGGCCCAAGTTCCTCACACTCTTCACCTCAGTGCCCTGGTGACCTGGGTCCCTGCCCTGCCTAGTTCGGTCAGTGCTGAGACTGAGGGAGCCCACAGCACATTGTTACCACCCCGGAGAACCCCAATTCTGTTTGGCCATTCTCCAGTGTTCACACTAGATCCCAACTGCTTCAAGCCAGTCAGTATAGGGCATTCCTAGAGAGGCTGTAATGAGATGGAAACCGGACCCAAGCTGTCCCATTCAGAGTAAAGAAAAGGGATCCCAACCAGCCAGGAGAATGGTCCTCACTGCCTCTCTTTAGCCAGAGAGCCACAGGCAAGCATAGGGCCCCATGGCCACTGGCAGCCATCTTGCACTAAAGCCAGGGGGGCTCAACAGCCATCCTGGAAACTAGTTGAGGCCAGGAGAGACAGAGCAGCCTGGTAATGGCAGCTGTGTCTGTTGGGTTGGGGTGGGAGGATGTAGGCTTAGCCCTGCAGCCAGTGACACAGAATGGGGCTGCCTAGCCCTGCAGCCATGTGACATCTATTTAACTCAGGGGAGGCAAGGTTTGCTTTCAAATGCCATCAGTTACCCAGGGTTCTTCATCATCCTGATGCTCTGAAGCAGGAGGGGAAATGGGCCTGCCTCCCCAAACCTGGCTCACGAAAGAGTGATGGCGCCCAGCCAGAGCCCACAACTTGTTCACAGCTTTTTGGAAGCTCTCGTTCTTCCTCTCTATTCTGCCGACTGAACCGGTTTCTCTCTCCTGCATCTGGTCTCTGGCCTGGGTCTGGGCCACCCTGCTGTTATTAGCAAGATGGATGAGGTGGCAAGACCAAGCTGGAGCCCTGATCCGTCCTGCTCCCTATCTCCTGGCAGTCCCTTTGCTCAACATCAGGTTCCTCTCTTCTCTTCCCTGCAGGAACTCTGGCTGCCTGGCAGCCTGTGGAGCACAGAAGTTTGAAGGCAAAAAGGTCTTCAGAGATGAGGCAGCTCAACTTTCTTGGGGTAGAATACTGGAAATGAAGGCCTGGATCTGGGCCAGAGATCTGCCCCAGGTCACATTCAGGAGACACTGGAATCCAGGTACCCCAGTTCTGTTGTCTGTAAACTGTTGTCCCTAACAGTTGGTGTGACTTTTCCCATTCTGTGGCCCTAATGTCTCATCTCCTTGATCAGATTCTATGGCCACAGTGTTGATATGCTCTCTCGCTGGGTGGTGTTTCCCTCCATTTTCCCTGTTTCCACTCACAATCTTGCCCCCACCCCCAACAGCCTAAAGATTATTCTCAGTTTGGACATTACTGCCGTTTCCTGCTTTACTGTCTGTGGGCTAAGATTCGGTGTCTCTGGTCTATCGGAGAGGTCCACTGCCCCACCTTATCTATCAAGGAAGAGCTATGTGCCTGTCACTACATGCACTTGCTGCGTCTTTCAGGTAGCCTCCCAAGGCCCAGCATCATTGACTTGTGCAATCCTTCCCAGAGTGGGAGGGTCTGACCCCAAGCATTTGCTCCACTGCACTGTGAGGGCTTACAAACACAGACCTGCTCAGCATCCATATTGCCCCCCACCTTTCTGTTTCCCTGCTGCCTGTGTGTGGCTTCCTCCTGTTGGCTCAGGGTCATCTGTTTATAGCCCTGGAAAGGCGGAGAATATGAGTGGATGCTAGGAGAGGCCCATTACTTGTCCCAGGTGGGCCACAGCCCATCCATCTTCCTAGCAGCCTTAGGTGTGAGTGTGTCTGGACTAGAGATCTCGCTCTGAGAAGCAGGCCAAGGCAGGGACTCTACAGTCATGGCGCAAAGCTTAACAGACTCACCCCTCTGAGCACGGCCAAGAAAAACCATGAACTCGGATCACAGTGCTGGGATTCCAGGAATCAGCTCTAAGGGGTGAAAGTCCAGAATGTGAACAAAGATCAGTGTGGAAGAATATTTTCATAACGGCAAAAATCTGGAAATGATCTGGAAGTCTGGCAGTAACAGAAAAGAAATACATGAACATAGATTGCAATGGAGAAGCAACATATGGCCATTCAAATGACTTTTGCAGAGTTGTCATGAATGGGGTCTATGGTTTGGATGTTGAACGTCCCCTCCCCATGGTTCATGTTTTGGAAGCTTGGGCTTTAGGTGGTGATGCGGGAGCTGATGGAATGTTTAAGAGGTGGAGCCTAGTATCTTAGGTTGTTGGAATTAATGTAGCCCTTCTGAGAGGTTATGATGTAGCCCTTCTGAGAGGTTATAATGTAGCCCTTCTGAGAGGTTATAATGTAGCCCTTCTGAGAGGTTATGATGTAGTCCTTTAGAGATTATGATGTAGCCCTTCTGAGCCTGGCCCACCCCCTGTGCTAGTTAGGTTTCTACTGCTGTGATAAAAATCACAACCAAGGCGACTTAGAGAGGAGAGGCTTTATTCCCCTCCCATGTGGCAGAACATCATCAACTCAGGCCAGGCACTCAAGGCAGGAACCTGGAGGCAGGGACTCAAGCAGAAACCATGGGAGCATATGGTTCACTGGCTTGTTCCTATGGCCTGCTCAGCCTGCTTTTTGATGTCACTAGGATGTGCTGGGCCCTCCCACATCAATCATTAATCAAGAAAATGTCCTCCAGGCCAATCTGATAAAGGCATTTTCTCAGTCAAGAATCCCTCTTTCCAGATATGTGTAGGTTCCTGTCAAGTTGACAGAAACCACCCATCACACCAACTCTCCAGCTTCCTGCTCCAGGTGTCTTCCTTCCACACCACATCCACCCTTCACCTTCTGTGTGAGCCCCTTGCCAGAGTCTGGCCCTCACTGCTTAGCCCGGCAGCCTCCAAAACTTAGAGGTAATAGACATCTTTTTGTTGCTGTTGTTGTGGATTTGGCTTAAGGCTTGCATTATGTTATCTGGGTTCCCAAAATCACACAAAAATCCGTATCTAAGATACTAAGATTTCCTGCCCCAAGTTGGTTCTGATTGGTAAAGTTGCTGGCAGCCAATGGCTGTGCAGGGAGACAGAAGCAGGATTTTAGGATTCACGGGCTAGGGGATGGAGAGGAGAAGTGAGAGTTGCCATGCCACAGAAGGAATCAGATCCAGGTTTGAGAGCTGCAGAAGAGAGAGCGTACCAATCATGTAAGAGCTGGGGAAGAGTGGCCCCAGGGGGCCCCCCAGTTGGGTCTAGGGTAGCCAAGATGGAATATGGATTTTGGTAATAACTCAGGAGTATCAGTGGGGAGGTGTTAGCCACGTGGAAGTTTGGGAGTGTCCCAGTCATTGAGCTGATTAAGGTATATTAAATATAGGCTGTGTGTGTGTGTGTGTGTGTGTGTGTGTGTGTGTGTGTGTGTGTGTGTGTCTTTCATTCGGGAATCCAGAACATTGGGGCGGGAAGCAAGGAACTGGCACCACTGCCATTGGACAATTTGAGTAGCATTAATCGCCCACAGTAACACAAATAGATTGCCTCTGATAATTCATTATGTGACTAAAACACATGGGAAGTGTTGACAGATGGCTCGGGAGGTAAGGACTTGTGCCACAAAGCTGATGGCCTAAGTTCAATCCTTGGGAAGGAGAGAATGAGCTCCTTCAAGGGGTCTTTTGAGCATACATAAGCACCATAGCACAAGTGTGTGTGTGTGTGTGTGTGTGTGTGTGTGTGTGTGTGTGTGTGTGTGTGTGTATGTGTGTTTGTGTGTGTGTGTGTGTGTGTGTGTGTGTGCCTATTCCTTCATTTCAGAACTCTCTCTCTCAGGGCTCCCTTCAGGGCACTGGAGACCCAGAAGTGAATCAGGCTCCGAACATATAGAAAGCTGTAAACCTTTTTCACAGTCAGATAAAAACTTGGCCCAGATGTTCCTTAAATCTATGAGACTGGCCATGAGCCAAAGGCCAGAGGCCAGACCCCTTTGGCAGTACCGTGGGAAAATGGGCCTTCTCACACCCAGTCTGCTGGGAATATGAAATGGTAGGAACCTTATATGGAGGGGAATTTAATAATTTCTAGAAAAGTTACATATCTATATCCTTTGGCCAGGCAATCTCGATTCTAGGAATTGATTCCGAAGATATGCTAACAGAATCAAGACACACATACATAAGGATATTCATGGCTGGGTCCTCTGCAGTGTGAAAACATGAAGGACCATTAATAGGGATGGGTTCGCCACAGGAGGGAAGGAGGGGACTCTGTCTGTTCTGACCAATAGTCTCCAGGGCCCAACATCAAGTGAGAGAATAAAGCTGGAGAAAAGAGTATGGCGCATTATTTTTTATCAGAAAAGGGAAGAGGATGCACAACTATGTGCACATTTTCCTTAATTTAAAAAAACAGTTAAAATTAAAAAAAAATTAAGAAATTGTCATCTGTAGAAGAGGGAAGAAATAGGGTCAAAGGA
>CM052703.1:95266881-95341881 GCA_028551405.1 Uromys caudimaculatus | reverse complement strand
CCTCCTAGGAAATCACAGAATGTCTGAGTCCTAACCACGGCTAGTGGCACATGATTTCCAGAGACCCCAAAAGTAAGACTGGGGGCACAGTAGGGTAGGGGTGAGGCTTGGGCTCCTCGGAGAACAGGGCAGAAAGCCTTCAGAGCACTACTGTAGACCAGATTGGTGACAGGGACAGCAATGCCTTGGGCCCTAGCCCCCATCATAGTTGACCCCAAGTGTGTACTAGGAGGGACACTGATCTTAGGCACAGTCCTTGGAGCTTTCAAAGTCCCCCCTGGTTCTGACATGAAATAACCCTGTAAAGTCACCTACATGGCAAGCAGGATCACAGTTCCGAGACCCAGGCTGCAGCGTTCCCTGTGGTTAAACTACACAACCACACCCATATCCCCAGCTAGTTCTTATGAGCTTCCATTGCTTGGGGAGGCTGAGGCCCAGTGAGTGAAAGCCAACCTTCTCCTCTATCCAGTTTCTTTTCTGGTAAGACTCACTTTTGCTCAGGAGAGAAGACACCTCGAGCTGGTGAAAATACAAGCTACCACACTTGCTATGGCCCACAGACTTCCAAATGAGGAAACTGAGTCAAGCCAGAGGAACGGGGAAGAAAGTGAGGTGCACCCTGACCTCAGATGCCTTCTTCCGTCATCAGAACGGTGGCTTCCGGACTTGGCCGCCGTGCTAAGCCCCATATGTGGTTCTGTGGTTGCCCACAAAGCCTAAAAATAGCCAGCAGGAACGGGGGAATCCCCACTGGTGAGTGGAGACGGCCATTCCCCAGGTGTCTGCTGACCTGCTTCCCCCGTAAGCTTGTACTGTCTACAGAGAGTTGGGTGTCTGGGAGGATGTACTGAAGGCCATGCCGAGCCTGGAACACAGGTTATTTTATTTCACTGAACAGGAGAGGAACCTGAGAGATGAACTAACCTGTCTGAAGCTAAGGAATGCCAATCTCTCCCCTACTGTGTCTTCTTTATCTTGAGCTGGGGACACAAGTCAACCGGCAGGCCCTCAGCTGTTTAGACCTTGCTTTATACTGCAGCTTCCCTGGGGACTTCCAGAGGCCTTGGCTGCCTTACCTACACAGTAGGGGGTGCATTGCCCACTTGTAGGATATGGTTGGTATCCAGGGAAATAAGGCCCTTGGCACCACAGCAGGGCCAACATTGCTGCTAGAACTCAGTAGGTAGATAGAGACCATGCTTCCAGAGTGGAAGGGTAGGCAGCGTGCCCCTCCCATCAAAGAAGTAAGAGCACCCACAAGAACCAGGCAGGCCTCTGTGACAGACGATGGACGTCTGCAACTGGCCTCTGGGGTATTTGCAGTTCTTTGAACTGAAACCCTATCATTTCCCATGGGAAGATGGAGTCCATCACCTTTCCTCTGAAAATTGTCACCTTTGGAATTTCCTCAATGAAGAGGAAGTGGCAGAAGTGATGCCACATCACTACTAAGCATAACCTTAGCTGAAGGCTGGTGATGGTGATAATGATGACATCCCTCGTGAGAAAGCCCCTGCCCCAGCTAATGTCACAGTCAACAGCCAGCCTCAGCAGAGTGACATGCCTGGGAAGGTGACTTCATCCCCCAGACATCCCCATCTTCCAGGCCAGGGAAGGTCACCTAGAGCAGAAACCACCTCTCCCCTGAGCTCTGCCAGAAGGCAGGTTTGAGAGCAAAACAATATCATTGTTCCAAGTCACTGTCTCAGGTAGCTGGTGACAAGACACTGGGTAACAGAGACACCATTGAAACGTATGGTGGAGACTCTGCAGTCACCCCTCCTGCTTTTGTGCCACCAGCTGAGCTGCAGAGCTCCGGTTGGGACCCTTGGATAGGTCACCAACTTTTTTTGTTAGTTTGTTTGGGTTTCTTTCTTGTTTTTTCAAGACAGGGTTTCTCTGTGTAGCCCTGGCTGTCCTGGAACTCACTCTGTAGACCAGGCTGGCCTCGAACTCAGAAATCCACCTGCCTCTGCCTTCTAAGTGCTGGGATTAAAGGCGTGTGCCACCACTGCCCGGCATAGGTCACCAACTTTTATGACAAATATCTGATTGTGATATGAGAACCTCTCAAAGGAACTGGGGTTTGAAAGGAGCAGCTGGGAGCAAGGAGGGGTGAGTTTTAAGGGGCCTGGGCAGCAAGGAGTTGTGAGGGGCCACACTGTGTGTGCTCCATCCAGTAAGGACCTCCCCACAGGCTGTTCACGGACTGACCGCAATATGAGAGGAAGCCCAGGAGGACTGGTCAGGCCCTGACAAGCTCTGGTCAGTGCTGAGGGGGAGAGGGCAGAGGAGAGAACAGCCTGCAGGAGCTAGAACAGTGGAGCACACCAGATGGGGTCCAAAAACTGAGGTCTGCCTCTGAGACTTCTCAGAAAACAGAAGGCTCGCCTTCCCTCCCCCTTCTGGCCCTATCTACAGAGATTAAGTCAGGGAGCTTTCCAGAGCAGAGTTGGAGGCATCCTTATCGGCCATGTCTGGGGTACTTGGGAATGTGAACCCTCCTTGACTGCAGCCCAGCCCTGAGAAAACACAAAGCAGATGCATGGCGTGTCTTACTCCTGCAAGCCTGCCAGCCCCATGTCCCAGGCTCTTCTTCATCGATCCAAAATGTGTGCAGCCCCTCCCTTGGTGCTACACTGGGCTGGAGGAGCTTTGAAGATTTTCTGTCAGAGTGGCCCGGCCAGCATACTCCATGAAGAAGATTCCCTGCCTGGAGGAGAAAAGCACAGGCTGTTGAGCCTAGGGATCTGCAAAACCTTCCATACCACTTGCAGCACGCCAGTGCCACACTGAGTGGTTTTCATGTGTCACCTGGAGTAAATCCCATAGCACCCCCACAGAGTAGAAGCACTGGTGCCATTAGTACCTTGCAGAGAAAGAAACCAGGGTCTAGGGTGCTGGCCCAAGCAGCGGAGCTTTGGGTGCAGTGCACAGCTGAAGATTTGGGTGGGGGATCAGATCCCAAATGCTGTCCTGTTGTGCTCTAGTGAGGAGCAGGCCAAGCAGGGCCGAGAGCTCAAGGAATCAGGCACATCCTGAGCCTCCAGGGGCTTCCCATTGCCATCAGGTTTGCATGCAGTGTAGAGGAATGAGAGGCTGAGGGCACAGGAGGGGGCTCAATGCCACCATCTGGGAAGATCTTGGGAGATACGACTCTTGAGGTATTAAGAGGGTTTGCTAGATAGGTTACACAGAGAGAAGAATGAGTCCTGGGCAGAGGGAGTTTGAAGGCGGAGACCCAGAGGGAGGGTAGAGACCCAGAGGTCTGGCTGCTGTGAGGAATAGTATCAACTGGAGAGGCTGGAACATTGCAGCTCTCAGGAGCCAGCAAAACAGTAAGGGCTGCCATAACCACGTAGAATAATTAGGTTTTGTCCCAAGGGTAGGGAGCTATGGAAGGGTTTTGAAGAGGAGGGCCGTGGTGAGTCTTGTAGTCATGTATCCAATGCAAGGGTACATGTATCCACTGTGAGGAGGGAGAATGGGGGCGAGATGGGAGGGGGGTGCTGTAGGGGATACAGTTAGGAAGGTAGCAGACAAGCAGTAAAGTCCACTGGAGGTATGGAAGGGAGTGGTCGTCGGGAAGAGGAGGAGATGGGGGTATCAGAGCAGCTTGGGCATATCAGGGACAACACCAGAAGGTGGAGAGTAGATCCAGACGCAGCTGACAGGCTCTGCTGAGGACATACCAAGCATGGTTGTGTGGGGACCTGGTTCTGAGTTCAGCCCCGACTTGGGAAGACATACATACAGGTCCTAACAGAAGTGGTGGAGTGCTTAAAAGGCGACTGGCCCCTTGCAGCAAATTGTTGGCTGGGGTGACTTGGACAGAGTAGGACTTTGAAAAGATACCCAGTGTCAAACACAGAAGGACGAACACCTCACAGCCACTGCACGTCTATAGGCTGCTCTGTACCTGTGATGACCAAGGGTCTGAGCTTCACAGACCTCTGCTTTGTGTCCTGTTATGTGTGCACAGTGTGCAAGCCAGATCAGAAGGCCCCTTCCTTTCTCTCTCTGACTTGCTGACTTGGCTTCCTTTGGTCCTAATGGACCTCAGGCCTTCCCCCAGCGTCAGCAGCCTCTGCTAATCCACAGCTGGTATTAAGCCGAATGAACTCTCAGCTTTCACGGAGGCCTCAATGTTTGTTCTTTGAACAAATGAACCGAGTCCAGTTGCCAAGTCCCAGCCTCTGCCCTGCTGTCCCATTAGTAAGGCTCTGGGATAAGGACCCGTTCTGGGGCTCCCAGATCTCCCACTACTTGATCTCCCTGACAGTTGCCCGAATGTTGGGACGGGAGGTCTTAAAGTCCCTTCAGTTTCAGGAGCAGATCTTGGTACATCAAAGCCCCCTGCTCCAGCTGAACTCGGATGCAGGAGGAAGGCAGCTGAGCAGATGCATCATGACCTTTTAACCTTTTTTACAGAACACTAGGCACCATCCTATGATCCCTTCTCACAGGGGCTCAGTGATGAAGGGAGGAAGGCAAAGCCATGTCATAATGCAGACTAGAGCTCAGGGAGAGAGGCTCATACGCCCATGCCACACACCAAGGGTCAGGTCTGGTGCTTACAGGCATTGCTGACAGGTGACCTGGACTCCTTCTGTACCGTGCATCCTGTCCCAGGGTGAAATGAAGAGGAGAGGTAACCGGACAGCCCAAGCAAGCATGGGAGCCACGTCCCCACAGGAGCCATGTCCCCTGCCAACATTTCTGGACTCCTGCCAGCCCAGGGCCTCTTCGCTCCCATCTTTTCTCTTTTGTTCTACAAGCTCCTGTTATGTGGTCTCCTCTGCTTTCTTAAACACACAGGCTCCCCATCCCAGGGCTTTTATATAATAATAGTTCCCTCCATTTAGAGGGCATTCGCCAAACCCCGACCTCTACCAGGCCTATAGTTAACATGTCTATATCCATCCAGCTCTTTTTCTTTTTTTAAGATATATTTATTTTATGCGTGTGAGTACACTGTCACTGTCTTCCGACACACCAAGAGAGCATCGGATCTCATTACAGGTGATTGTGAGCCACCATGTGGTTGCTGGGAATTGAACTCAGAACCCCTGGAAGAGCAGTCAGTGCTCTTAACCTCTGAGCCATCTCGCAGGCTCCCCATTTAGCTCTTTAAAATAACCATTTTTTAAAAATTTTATAACTCTTACCTATTAAAAGTATGCAATTTGAGGTTTTGGTCTCTTCACCATTAAGTAATTGTCATTAACGCCAGTTTCAGGATATTACATTACTCTCCCTCTAAGACTCTGGACTCAGCAGCAGTAACTCACCTTTCTCTGAGTAGGGCAGCCACTATCTCTGTCTTTAAGGGGTTTGTCTATTCTGGACAGTTCATATGAATGGAGTCTCGCATGTGGCCTTATGTGACTGGCTCCTGTCACTTGGTGCTTCTTTTACTTTCACGTTGTCAAGTTTCATCCACATCGTACTTCGGTACTTTATTCCTGGCCAAATAATATTCTATCACGTGGGTAATACCACCCTTGTAATCCAGCCACCAGTGGGGAGGCTTCTGAGTAGTTCCCACATCCTAGGTATTACGAAAAGTGTTAATGAACAGTCATGGTGGCAAGTTTTTGTGTGGGCACATGTTTTCATTTCTCTTGGGAAAATTCCAAGGAATGAAATTGCGGGGTCATGTGGTCACCGTGTGTAATAATCTTTTGAGGAACTACCAGAGGCCGCCACAGAGGCTACACCACATGGCCCAGTAGTAAATCAGTGCCCCAACAGCGACACTTTTGTATCAACACTTTGACTGTTTTACAATTATAGCCCTTGGAGCTGGTGTGACTAGGGTGGCTGTGGTTTGAGTCGTGTTTGTCTGCTGGCAAGTGATGTCATCGTTCTAGGGCCTTCCTGGCCAGTCATACAATCTTTACAGACATAGCTTCTCAGATCTTAAGTGGGTTCTTTACGAGTTCTTTATATATTATAGTTACAAATCTATTGGATACATGACTTACAAAACTTTTCATTCTGTGTGTTCTGGCTTTCCTCTTTTGATGGTTTAATTTGAAGAACAAAAGCTTTTCATTGGATGATCTCCAATGTAGCTAACTTTCCTTTTGTTGCTTGCTCTGTTGCTACCATATTTAAGAAACTGTGCAAAGGCCAACAAGGGCTTGAGACAATGTGTTCTCCTAAGAGTCTTACAGTGTCAATTCTTACAGACTGATAGATTTGGAGTTAATTTTCGTATAGGTGTGATGTGAGAGACTGACTTCATGGACGTGTCTCCAGCTGCAGCAGCTCCCATGCTGGAAAGTCTATGGCGTGAGATTGGTGACATTGCCCACAAATGTCTTTCCTATTTTAACTCAAGCATTGTTCCCATAGGAACCATGGCCTCATCATGTTTGGATTCCCAATACTTACACATACCATACAGAAAGTGAATAGGTGTGTCTATATAATGGCAGACAAACTAACATAGGTAGTGGGCTATACAATATATTTACAGCTTGTAGATCACTCATAGATAATACCATGGTTAAAAAATGCATTTATATACTAAGTACAAACAAGGAAACAGGCCTGAGCCAGGTATGGGAGGTTCAAATCCAGCTCTGCCAATTTACTAACTACCTGGACTCTGGGCATATTGTTTATCTATCCGTGCCTCAGTTTCCTTGTCTATAACTTGGAGATTTACTTACCTTATAGGGTTGCCATGGTAATGTGTAAAGGACATGACACATGAAGTGCTAACAAGGGATCTATTATTAAGCATGACCATAAGTTTTAAGAGGTAAGGACGAGGACCCTATGTGTTTTGGGTTCCACTGTGTCTCCCTAGCCCGTACGGTGCCTGTCACAGGGAGGACACTGGATACATGTCCCTTGGGTTAATGAGGGAATAAAAGCATGCATGCAGGAATGAGCCACAGATGATTCTAATCCCAGCCTCCCACTGTCTGGCTTGTGAAGTCTCTGGACCTTTATAAAGAGAGGGTGTTGGGGTCATGGGTGATTTTTCTGTGTTTGGATGCAGAACTCTTAAATTAAGAACTTACTTTGAAAAGCAGATAAAGGCTGCGGAGGGAGATGCCACAGCATGCCTAGCATCCTTTCCTCCATGAGTACCCTTTTCCCAGAGCCTGCTGGACAGCGTGCAAACCACCAATGCTCCGTAGTTCTCGGCAGCCCATGATTCAGAGGCAGCTGACATCTGAGGCACTTAATTCAGGCCAAATGCTGGAGGTCTGTGTTCTGAGGCTCGTGGGAGGTAAAGTGGCACATTCTAAGGAGGAAAACATCTTCCCACAGAAAAGGAAGGAGGTAAAGTACCCTACAACCTCTGTTCCCCACAAATGGAAGAGTCCCTCTGTTCTCAGGCCCTTCATCTTCAGCCCCCCAACCCACACCAAGACGCTCTGACCACTAGACTCAGGGTTCCTTCTGCCCACCCATCTGCCAAGCATCTGCCCATATCACTAAGACACCCTCATTCTACTGGGCAGATGATCTGTGGGAGGCTAATGGGTGAATGGTGATCCAAGGTCATAGCCCAGAAAATGATGGCAGAGAAAAGACTAGACCTCATGCCCAGTCTCTTACCCTAAACCTAACTCCAGCCTCAGAATATCAGTGCAGCACTAAAACTCAAGAGACCAGGGGAGACCAGCCCAAGAAGTGCTGACAGTTGGACATGTCCAGTAGCCCTAAAGACAGAAAGGCCAGAAAGGTGTCCCAAGCAAGTCCCTGGGTCAAAGGTGTCCAGCCATAGGCGGGGGCAGTCTGGGAGTGCAGTAGTCCAAGTGTTTGAGTGGCAGTAACAAGAATGTGAACTTTGGAGTTAGGCAAGTCTGCCCAGGTCACCGACAACCTGAACTGGCCTCAGTTTCTTCCACCAGTGACATAAAACAATAGTGTCCACATGGCTGAGCTGTTGTGAGGAGGAAGGGAGGCAAAGCCTTTAACACTCTGCCAGCATGGTATCACCACACAAACACTGTTATCCTGACTGTCCTTGGTACTGGGGTGCTGATGGTTGAGCCTTCCACATCCCCCAGGTCTTAGAGTTCGCCAAGCTCATCAGTATTATCAAAAATGTTCCCAACAAAGAGGAGGCCAAATAATAACACAGACAGTGGGCAGAGCAGAGCTGGCCTGTGGCATGGCACACTGGGGATAGCTAGTTGACATACGACTTTGCTGAGTTTGCCTCTGCTTCAGGACCTGAACTTGATTTTCTAAAGGAATGCACAAAGGTGGAATGGTGCTTGATGGGTAGGTGCAAGGAAGGGGAAAGGCTTCTTGACTTGTTCTCAGTCCTAGGCTCTGCAACTTATCAGGGCAAGTGACTAACTCTTCCTGAGCCTGAGTTTTCTCACCTGACAAACAGAAGAAAATGAGGGTCTCTTCTTCCACCACGGGATGTGGAGAATCTAACTTAGGTCATTGGCTTACATGGCAAGAACTTTTACCTGGTGAGTCATCTCTCCACCATCCTAGGTCTTTAGAATGTCTGCAAGGTGCTAAGGAAAGCCCTTCCATCAGGGCCCCTGCAAACACTCCCAGAGGCAGGAACTGAGCCAGAAAGAATAGGGACGGTGACCCAGATGGAGGGAACAGCTTGAGGAGAACCGGAGGGCCACACATGACAGCTGTGATTAAGGACGGACAGTATGATTCCTGGAAGACCAGGCCTTCTACACGATGATGTCACAACTTGGGAACCTGCACCGTGTCACTTCAAGAGGCACAGTAACTAGAAATGAGGCTCTGATCCATCGGTCTGTCTTTCCTGGAAGGGATTCTGGATCTATTCTGGGCCCTCCTGTGGGATGGGGTGGGCCAAGAGACTGTCAGCTCTGCTCTTGACCTGTGCTTCCTGACATTCATATGAGAGGCAGGTTCTCCGAGGGCGTAGTTTCCCCTGGCCCCAGCCTCTCTACCCCACAGGAGGGGTGATCAGAGTGGGTGTGACCCACGTCTAGGATTATTCATCAAACAGCCAAAAAAAAAAAAAGCCCCAAGAGACTCCCACAATAGTAATAAAAATAACAATTCCTTAAATGTGCTCAGAAGCATTGGAAGCCAGTTCTGCCCTAATCTACCTCCCTGTGAGGTCACTAGTCACTCTTCCTCTATGCGGAGGAAACTGAAGCACAGGCAGGGAAGTGGCTCCCCTGAGGCTGTGTGGGGCTGGTCATTCTGAGACAGCATCTTCAACTGGGGGGAGGGTCCCAGTTGGGAGGGAAGGGGACAGCAGTTGAGTGTGTTAAGGGGACGCTAAGGGAGCAGACCACTGCCTGGAGGCATTAACTCTGTGAGCTTCCTATACTTTTTTTAAAGTTACATTTGTTTATCTAATATTTGTGTATTTGTATGGTGGGAGGTATGTGTATGTGTGTGTGTGTGTGTGTGTGTGAGTGTGTATGTGTGTGTGTGTGTGTGTGTGCACACGCGCGCGCACGCGTGCGTGTGTGCATGCATGAAAGAGACAGTGAGAGAGAGAGAGAGAGGACAACTTTCAGGAATCGGTGTTTTTCTCCCTCAACTTGGGTCCCAGGATGAAACTCAGATTGTGAGACTTGGAGCCAAGTGCCTTCCTTTCCCTACTGAGCGATCTTGATGGTCCTAGGTTCCCCATCTTGACCGTTGAAACAAGCTTACTCAAGGGGATGGGTTGGGCAGGGCCTCTGCTGCTTCATTACCAGGTCCTGCAGCAGCAGTTATAGGGACACTGAGGCCGGTTGTAGCAGGTGACAGGCCAGCCAATGGGATGGACCATTCACAACAGGAAGGACAATGCATATTAAGAGGAAACAGTAACATGCAAGGGAGTCACCAGGCTCAGTGTGACTAGATTGAGTGGAGGCTTATGGGAACAAGAGGGGCTCTGCCTGGGAAGGTAGAGGTACATCTCCTGGGAGACCTATGGACATACAATGGGGAGACTAGGGCCCAGGAAAGGACTGTGCATCTGTCTCAGAGTACATTAGATATGGCAGCCAGAAGGGAAGGACATGGCATTTCCTCCAGACCTTAAATTGTCCCCCACAAGGCGCCCTGGGCAGAAGGCTCCTGGCTCTGGTGTAACTATGGGAGCTTCTCAAGGGAGTCTGCCTCATGGTGGAAGCTTGCTGGCAGAGCTGTGTGCGGGTCGTGCCGACATCACCCCTAAGTCTTCTCTTACTGGGAAGTAGGGACCCTTTTGCTCCTGGGAAAGGTAAGGTGTGGCTTCCCTGATGTCCTTGTCACATTTATTAGCCGTCCAAAGACCCTGCAGCGACTGCTTCCAGGCCAGGCTCATTCTTGGGTAGCCAGACAATGACTGACTTTGGACCACTCCCAAACATGGCCAGCCTGCCAAGAGAGAAGACATGATGACCCCCTTCCTGCATGCCTCTGACTAACAGACCCTTGGGTCTTTGAAGCATCACAACACAGCCTGTTGCTAGAGCAACCTGCAGACCTAATGGACCTGAGGTTTCTGACACCCCTCACCAATTGCTCACACGGAGCACTCTGGGGCAATTTTCCCCAGCTCAGATGGCTGAGGGGAAAGTTAATCAGGAGGAGGCAGTTATGTACATTTTAATGCTGAGGAAAGAGCAGACCAGCCATTGAGCTCCTCCCTCTCTGTCCCTCTCCCTCTCCCTCTCCCTCTCCCTCTCCCTCTCCCTCTCTGTCCCTTTCTCCCTCTCTCCCTCCCCTCCCTCCCCTGACCTGCCAATAGCTTTGGCCCTAAGGACTTAGATTTAAAGTGAAATGCCCTAAACCACCTGTTCCTCCTTACCTGGGTCATCCTTACCACGGATAGGACAGGGCCACCAAGTTGGGGCAATGCCAGGAACAGTCTGGGCACCTCCCATGTTCACCCCAAGTCCTCAGAATCAGGTTCAGAGCTTCAGGAGTTGTTCTGGAGAGCCCACCAAGAGACCACACTCCAACCTTCCCAGGCTATCAGTGAGAGGCTGCACCAACACAGCCTGTACTCAGCCCTGCCAACAACCTTCCCCTTGAAGCAGGTCCCCTTGGGAGGCTCCCATACTTACACCAGTGAGAGAGCCAAGGGTCCTTTACCCAGGGCTCCTTGTGGGAGTTGTCTCAAACCCTGGAGGCAGGGCCACACCCTTCCCATCTAGCTGCCATATTCTAGTTTGCTCTAAGGTAGATAATCACCTCTTCTGTGGGCCTTAGTCTCCCCATTATATGATCATAGGTTGCCCTAAAGATGTACTAACTCCCCAGTCAGGTCCTTCTCTTCAGCTTGGCCCAGGGACTTACCTAGGCCCCTCCCTCGGGGTTTTCTCTCTTTCAAGGGCTACAGTATGGCTAACTCTCAGGTCCTCCTGAGCTGACTGGAGCAGGTCCTGAGCCTCCTGAGTCCAGTCTTCATCCAGATCCTTCAGGAATTTTGTCTTCCTAAATCCCAGCCATCTTCTGTGGTCCTAAGGGTCAGCCCAAGCCAGTCCCTCTACCTGGGCCATCTTCCCCCTCTGTTGTGAGCTCAGCCTCTGCTTCCAGAGGGGTTCCTAGCTGCCTCACTAGGCCTTCCTCTGCTCCTTGCAGACATCCCTTTAAAGATGTGGGATAAGAGTCCTGCTTAGATCGGCTGCAGAACCAGGGGTCCAGCCTGCCCCCCCACACTCTCTTTTTTTTCTTTGTTGGGTAAGGGAAGCCCAGGTTGGCCTTGAACTTTTCATCCTCACGTTGTTGTTGTGTGCTGGGATGACCAATGTGTCCCACCCACATGTCTTAATGCCCAGTTTAATGCTATTATGCTTGGAAAGAAAGATACATTCTCAAGAGCCATAACGTTAGGAGACGTGCATTCACGGGCACAAATTTCAATTCTGAGAACAGGTTTTAATTTTTTTTTTTTTTAAATAGCTGATGTCAAGCAGTTGTTCCTGGACACTTATCAGAAGCTATAGCATTTTAAATAGCTCTGACAAATTCATTCAAAACACACTAAAACTCTTCTAGCTTTCGAAACAGTCTATAGGAAACTAGAGAGCTGGCCTAGCTGTTAAGAGCACCCACTGTTCTCAATCTGGGGTCCAAACAGCCATGTTGGATGGCCCATAGCTGTCTACTGTAACTCCAGCTCCAGGGGATCTGATGTCCTCTTCTGAACTCACATGGCCACACACATACATACACAAAATTAAAAACAATAAAAATAACATGCAGCATGTGGTGGCAGATGCTTTTAATCTCAGCACCTGGGAGGCAGAGGCAGGAGAATTTTTGTGAGTTTGAGACTATCCAGGACTACATAGACAGACCCTGTCTCAATATATATTTAAAATAAATCATCTGGGTTGCAGAGTTGGCTCAGTGGCTCAGAGCACAGGTTGGTTTTCCAGAAGATCTGAGTTCACTTCCCAGTACTCACAAAGCAGCTCACAACTACCTGTATAATTCTAGTGTCAGGGGATTCAGTGCTCTCTTCTGGCCTCTGTGGTCACTGACATACATTCAGGCAAACACTCATACACATTGACCAACAAATAAATCTTCAAAGCAGACCTATGGAGGTCAGCTTCCCTGTTTTTCCACGTGCTTCTGTGACAGAGGTGACACTTGGGCAGCTGAATCATGCACAATGTGGCTCTGCAAAGCTCGGGTTGACAACGTGTTCCTGAAGTCATGTGGATTTCTTAGGTAGTCACCCGTGTCCTTACCAAAGGATGCTGGGTCTGTATTTGTCTTAATGTCTGCTAAGTAGTGACCTGGGTCCCCACTGAAGGAGCCAGTGCAACAGATCATGGGTCTGCAACAGATGGGAAAGGCATCCTTACCTTCATAGCCCTTTGCAATGAGACATCAGTGAAATGTGGTTTTATAGCTGTTTCTGTTGAGATTCCTTTTGTTTTGTTTTGTTTTGCTTTGCTTTGTGTTTCTGGATTTTTTGTTTTGTTTTGTTTTGGGTTTTTGGTTTGTTTGGTTTTGATTTTTGAGTCATGGTTTTTCTCTGTATCCCTGGCTGTCCTGGAACTCACAGATCCACCTGAGTGCTAGGATTAAAGGTATAGGCCACCATTCAATGACATTTTATGTCAGGCTTAAGTGGAGGTGTCACAGAAAAACCAAAGTTATGATGCTTGTGAAAGGGGACATGTGGTCAGCTACAACTCAGATAAGATGAGGGTTCCAATGTTCACAGATATCTTACCAACATTCATGGATATCTTACCAACGTTCATGGATATCTTAAGTATTAGCAGAGCTTAAATAGGTCCTTTTTAAGAAGCTAAATCTAAGTAAGTTACAGAACTTTTTTCTATAAGGGTTGTGGCTAGGCTTGGTGGTGCACACCTTTAATCCCAGCACTCAGGAGGTAGATGCAGGCAGTTCTCTGAGTCTGAGGCCTGCTCTTCATAGCAAGTTGCAGCCCAACCAGGAGTACACACAGTGAAACCATATCCCCAAGAAAAAGAATGGATTGCCCTCACACCCTTTTAGATGCTTTCAGGCTGGAAATGGGGTCCTTGTCATGATCCCAGACTGGATCTCTGCCAGTCTGTCTCACACTCGGCTCTCACGTCATTTAGATTCAAGATGTCTGAACCACACATACGGCTGTGTCATCCTCCAGGGGACTTGCTTAGCGTTTCATCCTTTCTTAGCCAGCCCAGGATCCCCCTCCACAAAGCCTGATTGGATTCTCTGAGTGATGCATTCCAACCTGTAGTGACCACATACTCTAGGGCAGACTCTGACCCAAGGACTTCTGGGGATACTGCAGCGAACCAACAGCTAACTCGCCTTCCCCCAGGGAGTTGGAGGCCAGTGGGGAAGATACTGATGTTCTTCTGTGTGGAGTCTTCTTTTTTTCATCTACAGGTAGTCCAACACTGACACACATGTCTCCCAGAGAAACCATTTGGTCCTTGGAGGATGTACCTCCAAGCCTGAACTCTAAATACAGGTTGGACAGAACAAAGAGCGGGAACCGTACACAATGATCACTCACTTTAGCCAGGACTCCAAACTCAGGGCCTCTAGGCGACTAGTCTAGCTCAAGATAATGTGGCATCTTAGCCTGGTCCCCATCAGCCTGGCCCCACCCCTAGGAGAAGGAACTGGATGGTCCCCTGCTGCTGGCAGGAACCACTTCCACCTCCTAGTGTCCCTATATTTAGCCTTCCGCTGTGACCCTGCGGCCCTCTTCTCCTTTCTCCTTGGCTAGCAGAATGGCTGCGCAGCTGGGATGGCCTCTTTTCCCAGGCTCTGTGCCTGCTTCCCATTCCTGAGCATCCCCACAGGGGGCTCAACTGAAAGCTTTTGAATCCTAAAATAGCATCGTGTGTGTGTGTGTGTGTGTGTGTGTGTGTGTGTGTGTGTGTGTGTGTGTGTGTGTGTGTGTGAGAGAGAGAGAGAGAGAGAGAGAGAGAGAGAGAGAGAGAGAGAGAGAGAGAGAGACATATGTATGTATGTATGTTCTGGTTATACATTTGTCTCCCAGAGAAAGCATTTGATCCTCAGAGTGTGGACAAAAATATCCTGCGTCTATATGGATGTGGCACCTGTCGATAATACATCTGACGGCCTATAGCTTAGGCAGAAAATAGGAGGTGAGACATCCGGTAGGCAGAAAGGATTCTGGGATATACAAGGCATGGGAGATTCCTCTGGGAAGATGTGATGAGACAGATGCATGGTACCTGAGCACAGGTAACCAGCCATGTGGCAAAACGTAGAAAGAATAAATGGGCTTTTTTAAGTTCTAATCTAGTCAGAGAAGAGCCTAGTTATTTGACCAAGGTATTTCTAAATATATTTTGAGTCTGATTCTTATTTCTGGGAGCATGGGGCTGGGACCAAACTTCCACATCAGAGGACACACCTCCAAGCCTGAACTCTAAATCATATCTATATCATCTATATCTGTATCTATATCTGTATCTATATCTATATCTGTATCTATATCTATATCTGCATCTATACCATCTGTATCTATATCTGTATCTATGTATGTATATCACACACATATTTATATATATAAATATATAAAATTCATGTAGGGACAGGTTTGCCTATACACTGTTTGTCTAGGATGGAGGGAAAGCTGAAGATAAATTTCCCAGGTTGTACTGGGGCTGCCCCCAAAAGGCCCATTCTTTCCCATTTCCCAGGGCATAAAAACTATACTGTTGTTTCCCACAACAAACTGTCCCCCTTGGAAACAAGCCATCCTTCCCTATTCACCTCCAAGTCTTTCTGTACCTACAAACATCCTATCAGTGTGAACTTGCAGTGTTCCTCAAACCCAACCTTAGCCTCAAAAGCACCACCCCCACCCCTTGCCATGTACCAAGTACATGCCAGTCTCCAGTTCTCTGGCCTGACCTAAGCCTGGCCAGGTGGCCTCTGCTGGCTTCCAAAGGCTCCAGGCTGCTGGGTGGGGGCTGTGGCCTGAGGCCTCAGCATGCTATGTGACATCAGGGCTATTATCCTTGCCTGGTCCCTGGTGCCCCTGCCTAGGAATGGAGTTGTCATTTATGGTCTTCATGAAGTCTCCCAGTGATCTGAGACTGGGGAATAAGGACTGGGACAGCCACATCTACAGAGAGTACATCTTCTCTTCCTGGTCCTTATGCACTCAAATGCCGCCGAACAGATCAGATGTCTGTCCACAAGCCGGGCAGTGGTGGTGCACGCCTTTAATCCCAGCACTTGGGAGGCAGAGGCAGGTGGATTTCTGAGTTTGAGGCCAGCCTGGTCTACAGAGTGAGTTCCAGGACAGCCTGGGCTACACAGAGAAACCCTGTCTCAAAAAAAAAAAAAAAAAAAAAAAAGCCTTACAGATGTCTGTCCACACAGTAAGAAAGAGTTCCCGATAAGACTGGCATTCCAACTAGGGCAGCCTCCCATGCAGCAAGCTCCATCTTCTGCTGTAGGAAGCCATTAACTCACTGTGGGGCTGCCCTGACCGTTTTGCCACAACTGGACCACAAAGCAGGGTGTGGGCCAGCAGCTCTGTGGAGGTTATCTGAGTCCCCAGAGGGAATGGGGGCTTCCTGGGTATAGTCATCTGGAGTGTGGAAAAGCCAGTTAGGAAGGAACTCCAGAGAGCAGCAGGCTCCGGGTGAAGGACTCCAGGGCTCCATGAGGGCCTCATGAGCCCTCGGCTGTGCCATTTCCCCTCTGCCAGGACTCTACCATTTACAGAGCTGCACAAGAGGCAGTTTCAACCATGGTCTTCAAGGACAGAGACAGCATATGTCCAACTGCGTGTAAATGTTTTAGCAACAGCAAATAAAACTAACACAATCGTCACTACTTGGAGTTTGCATTCTAGTGGAGGGAAGTGAACAGATAAACAAACACATTACGGAGAGTCACAAGCTGTGCACAGAAAACAGAAAGTGTGGCAGACACCGAGCGAAGCTGAAACGCAGCTATTCTAAGACGCCCTCTGGAAAGCCTCTCCCTCAGAAATCACATCTGAGACAAGAAGCAAAGGAAGTGAGGAAGGAGGAATGTTCTGGCAGCCGTGCAAAGGCCCTGAGGCAGCAGAATGCCAGGGATGGCAAAGCGGTTGTAAGCACAAGGAAGGCTGCAGCAGGGTAGAGATGAGGGACAAAGTCACAGTCACAGTGTCACAGAGGCAGGGACAGTCCATGCCTAGCAGAGGGTTTGCATTCTTGTTTGTTTGTTTACTTGTGTTGTTTCAAGACAGGGTTTCTCTGTGTGGCCCTGTCTGTCCTGGAACTCTCTCTTTAGACTAGGGTGGCCTCAAACTCAGAGATCTACCTCCCTCCACCTCCCAAGTGCTGAGGTTAAAGACACGGGCTACCATGCACAGCTTGGTCTTACGTTCTTATTCATTTCAACTCACTATAGATAATGTTTTATTTTGTAATCCAGGGCTAGCATACATGTATAAAATAAGTGAAGCAAACTAGAAAAATATGCACTGTGTATTTTATATTAGTTAAAAATACTGCTAGTGCCACCAGGCATGGTTTGGCGTGTCTTAATCCCGCCCAAGAGGTAGAGGCAGGCAGAGCCACTCCAGTTCCAGGCCAGCCAGAGCTACCTAGTAGAGTCCAGTCTCTACTTATCCTGGCTCAATAATGGTGATGGTGGTGGTGGTGGAGGTGTCAAGTGTGGTTGCTCACGCATGTGATTTCAGCAGTCAAAGACTAAGGCCGTGGGATCGCTTTGAGTTTAGGGCCACCCTGGGCTACAGAGTAAGTCCCTGTTACAAAGCAAAACAATAATAATGCTGTCAGAGACCTCAAAGCCAGGCGTGGCAGAACCCACGTAATCACAGTACTGGAGCAAGAGGACTGTTGTAAAGCCTGCCTTTACAGCAAGACTGTCTCAATAATAAAATAAGACAAAATGATGTTTGCTCTGATTTCCAATTCCTTTTCTAGCCCACTAAAGGGTCACAGTCCAAGGAATACAGATAGAGAAGTTGCCATGTAGGTTTGTGAGGAGTGATGGTGTGTATGTGTGTGTGTGTGTATAATTTATGCAAAATAAAACACATTTCCAGTGTGTTTTGACAAGTGTATTTAGTCTTGTAAATATTATATTTTGCTTTGGTGTTGAGGGCCTTGTTTGTTCGTTTTTGAGACAGAATTTTCTGCAGCCCAGGCTAGCCTCAAACTTACTATGTATCAATTAAGACCTTGAACTTCTGATCCTCCTGCCTCTACCTCCTGAGTTCTAAGTCACAGACCTGCACCATCACCAGGCTGATGCCGTGCTGGGGACAGATCCCAGGGCCTTGTGTGTGCTAGACAATAACTCTACCCGAGCGAGCAGCACCCACAGCGCACTTTTTTGAGACAGGGTTTCTCTGTGTATCCCTGGCTGTCCTGGAACTCACTCTGTAGACTCTGTAGGATTTCAAACTCAGAAATCCACCTGCCTCTGCCTCCCAAGTGCTGGGATTAAAGGTGTGTGCCACCACTGCCTGGCCACAGCACACATTTTTTAAAAGGTGTCTGCAGAGGCAAGATTGGGAGCAGGGACTGGCCACAGCTGCTACAGTGGCCAGTTAACAGCAGGCATTGCCCAGAGAGGCCTTGGGTGTATTTCTGAAGGTGGAGCTAACAAGATTTGCTGACTTTTTTTTTTTTTTTTTTGGATGTGGGTGTGAGAGAGACAACTCTAGAGTGGCTGCCAAGTCTTGGTCTGAACAGTGGGGCGCTGGAGGGACTTGAAGGAGGAAAAAATCACAAGTTTTAGTTTGGACCAGTTAGCTCTGATATTCAAGACCTAGTTAGGCATGAGGAGAAGACAGGGAGTGACTAAGTTTCAAGACTAAGATTCAAACATGGACTCAGAGTATCTGTGAGGTGCAGAACTGAGAACCTGCCTGAGAGAGTCCCAGAATGGGTACCCAAGGACACAGACTTATGCAAGGTGGGTGACAGCCAGGCGAGGTGCCACAGCTCTGCAATTCAAGTTGCTCAGGAGGCTGAGGCAGAAGGATGTACATAGTTCAAGGTTACCCTGAACTGCTCAGTGAGATCCTATTTCAATTAGAAACAAACATTTCTTAAGGGTTGTGGATGCATCTCAGTGGTCAAGAGCCTGCCTAATGTGCACAAGAGCCTGGATTCAATCCCTAGTACTTCAAAAATTAAGTAATAATCATGCAAAGGTGTGAGCTTGGAAGGGTCAGCAGAGAGCAAGAAGCCTGTGGGTGGAGTAAGTGGGGCCAGGAAGCCAGGTGGGCAGTCCTCACAGAGAGAACATGGTTCTGCTAAATCCTGTGACTCAGGGAACACTGCTCTGCTAAGTTGAGTGGATAAGGACAGAAAAGTATCCACTTGAGCTTGCTTAGACTTTACTCATCAGGCAATGGAGAGCCACGGGCACTCCCAAGAAGGACCATATTGAGGTAAACAGCGCTTTAAAAGGAGTCAATAAAAATTACTTATTTTTTCTTTACCATTGCTTGAACACTCTCTGCCAGGACCTATGCCAGCTTCACAGAGATAATAAGTGAATCTTCCCCACCATCCCCAAGGGAGGTTCTACTGTTATTTCTGATTTCCAAGTCCAGTGACTAACCCAAGGTCATACAGGTCACATAGTCAGAAGCAGAGCTCGTCTGGACCCCATGGTGCTGCCTCCCACTCATAAGATCAGAACCTGATGCAGACTCAAGCCTTCTGGACAATTTCCCAGTCATCAATGACCTTGAGAAGGTCATGGGTGGAGTATGGTGATGCCCAAAGCCTGGGAACTAGGTCCTGAAGTCTTGATTTCCAGAGAGCTTTCTCTTCTGTCTCTAACCTGGGCCTGGGAGTCTGAACCAGCCCTGAGTCTTGGCTCTATTGATAGAGCAGCCTGGTGGACCAGAGCACTGGAGCAGCCACAGGATGTGGGTCTGTGCTCTTGAGGAGGCTGCTCCCTCTCCAGGTGCCCACCCCTTCTATACGCATGCACGCATGCCCATGACCAAAGGCGTCTAGTTTCTTGAGGACTTTGTTGTCATCTGGTCCCTGTGTGCTGCTCATGGGCTGTTTGGGCCCTGAAGGATTCCATTCTAACCCAGAGTAGTTGCTATCAGAGGTAGGCATGGGGCTGTGAGGGGGTGGGAAGAGAGGAACCAGCTGGCCCTGTGGCACTGGAGGGATGGAAGGGGGTAGGATGGAGTTATACAGCAGCCAAGAGAATAGCAAAGACCGGGAGACCCAATAGAAGAAGAGAGGAGATACCTATAATGCAAGGACTAAGGCCAGCCCAGGGGCCCCATCAGACTGAGTGGCATCCATGAGAGCAAGATGGGGACAGAAATGGGGTCGCATGGTGCATTGTATGTAATCCCAGCACACAGGAGGTGGGGGTAAGTGGACCAAAGCGTCAGGGTTATTCCTGGCTAAATAACAAGTTCAAGGTCATCCCAGAATAGAGAGGCAGCAAGGAGGAAGGAAGAGGAAGAAGAAACATGAACTGAAAAGTGTCAGCCAGGAGAAGGAGACTGGCTATGGAGACACCAGACCGGGGCCACCCAAGCCTTGGTTCAGAAGGTCCCCATCAGAGCTAGCAGTCCTGGGAAGGCACAACTGTAACAGAAGTGGCTTTGTCCCCTGGCCCAGCCCTGGTTTAGATGCCATCTTTCAGAGCACGACAGCCTGAAGTCCCTCCTCCCCTGGGACCCCTGGCCTCTTCCTTGGCATTGTGTAGCTTCCAGGTACCATGCAACCTGGTTCTAGGAAACCAGGTTTCTGAGGGAGGCTTTGAGGGAAACCTCGCTGGACCATGAGGTAGGAGAACCAGCCTTGGTTCTGTCTGCCTCTGTTCTCCCTGTAGCCTTGTGCTCTCTGCCCTCCCCAAGGCAGGTCCTACATCTGGACTGGAGATCGCTGAGGCCTGCCCAACATGTCCTGAGTCAGCGGCAGAAACAGGACTCACAGGAGACTGGCTGCCCACTATCCACCCGGCCCCTTGTCTACTCAACCTCTGGACTACATCCCTTGGCCTCACCAGTCAGAGAATTCTCAGTTAAGAATATTGCCTGCATCTGTTTCCCATGCTGAAACCCCAGCCCTCAAGGAGATGAGTAATTGTGGGAGATGTGACCTTTAGAAGGTAGTTAGATTCTATTGTGTGTGTTCCTATTTTTAAAAATCCCAGAGCCTTACCATCAGCACCACAGTATCCCCGCCATCACCTGTGAGAAGGTAGACTTTCCCCAGACACCTGCCAGCATCTTGATCTGAGATTGCCAACCCCAAGACTATGGGAGGGAAACTTGTTTATAAACCATCCAGATTCTCATACTGTGTTATAACAAGATCACCTATGTGCCACGTCAGGGCTAGTAGAAGCCAGAGGCTCAGAGAGGAGCAGGGTCTTGCCTAGGGTAGCACAGCTCTGTCGGTACTGGGGTGGGTTGAAGCTGGGTAAATCCCACACTCACAATGAGATGCTCCTGTCAAGCCAGGAAAGGTCTGGCAGATGGCCAGTCTGAATTTGGTCACTGATAGATTCCATGTGTGCTGACTTGTCCCAGACCCAGGAGACATAGCACGAGAGAAGGGTGGGGCTGTACTGTGTCTATCCAAGCTCCGTGCCCAGGAATGGAGAGGCTATAGGGAGAAGTGGCTTTTGCTCAGGTCATTTACCTCTGTCAGCTGCAGGGAAGCTCCAGACAAGGGGAGTGTCAGAGTATGAGGTACCAGCCAGCGGCTGCCAGATAAGTAAGCTCAGCCCTGTGGCTTAGGGTAAGCACAGACTCTATACCAGAAGGAGCTTCCAGCATCCAGACAACATCCTCATAGACAATGCAGTATCGTCAACTCTGTGTCAGCTCCTTCAGCCATAGTCCTCAGCTATCAAACACTGGTCAGACGCTGCTGTAGCAGCATTTGGCTGATAAATCCAAGGAGACTTCCTGACACTCTAAGTGGGCTTGGTTACTACAGAGAAGGCTGAGTTAGGAGCGTAGCTGAGGGACTGCGAAGCAGGCTCAGCTAATAAAGTGATTGCCATGCTAACATGGAAACCTGAGTTCAGATCCCACATACCCATGTGAAAAGCTTGGGTACTGTGGCACATGCCTGTAATCCCAACACTGGCAGGTAGGGTGTGGGTCAGAGATAGATAGACCTCTGGACCTTGCTGGCCAGCCAGACTGGTTAAGTCCATGAGCTCTGGGTTCAATGAGAGACACTGTGTCATCTGTCTTTAAAAAACAGTCAGGCATCGGTGGCACGCACCATCAGCACTGGGAGGCAGAGGCAGGTGAGTTTGAGTTTGAGACCAGCCTGGTCTACAGAGCAAGTTCCAGGACAGCCAAGGCTATACAGAGAAACCCTGTCTCAAAAAACCAAAAACAAACAAAAACCAAAACCAAAAATGAACGAACAAAAAAGGAGAGTGACTAAAGAATACACCCACTGTGGACTTCTGCATTCACACACACACACACACACACACACACACACACACACACACATATATCCCACCATACATGCATATGCATACATACACGCATGGGCATGTACTCATGTATGTACACACACACACATGCATGTACTATAGCATACAGCACACCCAAATAATAATAATAAGGCAGACCTAAAGCCTCTTCAGAGAGGGCATCCTGTCACCGCCTATAACAGTGGTTTCTGTACTCCTGAGGGTCCAGCCTACAGTCCTCTTGTTAGTACACACCTGTTCCCACCAGGTCTTGGCTTGCGTGTCAGCACACCTCTTAACACATGCTCTGCTCTGGGGGAGTCCAGTGGTCATGGTGGAGCCGTGTGTGCCCAGGCCTCACCTCACAGTCCTCCCTCAGCCCTGCTCTGGTGTCACAGGGCCGTCACTGGCCTCGATGCACCATAATTTACTAAGCTAATTCCCTCTTGCTGTACCTTTAGGTTATTTCTAAATCTAGACACAGGAAAGGCTGTAATGGGCCCATACCCCTGTGTGGTTTGGTTTTTCTCAAGAGGACTCCCCAGGAGTCACGCTGAGGCTGTCTCCATAGAACCCCTGCCCTAGCAGCCTCAGTATCCACCCGCTCCACCCATGGATTCTCTCAGCTTCAAGAGACCTTGTCTGTCTGGTGCAGGGAACGCCTCTGACAGTCCTCAGGCAGGAGGGACAGCAGTTGGTAAGCATCCACTCCTAAGTCCTTCAAGTGCAATGGTGAAATGTGTTTTCACACAACTCACAGGATACCCAGTATGATGGGGCCCAGGTGCCACAGCAGAAACCCACTCAGAAAATCCCAATCCCTACCCAAGGAATCAATCTCTCTCTCTCTCTCTCTCTCTCTCTCTCTCTCTCTCTCTCTCTCTCTCTCTCTCCCTCTCTCTCTCCTGAGCTCACCTGTCTGCTCCTAACAGTTTCCTGGCATCTCTTTCTGAGTGAACTACTTGTACCCACGCCCTTGGGTCAGGGTCTTCTTAAGGAAAGCAGCTCAAGCCAAGATTTGGATTTACTTCTTTCTTTCTTCTTGAGATAGAGTCTCACTATGAAGCTGAGGTTGGCCTTGAACTCTTGGCAACCCCTTTGCTTCCACCTTCTAAATGCTGGAATTATAGGCATGAACCACCATGCCTGGCTAGACACTTTGTTTTTGACTACACAGTTCTGAGTTGCCATTTTGGATCCATTTCTTCCTGAAGCCCTCTTAGTGGTAGAAAGAGCACAGGCTCAGGATAGAAATCAAGCCCTGGCTCTGGCCTCCAACAAGCCACTTCACCCTATACCATCTCAGTGTCCCCATATGAAAAGGGCCATCAGCTTTCAAATAGACCACTCACAGTCCAAGGCCTGAAGGAGAACTGTAAGCCAGCCTGGCTGTGCACCCCACATCTGCTTCTCGTACAAGACTGACTGACAACCTCAGCCACAGCCCTACTGGGGTCTCAACCACTGTCACCCTCTGCACAAGAGCTGCACAGAGGGCCACACCTCCATGACCTCCCCTTGTCCCCTGGACTCTGACACAAGCTAAATGGAGATTATGCCAGATTCACAAGTCCAAGTATTGTGGTGCAGCCAGGTGGGGCTTCCCCGGCCTTTCTGCTAGTGTGAAGCTGAGCCTCATCTCCACTGCCCAGCCTAGACCCACCCTGCATTTCTGATGCTTAGTGCCCAGAGCCTGCCTGTCACCAGACCTCCTGAGAGGAGACAGGATTCCTTGCATCTGACTCAGACCCTGGGGCCGGGAAGCTACATCCCTTGGGGTGACTGGGAGGGAGAAAGTGAGGCCTGGGGAAATTCCCACACAGCCTTGAGATCCCCACCAGCTGGGAGCTGACTTTATACTCATCTTGGGGGGAGGGCAGTTCCCCCTGACCAGACCAGTCTGAGGCTCTGGGAGAGGGAGAGTGGGGAATAGGAAGGAGGGAAGCCACAGGGAGCAGATACCCCAGCTGCAGCAATTCTCAAAGCTGCCCTTCCTGGGACAGCCAGTGCCCTGAAGATGACCCCTCATCCACTCAGTCTAGGTTCACCTGTGCTCTTTCTACCACTAAGAGGGCTTCAGGAAGAAATGGATCCAAAATGGCAACTCAGAACTGTGTAGTCCTGAGCCTTCAAAAATAAAGTGTCTAGCCAGGCATGGTGGTTCATGCCTATAATTCCAGCATTTAGAAGGTGGAAGCAAAGGGGTTGCCTCACCTCTCCAGTAGCCACAGTCCAAAAACAAGAAAAAGACGAACCTAACTCAATTAATTTAAATTTATTTAACTTAATACCTATAGAAATCACTGTAGTCAATATTAAAAGCAAAGTGCGACAAATTCCATTTTTCTTTTGTATTGAGTGGTCATACAGTGTATATCTCATAATTTCAGGATTTATCCTTCAGACAAGTAAGTCGAGTAACTCCCAAAATCATGGAACAAGATGAGGGTTTGTTACATGCCTCCAGCACGGAGTGTTACAGCCCAGTCTACCCAGCATGGCTGAACTTACTATCTCATGGATGTCTAGGCTTGTCTAGCCAGGCATGGCACACCCAGAGAGGGACCTTCACCCACCTTTGCTTCACAGAGAAGTGGAAGGCAGAGAGGAGGTGGGCTGGTAGTGCTCAGAGACAATCTTCCCCTTCCCTGTCAAAGGCTTCTACAGGCAGTGTCTGATGTCGCTCTGCCTTGCCCTGGGTACTGCCTCTATGGGGCTTTTCTCACCTTTTCCAGGCAAGAGGGTAATTAGGAACAGCGAGACTAGGGAATGCTCCCACCAAAACTGCCACATCCCAAAGCCACCACAATAACTCCGGTATAGCAGAAGTTCAAGCTCAGCTGATAGAATGGAAGGGCTACATGAAAGTGTGACTTCCTGCTCTTATCTCTTTCTCTTGCCTCTCTCCTACTTCCCTTACCTCTCCTCATTCCCTTCCCCCCTCTCTCCACATGGTCATGACCGGCCTCCACTCCTCTACTTCTCTACTCTCCCCCTCCCTCTGCCTTTCTCTGCCTCTACTACCCTCTTAACTCCCCTCCCCATGCCCTAAATAAACTCTATTTCTATACTAAAAAAAAAAAAAAAAGTGTGACTTCCTGTGAGGCCAAGATGTTGGCTAAAACCTGCCCCTGACTGCGGGAGAAAGACCTGGACAGGACTCTGGGGAAGAGGGTACCCGGAGATCTGTGTGTTCTCTTTATTCTCCCAGGGTCAAAGACGCTCTCCTATTGGGTCCACTTCGTCAGCCCCTCCCCAGCCCTTTACCTGTGGTCCTGTTCCATGTACCCATGGATTCAGCCAAGGAAACCTGAGAGGTTTGCAGGGCAGATCCTATGTCCATCACTCAGACAGGGCACTGGGGTCCAGGAGGGGATGAGACTTGGTACTCAGGTCACTGTCTGGGTATTGGTCATGGAAATGTGTCTAGCTTGCTTCTTCCTATCAGGGACATGTGAGAGCAAGGCCCCTGGAGGGCCATAGCATTTGTTGGCTACAAAGCCCACTTCCCAGCCGTGTCCCTAGAGCAACCTGAGTCACAAATGGCAAGATCAGGGTCTACACAATTGGTTAGAAGTGACCCTGGATCCCCAGCTGCCAGACAGGTCTGGGCATCTTCCAGACATGGGGGGGAATGAGCCAGAGCCTTTGGAGCTGGGGTTGGGGGGGTTGGGGGGGCAGGGGTATGGGGGAGTAACAGGAGGACTTGTGAACATTTGGCTTGTCCTGGGGTTACTATCTTGAAGGGCAGGGTGGTAGTGCCACTCTCTGGAGTGTGAGCAGGGCTGGTAAGGGATCAGGAAAGGCTGAGTGTGGTCAGGGTGAATGAAGCCAGGTTAAGAACTGTCTAAGGAGTAAAAGCTAGAGCGAGCCTGGGAAGAGCAGTGGTTCTGGGTGAACTGTCCCTTAGTTTAAACCCATGGCCTGCCTTGTTTTCTCCACAGAACGTCTACTGTGAAATGGGCCCTTAGCCTCCAGCTTGCTCACCTTACTCACAGGCAGCAGCTCCCTGACTTGGAATTGTGCCAGTTGTTGGCTTGACTTTCCTCTAGGCCTTGTAGCTTAGAACATGGCTTCCCTGAGAGTACACATACTAACATAGGTATGAGAGTTGGCCTGGAGTGTGTGCTGATGTGGGCCACAGCCATGAGGAGAAAGCGACAGCCTTTGAGGTCATTTGTCCCCTCAGGGAAATGGCACCCCAGCCTTGGTGCTCCTCTTTCATAGAAAGGTGGTGACTGCTTTCCTAGAACTGATGTATCAAAGTCCACAGACCAGGCAGCTCCAGCCACAGAAATGTGCTGTTTCTCCTTGGGGGAAAGGGGTGGGGTACAGCCAGAACCAGTTAGTACAAGATACTTCAAGGACCATCTTCCCCAGGGCTCCTGATGGCTCACCAGCACCTTTGGTAGAGGTTCTATGGAGGGCCAGAGACCTTTTCTTTTCACAAATTTCTGCCTGTCCCCAAATTTCTCCTTTAAACAAGGACATCAGTCTTACAGGGTTAGGTCCTTCCTAATGACCTCACGTTAACTTGGTTAGACAGAAGGGTGGCACATTCCAGTCCAGTCTGAGATACATCATGAGACAGAGACCTGTCTCCTCAAAAAAAGAAAACAAACCAAACCCCCCAACCCCCCCAAACATCACCAAACAAAAAGACATTAATTCCATGTTCTGAGATACAGGGAACCAGGACTTTAGCATGAATTTTGGAGTGTCAGGATCACTGAGGGTCCATGTAAGCTGTAGTCCATGCCCAGACCTACTCTGGTGACCCAAGGGGAACCTTAGACTTCATTGAGGTGGGCCTGGCTGCACACTAGTCCTGTAATGAACTGTATATTCTAAGATTCAGTGTGACGCTCCTACCTCCATCTTCCGGTTTAACCCGGCTGGGCTGGCACAGGCATTGGGGATTTTAGTAAACTCTGGTGAATCTGTCCTGCAGGCAGGGACGACCGTCTGTGTGCCCAGTCTGTGGGTACTTCATTTTGTTGCCTCATCAGCAAGTCCTAGCCTGGCTGGCAAAGCTGCCAGCATCTGCCCAGATCCAGGCTGCTCCGGTGGAGCCAGGTAAAGGCAGACAACAAAGAATCTTTGTCCCTGATTCTCCACCCAGAGGTGGAGCCTGTGGGTCTCGGCTGGTCCTGGACAGGGAAGGGCTGTGGGAATTTCCCAGTCACCTTTCCCAGGGTTGTATCAGGAAGTCCTCACAGGTCTGTCTGTCACAGGGAAGAGATGAGAGTTTGGGCCTTAGGATTCTTTCACTGCAATTTTCAAAAAGGATCTATTGCTTTTTAAATTATGTGCACATGTGTGAGCCTTTGTGATGTTTTTGTGCACCATGTGCTTGCTGGAGCCCCAGGGTCAGAAGAGAGTGTAGTTATCTAGAACTGAACCCCAGTCATCGACAAGAGCAATAATTTCTCTCTCTCTCTCTCTCTCTCTCTCTCTCTCTCTCTCTCTCTTGTTTGTTTGTTTGTTTTTCGAGACAGAGTTTCTCTGTGTAGCCCTGGCTGTCCTGGAACTCACTCTGTAGACCAGGCTGGCCTCGAACTCAGAAATCCACCTGCCTCTGCCTCCCAAGTGCTGGGACTAAGGTATGCACCACCACTGTCCAGCCTTTTTTTTTTTTTTTTTTTTTTTAAAAAAGATTTATTTATTTATTTTATGTATGTGAGTACACACCAGAGGAGGGCATCAGATCTCATTACAGATGCTTATAAGTCACCATGTAGTTGCTGGGAATTGAACGCAGGACTTCTGGAAGAGCAGGCAGTGCTCTTAATCACTGAGCCATCTCTCCAGCTCTCGCAGTAAGTTCTCTTAACTGCTGAGCCATCTCGGCCCTAGGCCCACCATCCTAAGGTAAATCTGAGAGGTCAAAGGATAAGGTGTCACATGGAAGGAGGAAGGGACAGGTAGTCAGAAGGAAGAGCAGCCCCTGTCTGTGTATGGCTGTCACACCCGCCAATTAAAGCTGAGGGAGGAAATAGAAGGTGGGACACCTGACAGGCAGAGAGAGTTCTGGAAAAGAGTGGTATGTGGGAAGACTGGGCTCACAGGAACAGGAAGGAGGACATGTGTGGACCCCAAGCAGAGGAAACCTGCCACTTAGATTAGAATAAGTGGGATATTTAGTTATGATCTTATTGGGGGAACAGCCAAAGCTATGGCCTAGGTATTTGTAAATAAATTTGAGTCTCAGAGTTGTTATTTCTGGGAACAGGGCCTGGGAGGAAAACCACCTCCCAACCTGTCGCCTATCAGCAGCGTGTTCTTAGGCAAGGGGTGTAACTTCTCTAATCTTCACTATCCACATCTGTGAAATGGGAACTGTAGACCCAACGCCAGGGTCATCTGTGTGCCTGTGCGTATTTATATATGTGGTGGTGTGGTGGGTGACCGACCTATGAGAAGCAACATCAGGGCTGGTCAGCATGGCGCCGTCCTTCAGTTTCCATCCATCCATCATGAGGTGAGATCAGTCTGCTCCATGTCTCCTTCATCCCTACCGGGACTGCACACAACACACTCGTGACCCACACTAGACCCCTGTAGCTTTGCACCTGTCTTCTGTCCTCCAGACAGAGGAGCTGGAGGGAGGGACCTGGGGCCCAGACTCCAGGGTTTGCAGTCTACAGCTGTAGGCCCCTTCTGAGAAGCACTGCTGGGCAAAGATAAGCATCTCAGGGGTTCTCGAGAAGTCCCTTGCACAGCACAGCAGCTTGAGCATGCTTTGTTCCAACAGGTGCTAGGAAGTGCTCACATCTGTGTCCGGTTCTGATCTCCCTCAGACAGGGCAACCCTGGCAGGGAGGCATGGACTCCCATGCATTCCTGTGATCCCCACCATCATACCCAGGCCCGTACAAAGTCTGGCACAGACAATGCTTTGATTAAGTGTATAAGTGAGTGAGGCTGTGCTGAGAGAATTCACAAGTGTGGGAAACAAGACAGAACCCCAGTCCTCAAGATAGGGAAGCTGGTAGGTAAGTACACAATAGCGTTCATGGGGCAGGAGTCCCGGAAGCACCAGGATCCCTCATTCACACCCAGCCTCTCTGCCTGGGTGAGTTCAGGAGGCTGGGTGGTGATAGGGACCGCCTGGAGACACTGGAAGAAAGTCTCCTTCGGAGACTTTCTATACACCAGAAAGAAGTGGAACAGGAGTGATCGGGAAGAGACTGGCTAGGGCCACACAGTCACTTAGTAGCACAGCAGCCTAGTGCTTAAGTCTCTTGCTCTCTGACAACCGGGGGTCCTGTCCTCAAGGCCAGCTTATTCTGGCTACTGGGGCAAGGAAGCAGAGGATTCTGGAAACCGTAACCAGGGAGAGTGGTTGGGAAACTAGGATACAGATCAACATCTGGAAAAAACTCAGAGGCTCTGTGTATGTCTTCCTTCTTTTACTCATTCATTCATTCACAATTCATTTATTCCTTCCTTTCATTCATTTGAAATTCATTTATTTGGCAAACTCTCTGAAAAGTCTTTCCAGGTCACACCTGGGGCAAGGCTCCAGGGGCGCAGTGCTGAATCTGACCTGCCTACACTTGCCTCAGAGAAACTCCCAGAAAGAGAGGGCAGGACAGTTGCAGGCCATACTGCTGTGAGTGGAACCTGAGGTGGGGCCGGGTGGGCAGAGCAGAGCCTGGGAACAGTTGCATAAACATGTCTTCCTTGATTATGGCAGAGCTGCCGGGCACCTAGAGCCAACACAGAGGACTGTGGTCTCCAGGAATACAGCGAGGAGCACAGGCAAGGAGACATTAGAATTCCTCTGGAGGCCTGGGAGTATAGCTTAGTTGGTAGAGTGCCTGCTTAGCATGAATGAAGCTTGGGTTCCATCCTCAGCACCCCATAAACTAGGCACAACATCTCACAGCTGTAGTTCTTACCCTAAGGGGGCAGGGGCAGTTCAAAGCCATCCTTGGCTACATAGCTAGTTTGAGGTGGGCCTAAGCTACTTAAGACCATGTCTCTGATCAATCAACCAATATGATAGAATTTAATTTAAGGAAAAGAAAGTCCAAGTCGGGCAGTGATGACGCACGCCTTTATTCCCAGCACTTGGGAGGCAGAGGCAGGTGGATTTCTGAGTTTGAGGCCAGCCTGGTCTACAGAGTGAGTTCCAGGACAGCCAGGGCTACAAAGAGAAACCCTGTCTCAAAAAACAAAAACAAACCAAAACAAAACAAAAAAAGTCCATCTAGGACCTGCGGGGCCTGAAGACATTCAGGGGACTCCAGGCCAGGGGCAGAGCCTGAGAGGTGTCAGAGTGGAGTGTGGTGATGTCCCAGAGCCACTGTGACTGCTGGGAAGTGGAGGGCAGAACAGATAGGAGAGTACAGGGCTGACAATGTTGATGGAGAGGAAGTCCCTCCCCAGGGGAACCCAGGCCACTTCCGCCCTCCACTCGGACCTGGGTGGTGGATAACAGCTGGCCTCAGGCCTTGAGGCCATGGGGCCTTCCTGCTCAGTCACACAGCACACGAAGGAAATAACTTTATTAGTTAGTAGGTGAAAAACAGGAAATGTACACTGTGACTCGGGCACCGGCCGGGCCTCACTCACATCTAGTTTCTAGGAAACAGACATGTGGCCTCAGACAAGGTTGGTTTTTCTCAGCCAAATCTTTCTGGAAACACCAGCCTTTCTTGGGGAAAAAACATGTCCTGTAGGTCCTCCAGACAGTGGGGTAAGAATGACACACATCCACACCCCAACAGAGAGCTTACTCTCCCTCACAGCGCACCCCAGACAGACTTCTCTAAGGCCCAGGATCACAATGGCTCTTTGTCTGAGTCCCTACTATGTGCTGTAGGCAGAAACAAATTGGATCCATTACTCACCACAGTAGCAAGAGTAAAACTGTCAAAGTATGGTTTTTGTTTGTTTGTTTGTTTTCTAAATCAACTTTAAGAACTTAAGACAACTCAAAATCAAAAGAATAAAGCAAAGCTCTCCAGATAGAAACTAACTGGAAGGTTACCATTAGGTAGAACGACAGGTGGAGCCATTGCTAGAATGTTTACAGAAAGTGACCCCATTAACGATTCAGCCAACCACGAAGAAACAAAACTGTTGAATCCCTATCAGACAGTGGTAACAAGGTTTGGGGGACCACGGAAACAAAGTAGCCTCTGTAAGATTTTAGCTACTGCAGAAAGAGCCAGATGTATGGATACAGAAACAGATTGCAATGCCTGGGAAATGTAGCCACTTTAAAGGATTTTAAGATTATTATTAAGTGTATGTGTGTGTGTGTGTGTGTGTGTGTGTGTGTGTGTGTGTGTGTGTGTGTGTGTGTATGTGTGTGTGTGTGTACATGTGTGCACACGCACAAGCACATGTGCTCAAGAGTGCCGGTGCCCACAGAATCCAGAAGAGGATGTCAGACCTCCTGGAAGGCTCCTGATCCTAAAATGCATGAACAGTACATGCTTTTAACACCTAAACAGTGGCTCCAGCCCATGTAGCCTAACTTAAAACACACACAGCTCTCCTCCACACACTGATAATGAACTAACCTGGACTGCAGATCTAAGACACTCCAAAGACCCAGGGTCACGTGAATCATGCTCGCTGATACAATAATTCAAGAGAGGGAAAATCTGAAAAATGAATTGTTTTTAAATTAGGAAAGGGGAGAAATATGACTTATGTTGAAACATATATTTTAAAACTTGATTAAAAAATATTATCTGTCCATGAGGAGTTATAATCCCCAGCAAATAAGCAACTTTAGAAACTTAAAATTTGATCTCCCCACACACACCCCAAAACCTGTAGCAAACATTTTACTCAATTCTGAGAATTGTTTGTATTTGTTTATTTGAGTCAGTGTCTCTCTAGATGTAGCCCAGGCTGGCCTTGAACTAGGGATCCTCCAGTTTTAGTCTTCCCTGTAATGAAATTACAGGTGTGAATCCCAATGCCTGGTTAACAGTACTGTTTTTCTAAAACACAAATAAAAGCTGACAAGACGCATCTGGGCTAGAGGTGCTTGCTCCCCAGGACCCATGGGTGGAGAAGAGAACCAGTGCCTGATGTCTTCTGGCTTCCACATGTATGGTGACAGGCACACCCACATACATATGCTCAGATAGATAATAAATAAATGTAATTACATGTAGTAATGAGAGAAGTAAGTATGCCTGCTATTGCCATGTCTAGCCACATCTTATCAGAGGCTCCAGAGAATAAATAAAGAGGGGAAAATGTACATGCTGAAATCCAAAACAAATCTAGCAGTCATTTTCCAGATTATATGATTTTCTACACATAAAAAGCAAAATAATTTGAAGTCAATTATCAGACTTAAGAGAGTTTAACATTTTGCCTGATGTAGAATCAATATACAAAAGTCAATTGTGTTCTTATACAATACCAGGGTTTTTGTTGGTTTGTTTTGTTTTACTACAAAAAGTACTTTAAGAAGGATATATGATTCTCACTATCAATAAAAAATCATGCCTTGGAATAAATCCAATGAAAAGTCTCAGACCCTTAGCAAAGCCGCACGGGAGGGAGACACAGAAGTTATCTTAAAGAGGTAGGGATGTATACCACATTCATGAAGTATGCTACCAAAGACAGCCTTTCTCCCCACAGAGACTACGCAAGCCACATGCGATTCCCCATAAATCTCATATTGGGAGAAAAACTGAATGTGGGTTTGTTCCTTCAGGATCTGTGTAGAAGAGCAAATGTCCAAAGCAGGCTTCCCCAGCCAAGAACCAGCAATCTGCACATCAATAGGAATGGCAGCTAACAGATTGTCGTAAGAACTGTTGCATCATAATACTGACAAGAAAACCTTTACCCACCACCTTTGGAGAAGGCCAGAAACTCCTCACAACAAACTGATGAGTCAGGATGGAAGCGCACTCATCCTGACTTGCTATTTAAAGTAAACCTGGCCGGGCAGTGGTGGCGCCATGCCTTTAATCCCAGCATTTGGGAGGCAGAAGCAGGCGGATTTCTGAGTTCGAGGCCAGCCCGGTGTACAGAGTGAATTCCAGGACAGCCAGGGCTACACAGAGAAACCCTGTCTTGAAAAACCAAAAAAAAAAAAAGTAAATCTGGAGGAAGCGAATTCGTAGTTCTAGAAAGGAAGTTGTTGTTTTCTTTAACAAAGGAACTGTAGCTAATAAATAAAGAATAAGAGAATCAGAATATCACCATCTTTACATTTCCTTAAAGAATGTCTGGTTACAGGATGCGGACAGGGAAAGTACAAAGACAGCTTAGAACAGCAATGTAGGGACCTTCTCAGAGAGGGGTAGACTTTCTTAAAGGGATGTGGAAGCCAGTTCAGAGCCCCTCCCACCCCCAGCCAAGCTGGGGGTGCTCAAGGCAGCACAATAAATAACAGCAAGAGACTACAACCCCCTGAGTAAGGCAGAGAACAGTTAAGTCCATACCGTAAAAACAAACGAATGCTTTGAAGAGCAGAGGAGAAAGAGCTAGCCTTGCCTAATTTGAGTTTTTGAACTTTTGCTGACATCTCCCCAATCTCATCAACAATATTTTGAAAAGGCAGCCAAGGAAATTTGATATATTGGATTCGTGATTCTATGACATGACCATTGTTTATCTGCCTGGGGTATGTAAGAGCCTTTGTCTTTTGAAGAGTCTTGGTGAGGAATTTATGTGTGAGATGGTACATATCATTTGTTTTAAAATAATTCAGGGCTGGAGCTCCAGCCTGCGCAGTCAACAATTGCTGAGGTTGAATGACCAGTACCCCCCCATTCTCTATGCCATTCATATCACTGGGTCTCCAAAGCACACAGAGACCCACTTAGCACGCGATAAGGAACAAACTCCAGTGACACAGCGTCACACAAGCCATCATCTCTGACACAAGAAATCAACAGCAGGAGCATCTGAAAGTGAGTTGTTTTTACCAGCAGATTAAGGGGTTAGCATAGAAAGAGAGCTAACATAGCAAGGCTGTGGGAAAACATGCTTGTTTCACACCTTGCTATGCCTTTAACTGAACTGATCGGCTAATGCATTAAATGCATGATGGTTGGTGTCATGAAATATAATGCAGTGGTGGCGGGGGTAGGAGGGTACCTGGCAGGCTCGTGCCAAGGTGTCCCTCGGGAAATCATTCCATATGACAGACCTGGTACAAGGGAGGTTTATTAGAAAGGGAGCAGCATGAGGATCTGGAGAAGGGGTAGAGGCAGATGGACATAGGGCAGAGAAGGACAGAAAGAGAGAAAGAGTGCAGCTGGGAACACGTGGGAACAGAGAGAAAGAGGTGAGAGAGAGGAGGATGGAGGGAGGAAGGGAGAGAGAGAGAGAAAGAGAGAGACAGAGAGAGGAAGGAAGAGAGAGAGAGAGAGAGAGAGAGAGAGAGAGAGAGAGAGAGAGAGGAGAGAGAGAGAGAGAGAGAGGAAGGAAGGGAGAGAGAGAGAGACAGAGACAGAGAGAGGAAGGAAGGGAGAGAGAGAGAGAGAGGAGAGAGAGAGGAGAGAGAGAGAGAGAGGAGAGAGAGAGGAGAGAGAGAGAGGAGAGAGAGAGAGAGAGAGAGAGAGAGAGAGAGAGAGAGAGAGAGAGGAGAGAGAGAGGTCCTCTTTGTACACTGTGGCACCTGGCTTGCACCTAGCAGGGAATGGCAGCAGACGATGATACAGGCTGTTGCTAGGTGGCTGTTGCTAGGTCCCTGGGAGAAGCCAAAAGAATTGTCTCTGTTAGTGTGGTCAGTGTGATACGATGCCAGTGAGTGGGCAAATGAGTACAATCTTTTAGAGGGTGTCTTAGGGTTTCTACTGTTGTGAAGAGACACTATAACCACAGCGGCTCTTATAGAGGAGAGCATTTAATTGGGGCTCACTTACAGTAAAGAGGTTTAGTCAACTGTCATCATGGCGGATGCATGGTAGGCTTGCAGGCAGACATGGTTCTGAAGAGGTAGCTAGAAGGTATACATTTGGATCCACAGCAGGAAGAGAAAGTAAACCACTAGGCCTGGCTTGAACTTCTGAAAACTCAAAGCCCATTCATTCCCCGTGACACACTTCCTCCAACAAGGCCACGCCTACTCTACAAGGCCACACCTCCTAATAGTGCTACTCCCCAGAGGTCTATGGGGGCCATTTTTATTCAACACCACAGAGGGCATTGGAAACAAAATTTATTTTTAAAATGAGCCATTAGAAACACACCAAAGTATCTCATCAGGAATTGGTTGAGTGTGTGAGAGTATTTTTCTAAAGTGTGAATCTTTGCAAATACCATTTTTTTCTTTTTTTTTTTTTCTTTTTCTTTTTTGATACTTTATTTACATTTCCAATGTTTCCCCCTTTCCAGGTCTCCTCTTTGGAAACCCTCTACCCCTCCTCCCCCCCCCACCTCTATGAGGGTATTCCACCTCCCACCCACTCACCCACCCACTCCTGTATTCCCACCTTGACATTCCCCTTTACTGGGGCCTCTAACACCCTCAGGCCCAAGGGCCTCTCCTCTCCCTGATGGCCAACAAGGCCCTCCTCTGCCACATATGTGGTCCGAACCATGGGTCTCTCGATGTGTATTCTTTGGTTGGTGGTCCAGCCTCTAGGAGAACGGGGGGGGGGGGGGGGAGTGTTGACACTGCTGCTCCCTCCATGGGGCTGCAGACTCCCTCAGCTCCTTCAGTCCCTTCTCCAACTCCTCCATCTGAGACCTCACTCTCAGTCCAGCAGTTACTGTAAAGTGAAACTTGGGCATTCCAGACTTTTGGGCTAATATCCACTTATCAGTGAGGACATACCATGTTCGTCCTTTTGTGACTGAGTTACCTTGCTCAGGATGATATTTTCAAGCTCAAGTGACAGCAGATGCTGGTGAGGATGTGGAGAAAGAGGAACACTCCTCCATTGTTGGTGGAATTGCAAGCTGGTACAACCACTCTGGAAATCAGTTTGGCGGACCCTCAGAAAAATGGACATAATACTACCTGAGGACCCAGCTATACCTCTCCTGGGCATATACCCAGAAGATGCTCCAACATGTAATAAAGACACATGCTCCACTATGTTCATAGCAGTCATATTTATAATAGCCAGAAGCAAATGTCATTTTTTAAAAAATAAGACAGTTATTTTTTTTCCCACAATGCAAATAGATATTTTTCTGTTTGCCAAGTAGCCCAAGCTAGCCTTGAACTTGCTATGGTCTTGAACTCCAGATCCTCTTGCCTCTACCTCCTGAGTGCTGGGTGCATGGGTATGCATAATTTAAGATATGTCACAAATGGAAAAAGCTAAAACAGTATGTGAAGCAAGACAACATCATAGTTAATTATAAATACATTGTGTGTACATTGCTATCGACATTGAATGGAAGCTTTTCACAAAAATACATATTGAACTATCAATCTCTGTTGTACTTACACATTTTAAAGTAAATTATTCAAATTAATAGTGATAGTAAGGGCCTGGCAGCAATGGTGCACACCTTTAATCCAGCACTTGGAAGGCAGAGACAGGTGGATCTGAGTCTGGGGCCAACCTGGTCTACAGTGTGAGTTTCAGGATAGCCAGTGCAACACAGAGAAATCCTGTCTTGAAAAGCCAAAAAAAAGTGATTTTAATATTAATTTGAGCTAACTTTTATGTAAGGAAACTGTTAAGAATTTTTTAAGGGTTGAGGATGTAATTCTCAGTAGCAGAGCACTTACTTAGTGTGTGGGAAGCCCTGGGTGTGATCCTCACAATGAAGAAAAGAGGAAGGGAGAAAATGAGCATATATATATATATATATATATACACACACACACACACACACACTCACATTATATACATATATATGGGTGACATCCCAGAATAGCAAAATGACGTGGGAGGGCTTTGTTCTTCCAGATATTAAAGTGAAACTTGGAGGTCTTGGAGGGCAACTCCAGACCAGCCTGAGACACCTTACCTCAGTAAACAAACAGACCCAAGCCTACCCAAAAATCCATTCCAGATGAGTAAAAGACATTTGCAAAAAGTAGTATTTGATTTTATTTTTTTTAACAAGAAGATAGGTGCTGGGGAAAAAAAAAAAGATTTTCAAAACAAAACCAGAAGTTCACAGCATGCATACACCCCAGGAGTTGACAGCATGCATACACCTCAGGAAGTGTCCTGCACTCAGTCAGAGGCCAAGCAGACAGACTGAGCTGAGCCTCTGTGGGTCCAGCTCTGCCTGCTTCCAGAGAGGCCAGAGACAACATGTGGCACTCTGCCCTGTGGGTTCCCTAGTTGCAGTAACAAAGTAGCACACACTGAGAAGCTCAAAGTAACAAAATGTGTGGTATCTCCTCTTTACTCTCTGTGATTTGGAGATAGGCTTTCGATGTAACAGCCCAGGCTGTCCTCCATCTTACATAGCTCCATCCACTGCAGCCTGTCTGAATGCTGGACTCCCAGGCTTGTGCTGCTTGCAATATACTCACGCACCAGACTTCCGTCTCCTCAGAAGAACACAAGCTGCTGGACCTGGGGAGGGAGGGGGTGGAAATGACTCCATTGCAGAAGTATTTATCTTGACTGCAAGGATCTGCATTAGTAAAGCTCTTGCCTTAAACCATAAGGCTCTGAATTCAATCCCCCAGAACCTACATGGAAGTGCCAAGGGCACAGCGGACTGTGCTCATAATGCCAGAACAGAGGAGGCAGAGACAGGCAGAGAGATGCCTGAAAGTCATTCACCTATTAGTCTAGCCTACCTAATGAGCTCCAGGCAGGTAAGAAGACTTGTTTCGAAAAAACCAAGTTAGACAAAGTGACAGAGAAGGAACAACTGACTCTGGCCTCCATGTACACATACATGTGTGCATACAAAACAGCACTTGTTATACTGAGCTAGGGCCTACCCTCGTTAGCTTAACTTGCTTACCTCTGTAAAGACCTTGTTTCCAGGTAAGATCACATGCATGGGTACCAGTGCTTTTGGGGAGATCCACTTTAACCTACACCTCTAGCTTATTTTTACTTTAGCAACACTGAATTGCTGTGCACACATAGCCCTGGCCTCAGTGACTCTATCTACTAGTCTCCAAGTGGGCATTAGTAAGCCAGCACGACAATATATCATGGCCTTTGAGCTAAGGATGGAAAATTGGTCCTGATGGCAAAACCTTGGGCAGATCAAGCCCAGAGATCTCAATGACTTTGAATGAAGGCCAAGAAGATGGTTTCTATGGAGGTGACTGGTGTGTGGTAGGCTCTCAGTGAAGAGACCTCTCTCTCCAGGGTTCCAGGACCTTCTTGGGGAGAGAGGAAGCCCAGCAGGGTGTCCCTGTGGTGGGGAAGCCCCCACCTTCACCACAAGGCAGACCTGTGTTGTATTTTTCCTAGTTCTCTCATGCATGGCCCCTTCAGTCCCCCATGTATTGTCCTGTCAGCGTCATGATGTCTGAGGAGTATGTGACCCTGAGGGAAAGGGCAGCCTGACCCCAAGAACAAGCCAGTGGCCTCTGGGAAACCAGCGTGTTTCCATACTCATGTCAGGAAGCAAAGTCTTGACCTCAAGAAAGGAACTAAAGGATAAAACCTGGGCCTCTCAGTAGGCGGTCTGCCGGGCCCCAGCCCCCTTCCCCTTCTCCAGAGCCTGGCCCCATTGAGATGCAGGGATGTTTATTTGCGTGTGTGTGTGTGTGTGTGTGTGTGTGTGTGTGTGTGTATGTGGGAAAACAGAACAAGATAAAATATGTCCTTGCATCTGGAACGCTATTTTGAGCCAGGCCAGCTGGGCGGTGCTCCTGGTGATGAACCCGGGCTGACCCAGGCTGGGCCCTTGCCTTATGGCCCCTCTCCCCAAGAGGACCCAGAGTTCTAAGAGATACATAGCTTGCAGGACTGTAGGTTCCTGACCAAACCAGTGGCTCATTCTGGGGGTGATCTTGGGGAAGCCTCTGATGCTCCCTAGACTTGATTTTCCAAAGGGGATGGAGGGGCTTCTGCTTCCTCCTCCTGGGGATCTTGACAGGGGAAGTCAGCAGTCTGAATGTTCTTGTCAACTCTGTGTGAAGACAAACAAGAGACCTACCACATAGCCTGAGCAGCCTAAGACCTGGAGGGGGAAGGAAGCTCACTGGGGTCCCTCTGACTGCCACTAGTGTGCGTCTCTTCACCACGCAATGGACACATTGCACTTCTAGCCACAGCTACCTTGACCTGATTCCAAACTCTTCTGGTCCTTTATCTGCCTCCTGCTGCTCTCAGAAAGAAGTCAAGCTCCCCCTCAACACTAGCCCTGTGTGTGCCAGTCTGCACATGCCCCACACCCCCCTACCAACCCCACCCCCCTGCCAGTCTGTGGGCTCTTCTTGAGCTGGACCTCTGCCCCGGCTTCCTTCCCTGTGCTCTGAGCACTGGTCTCTGTCCACTCCTCATACTTCTGATGAGTCAGGTCACCTTGGAGTGTCACATGCTCCATCTGCCCCACCCCCATTGCATGGGAGTGCTTCAAGAGCACCTCCCAGGGCCCAGGGCTGGCTGGAAGTGATGTTTTCCAGTGTGCCTGTCACACAATGGACCCTTAATGCTAGTTTCTTCCTTCATTATGAACACACACCCTCTTTTCTTTACAAAACTCCAATGGCACACACACACATCTCATTCTGGCAGTGGCTGATGTGGACGGGCATGGTGGGAGGGGCAGGAAGCAGAGAGCTGGGCTCTGAGGAGATGTCAAAGTGAGTGAGTGCCACTCTCTCATCAGCCCATCAGCGTGTGAAGCAGGAAGCTATATGCTGGGCTCCCTCCCATATGCTCAGCAGATGGGGCTGGCTCCCCCTAGAAGCAGTTTGGGAAGGGAGCTGCAGGGGATGGGGAGGATTGCTCAGTCAGTAAAGTGCAAGTTTGAGGACCTGAGTTCAATCCCCAAGACCCATGTTTAAAAGCCAGGCATAGAGGAGAGTGCTTATAATCCCGATGTCAGAGAGAAGGGGACAGGTGGATTTGGAGGACATCATGGCCAGCCAGCCAATGAGAGATTCTGTCTCAAAGAAACGATAGTGATGGCTCCTGAGGAACAATACCCAAGGGTTATCCAAGGAGTTTCCATAGCCTTCCCAATCCTGAGAGCGAGGCACGAAGGAGAGCGATTCCTAGAGAATGGGGGCCATGCTCCCAATAGTTCTGAGAACCTCAGAGCAACAGTGGAGACTGGGATGAAGAAGGGGGGCACCTCAGAGCCGCGTGAGCCACCACATGTCTGACCTAACGACTGGTTCGTAAAGCAAGGTATCAGGGCCGGCAGCGGCCACAATCTCCGAGCTTGTTAGAAACATATTGGTAGGGTCTGTTGAGTTCAGTCTTTATGGCTAGAGAAGCTCCACTCTTGGTGTTGCTCTATCTTGGGACCCAAGGCAGAGAAAAGAGAATCCTCTGTCCTGTTTGCCACTGTGTTGGTGACAGCCCTGAGCCTGATGCCTCATCCAGGGGTCCTTGAACTACCATAGCCATATCCTGATGTCCCCCATGCAGGAAGCCATCCCCCCTCCATGGGAGTGTTCACGCCAGAAAAGAGTCTGGAGCCTGGTGGTGGTACTCTTACCAACTTGAGGTACAATGTGAGTTCCTGGAGCCCCAGAATCCCCTGAGATGGGGTGAGGTAGGCAATACAATCAGGAAGTGCAGTGTTGGTCTTCTCACAGATGCCTGGTGAGGCCAGCAGATGGGATATCCCTGTCCCATGGATGGGGATGGCAAGACCTGTCAGGTAGTGACTAAAACCCCCAGGTTGTGATCTGTTACTAATCCCAGCCTTCCTCTTTAATGGTTTGTTAGCTTCCGTTAGCTATCAGAGGCCCCAGCTTGGCAGAATTCTGGCGCTTGGATGCCCACATTCCTGGACTGTGATGGAGTGTACACTGGGGGACCAGGCTGGGGGTACCCAGAGCAATGTGCTTGGCTATGAGCCCTGAGGCTTGGCTGTCTGGAGACTGTCAGAAAGCTAAGAGCTCTATCACTTCATTGAAGGGGGCAGGAGAAGTGATTAGAGGCTAATGTGGCAGAGTTCAGCAGGGTGGAGATCCAGCCAGACCCTGAGACACAGGCCTCCCACCTCCTGTTGGGACAGGGTGGGAGAGAGGGGTTAGGCTGAGCTGAGGTTCACTGGCTGGCCAGGGGACAGTTGTTGAGTAGAAATACAAAGAATTCTTGAGCTAAAGTCAGACTTGGCTGGGGTTTTAATACAAGCTTTGTCACGTATTAGCTATGTGTGTTGGGACAAGTCACTGCCCTGTCTGGCCTCAGTACTCCATAGGAACTAGTGGTGTAACTCTCCTGAGACCATGATGACACGCATAGGCCTCATCACAGTGATAAACTTAAAAGTACACCCAAATGAAGCCATTAAAACAGTCCATTCTTTAAAAAACAAAACAAAACAAAGCAAAACAGTCCATTCTTTTGAAGAAAAATGCGTTTAAGCACACAGCCCATGCGACGCCCCAAGAACCCACTCCCCCGCCCACTCCTGCTCTTTGCTTGGTTTGGTTTCTTTCTCAACCTCCTGGAAAATTCCATCCCTACATATCCAACTCCTTGTCATTCTCTCTCCCAGTTCCTCTCTCCTGCAGTACTCATGCTGTGCACAGCTCGGCCTTTCCTCTAGCAGTAAGGAAAGTAGAGAGAAAGCCACAGGACGGGAGCAGATAGCCCTGCATTCACAGCCATGTGTTATCCCAGTTGCTTCTGTGATTTAAGATTTTATGTGAGCATGTGCACATGGGTGTCCAAGGAGGCCAAAAGAGGGTGTCAGGGCTCCTGGAAGTAGGTAGCTGTGAGACATCCAACCTGGGTGCTGGGAGCCGAACCAGGGCTCTCTGGAAGAGCAGCAACACTCTTAAGCACTGAGCCATCCCTCCATCCTCCTAAGGGACAAAATTTGACCCAACAAAATTATCCAAATAGGAGGCATCTTGGCCTCATACAACTTTCTTTTCTTGGTTCTACCCTTTCCCTATGGCAGGTATTGCAATGCAGGGGTCAGGGTATCTTTTACTTTGAGGATGGAGAACTGAATGGGAGGGAGGGCAGAGAGGAGACAGAACATAGCGAGGCAGGAAGGGAAGGAAGGACCTGGCAAAAGAGGGTAGATGGTTTTCTAAGAACACAGGAAGGGGTTAGCTACTGCTCAGGAAGTAGACAGCTGCCCTTCTAACAAGGAAGAGCCAGTGCTACACAGTGCTACTACTGTCTGTACCTGAGTGTCTCCCCAGAGCTCATGTGGTAAGAGGTTGGCCCCTGGCTAATGGTGCCACTGGGAGGCAATTGGGACTAAAGGAAATGAAGTCAAATTAGAGGCAGTAGGCCATTGGATGTTGGGTTCACAACTACCTGTAACCCCTGTAACCCCAGTTCCAAGGGGTCCTAACACCCTTTATCATCTCCATAAGCACTGCAGGCACACATATACATGCAGGCAAAACACTCATACACGTCATATACCGTGTGTGTGTGTGTGTGTGTGTGTGTGTGTGTGTGTGTGTGTGTGTGTGTGTGTGTGTGTATTGAGACAGGGTTTCTTTGTGTAGCCCTGGCTGTCCTGGAACTTGGTCTGTAGGCCATGCTGGCCTAGAACTCAGATCCTCCTGCCTCTGCTTCCCAAGGGCTGGGATTAAAGGTGTGTGCCACCACCACCCAGCTGATATTTTCCAAAAAGACAATTGCCAATAGCTCCCCAGATAGGAGTGGAACTTCACAACTCCCCGCCTAACTCTTGCTGGGATTTGGGCTGGCTTGACCTTGTGAAGATCTTGTGCCTGCAGTCACAGTCACTGTGAGTCCATGTGTGCAATGGCTTTGTCATTTCTGGTAAACACTGTTTTGCTTCTGTCACTGTGTCCTTCTGTACCCGTCTTCATTAGTGGGGCTTAAGCCTGGTGAGGAAGGGGTGTGACATAGATGTCCCATTTAGAACTGAGCACTCTGAAGTCTCTTATGACCAGCTGAGGGTCTCAGTATTAATGACCAACTACAGCAAAGAGAAGCTTCTTTGATGAGTGTCAAGAGATGCTGTGATCTTTATGGATAAAGACTTTAGGTGGCAGTTCAATACTGTGTCCATTTAGCGGGATAATAGTAGGAGGTTCTCTCTTAGCACGTGACCTAACCAGCCATGGACTTTGGACTAACAAATGAAAACAAAATCAAGATTTGATGTCCTCTTCTGGCTTGTATGGGAACTGTATGCACACTGTACACAGGCCTATGTGCAGGGAAAACACCAGTATGTGTAAAAGCAATATATCTTTTTTAAAAGAAACAATTTTGGCGAAAACTTGAGCAGGCTGGAGGAATGAGTGGCGGAGAGTATAACCTTTGCAGGATGCTCTTCTGTTGAGCTGTAATGAGTTTAGAGAAATGACAGAATGGTGGAAGCAGCTTAAGTTGCTTTACCCAGCAGACCTCTGGACAAGTCCAGACAAGCTAGTGAGTGCGAGTTGCTCATTTAGGAAGAGCCCCCAGGAAACACTCTTATGAGGGAAGGGAAGTACAGCAGAGAGAAGGCACAAGCAAAGGAAACCTTTCCAGAAGTTATTGATACGTACCTGAAGCTTGAGAACTCCTCAGCATGACCCAGCGTGAATGCCAAGGGGATGCCTTACCGTAAGTTTCCAATAGCTCTTGGTAGAATGAAGGGCATGCCTGCTCTGGCATCCCTACACTAAGGAGATAAAGACTAGTAGGTTCCCCCAGGGCTCACTGACCAGCCAGTCAAGCCTACTTGGCAAGCCCCAATTCCCACTAGGAAATCTTGCCTCAAAAGGCAAGGGGAGATAGCTCAGTCAGCAAAGTGTCTGCCTCTCAAGTATGAGGAGCTGAGTTCAATCCTCAGAACCAGCATTAAAAAGACTGAGTGTAGTGGCAGACCTGGAATCCTACACTGGGGAGAAGGCAGGATCTCTGGGATTCAGTGGCCAGCTTAACCAGACTAACTGGAGAGTTCCCAAGCCAATGAGAGACCCTGCCTCAAAGGAAGTGGATGAGGATGGCACTGAGTTGTCCTGTGTCCCTCCCCACATGAACGTGCATGTGTGACCCACAGGAATTCATGTAAATAAGAAAATCAAGACTGGATTGTGAGGAACAAGGTCTGAGGCTGACCACAGCCTCCACACACTGGAACACAGGTCTGCCCCCACACAACACAGATGCAGATAAAAGAAGCAATGGTACCAGCATTTGTCTCTGCTTCTTGACTACAGATGCAATACGACCAGCCACCTCATACTGGTCCCTACCCCGTCCTCACGCTCCTGCCACCCATAGCCCTGCCAACACACCACCACAACCAGGAAGCACTGTATGCTCCAACTGTGAGCCAAAACAAACCCTTCTTCCTTTAAGTCCCTCATGTCAAGTATTTTGTCAGAACAATGAGAAAACTAAGATACCACGTGACTCAAAGGCATATGAAAAGCTACTCATGGTGGCTCATGCCTGTAAGCATTTGTGAGGCTGAAGCCAAAGGACTACCTCCAGTTTGAGGCAAAGCCTTGAGCTATACAGTGAGGCTGAGGCTAGCCTGGGCTACTATATGATACCCTGTCTGAAAAAAAAGAAAAACAGACGCAGCACAATGAAGTAAGGGTTAGGGCCAATCTCTCCCTCATTCCTCCAATCCCTAGGCAGGTCAGCTGCCTCTACTTCAGGTTTGACTATAGTCCAGGTTTTTTCCCTGGGGACGGCTTTGATTCCTGCCTCCCTTTCACCTCTCCTCCTTCTCCCACAAGGCTGTGCTCTCATTGCTGAGTGTGCTAAGCACAAGGGTTCTGAAGAAATAGCAGATGATGGACTCATGGTCAGGAGAGCATGAGAATGCATTTTGAAGGTTATGTGCCGTGGTTGAAATGAACAATAACAACATCAACAACGTCCTGTTGCTTCATTTATTTGTGCTGCAGTCACCGGAAAAGTCGTCAAGACACAAATGACTCATTCCCTGAGGTTCTGAATATGATCCTAAAATCACCACCCATGTTCTTCCTGTCCTTTGAAGTGACAGAACAAATGACAGCAGAGATGGGCACTGGTCCCCCAGTCCAGAGTGGATGCTACATAAACATCATCTCAACAGTAACATCTCACAACAATAACATCCTCATCTAAAAACGACCCGAAATAAGGCTGTTATTTCTGCCATTTGCTTGTGCCCTTCAGTTAGGAAGCACGGTGCACCAACATCCAAGATGATTTGTGGGGTTTTGTATAGTCTATCAATAAACTTGTTGGTGCTTCCTTTATGCGAGCCCTGTTCTCAGGACAGGAAAGTGAATTTGATTCTCATGATGAAAGTTCTGGTCCCGGATGAAAGCAGCCAGAAAGGAGATGTGGATGAGGAGGCTAAGGGGTGAGAGTTGGAAGTGTCTTGGGAGGTGGCTTGCAATAAAAGATTCAAGAGGATTCCATCAACAAGTAGGCGCCAAGAGCTGGGGAAACGGTGTCACGTGAAAGCTGAGAACCTGTTGGATCCCCAGCACCCTTACGAAAACTCCAAGTGTGCTGGCATGCATTTGTAACCCCAACAATGCGGAATAGAGAAAGGAGGACCCTGCTAGCCTAGCTCAGTCAGAGAGCCCAGCCAGCTCCAGTGAGAGCTCTTGCCTCAAAAAACAAGGATGCATCAGATGAAGAAGAAGAAAAAAGTGAGAAAAAGGTCCTGACAGATTCTTCAAACATGATACACCAGCACAATGAAATTAGAACCCTAGGCAAACAGCCCTTTCAACCATGTTGCTAACTCCATAGATGCCGACAATGCTTTGTGGGCAGGTGGGAGTGTGACAGCTTCTAGGTGACTGCTCTAAGCCACTGTCCCTAGCACCCATCTAAGCCCAGTTTCACATTTTACCTTTACATGCCCTGGCTGTTTACATCCCATGCCTCTCCTCACACAGGAAACAACATCGGCTGCCTCAGCACTGGGGGGCCTTCTTCTCCACTCCGCCCTCCCCAGTACTGACCCTTCTCCTCAGCACAGATGGGATGCTATGGTCAGGGACTAACAAGCAGGAGTTAGAAGAAAGGGAGTTGATCTGAGACAGCTTAAGGAAGGAATACTTTTAGGATATCAGCTGTGAATACCCCTAGGCGATGGGTTTGCTCCCAGAAGACATCCTGCGTTGCGTTGATACATACTTGAGTCACCAGAAAACTGAATCCAATGCATTTACTCAGCAATTTACTAACCCTGTACAGTGTCCTCTTTGAGAATCCAGTCCCAGCTAGATCCTCTCTGGTCACCCAAGGCCAGCTCATCAGTAGATCTCTCTCACATCAGAAATGTTCCTTGGATGGAGACCACCAGGAACAATTCCTCAAACCAAAACAAGACTGAGCCAAACAACAGAACCAGGTACAGTTCCAGGTGTCTGAGAGGCTGAGGCAGGAGAATCAATTGAGCCCAAGAGTTCAAAACCAGGCTGGGCAACAGTGAGATCTCATCTCAGAATAAGCAATCACCCCCAAAGCAGCTATGTACAATATGATACCCCCCCCAATCCTAGCCCTCAAGAGGGTTTATGGGATTATGCTTTTGAGACTAGCCTGGGCTACATAGTGAAACTGTCACTAACTTTGTTTTCTCAAACCTCTTAGCTGCACTTACCCTCACAACCATGCCCTATTTTGCTTACAGCACCCATGGATTGTCTGTATTCCCCAACGCTCTCCATTCTTGTATAGACTTTGTCCCCAATTTCATCAGAACTAATTTTCCCAAGGTCACCAATGACTTCCTCGGGGCCAATTCCAAGGATCATTGTGTTTGATGTGGCTGTAGAAATTCCTCTAGGGCTGGTGAGATGACTTAGCCTATGGCTAAAGGTCCCTAAACTTGATGGCCTGTTTGATCCCTAGAACCCCTAAGGCAGAGGAAGAGAACCATCTCCTGAAAGTTGTTCTGTTTAAATGTAAAAATAATTTGAAATGAAGTGCTTCTTTATCTATGTCCAGGATGCTAGTGCCCAGTTTCACCTCCCACCCTTCTGGCCATGCCTTCCATCTTCTTTCTGGTTCTGCCTCATCTGGACCTCGTGTGATGCACTGTCCCAGAGTTGATTCATTCAGTCTCTGCCCTTCTGTCTACTTGCATCTCTACTTGATGACCAGTAAGCATCTTAAGTTTAATGGATGTTAAACTCAGCCCTGCCCTCAATCTCCAAGATGAGAACTTGCTCGTCTTTCCCATTTCAATGGTCATTCTACTCTTCCAAGGTGCTGTTTCAAATACCTTGGTGTTGAGTGACATCATTAAATGTCCTATGCTCCCATCCCCCAAGAGAAGCATCAGAAACCAAACAGAAAATGTGAGAAGCAGCCTTGTTAAGAGTTGAGGAAACAGTGAGAATTACAGCAACAGCCAAATACTCAGTAAAGAAAGATGACAACTTCAAGACTTCAGAGTGCTTACCAGGAACTGGGGAGGGGAGGGCTGGGGGGAGGGGGACGGGAGGGAAGCCACTGTGCAAAGGGTACCGTGACAGCTGGGTTGCTGGAAAAGTCCCAGTAATGGACAGTGATGTGGCTGAACACTGAGAATGCACTAAATGCCACTGAGAACAGTTAAAAGTGGTAAGTTCAGGTTACATACATTTGCCATGGGGGTAGGGGTAGGGATGATGGCACTTTGTGACACTGCCTAGCTCATGTCCTCACTGTGGGACCCTGGTCCATCTCTAGAAGCAGCAGAGCAGAGGTGCCAGGCACACTTGCCTGTTTTGCCCTACTGTCAGGAGACTGTCCTACCATACCGTGGACAGCCCGCAGACGCCAAGGGGAAGACTGGTTCAGGTATAACAGATCAATTTGAGCTCAGGAGAAAAAGGCAGGGGAGTTTCCTGGGGAGGCAGATATTCAAAAGTGCATCCCAAGCCGGTCAGTGGTGGCGCACGCCTTTAATCCCAGCACTTGGGAGGCAGAGGCAGGTGGATTTCTGAGTTCGAGGCCAGCCTGGTCTAGAGTGAGTTCCAGGACAGCCAGGGCTACACAGAGAAACCCTGTCTCGAAAAAACTAAAAAAACAAAACAAAACAAAAAACCAGCCCAGGAGAGGGAACTTGAAAACACTCATCCTAGAAGACCTGAAGTTGTCACCTTGAGTGGGTCCCTAGTTGAGTAAGGCTGAAGGGCCAGAAGAAAAAAGCAATCTACAAAGACACTATCTGTTTAGCTCCTGGATTCCAAGGAAATCCGTCAACTATCAGTTGAACACCAGCTAGAAACAAAGACTTCAGTAACCACAACACAAGGAAGAAAATAAACCATGATAAGTACAGAAAAAGGCACTAGACAAATGGACTGCTGCAGCTTTCAACAGCTAGCCAGCAAAGTAACAAAAACCTGGCTTGGGTATGCTCAAGGCCAGCCTGGTCTACATAGTTAGACCCAGTCTCCAAAATGAACAAACACCACCATCCAGAGAAACCTGAGGTTTAAAAGACAATGATTTACATGATTTAAAAAATTTATATGTGCCGGGCAGTGGTGGCACACACCTTTAATCCCAGCACTTGGGAGGCAGAGGCAGGTGGATTTCTGAGTTCGAGGCCAGCCTAGTCTACAGAGTGAATTCCAGGACAGCCAGGTCTACACAGAGAAACCCTGTCTCGAAAAGCCAAAAAAAAAAAAAAAAAATTTATATGTATAAAAATGATTATAAATCTGTTATTAGGTACATAAAAATATACTTTGTGATAACATAAAGAGAGGGAAGGCTATATAGGAACAGGGGGGTTATAGGCTTCTGAAGTTAAGTTGGTATTAATTCAAAATGGCCTGCTACATATTTAGAACATTCAATATAATTCCCATAGTAATAAAAAAGGAAACACTTAAATGTTCTAGAAAAATGTCTCAGTGAGTAAAGGTACTTCCCTCCAAGTCTTACAACCTGAGTTAGTGTCACTATCAGGAAAATTGGAAAATCCACAAACAAGGAAATGAAGCACTACACTCTTAACAGGTCAAATGCATCACAAAGGACGCTAGAAAATACCTACAGACAATGAAATCACAAAATACCAAAGTTTATGTGATATAGAAAAAGCCAAGCTTAAAGAATGAAAGTAGACACTACTGTACTCCTACAAAAGCTAAAAAGATCAAAACAATACTAGGAACAATTGCACACCAACAGACCTCTTACAGATCAAAGGGGAAAATTCTAGAAACACACAAATTACTGAAATTGATGGGGGGAGGTGAGGTTAAGGGAGCTATAAAGAGTTTGACTCACTAATTGAGCCCCTCCCCCCCAAAAATTAAGACCAGATGTCATTATTGGTAGATTCTACAAAATACTTAAAAAGAATCCACACTAATCCTTATCAAACTCTTGCAAAAACTAACTTCCTAACTCATTTGAAGACGCTCAATTACACTATCAAAGCCAGATAAAGACATCAAACAAAAAGCTACTGACACAAGACAAAAATGGAGGAAGAGGAATCCAGCTGAGCTCCGCTGGAGGCAGGAGAGACTTCGACTGCACAGAAGTGGCAAAATGGGCTACAAATCTAGAACACTGGTTGTGGCTTTAGCTATGAGCCTCAAAGGTCAGATTTAAATGACTATTTTAGGGAACCACTAAAGAGGTTTTTAAAATGATGTAAGGAACTGAAAGGGACATCAAGAACTGCCATTTTCTTACACACCAACACAATATTGTGACCAAATTGGTTTACTGCCAGCTCTGATACCTTAGGAGTCTTGATTTCTCAATGACACACACACACACACACACACACACACACACACACACAGCCTTTGCCATCAACACAATCCCACCTCCACTTTCTCCTCTCTCCACACTGTCTTTGGGTTTGGTTGTCCCTGCATAGCTCCTCCTCTTTGTGAAGTGCACGTTTCTGCAGGACAGTTTCTGCAGCAGCCCCACTTACAGGGACTCAGTATTTCTCCATTCTCAATCTTACCACTTACTGCATTAAGCTGTAGTTCTTTGATTCTCATGTATCCCTTGCTAGCTTGAAACTCCCTAAGTTTGTGGCACCCCCACCCTCAAATGATATTTCCATCTACAAGGATGCACGCAAGAGAAAGAAATGGAGGATCCTACAAAGAACCATGGCAACTGGGTGACAACCTGCAATGATAGCAAAATCTTCTTGGATGATTCAGGTAATACAGGGCAAGAACTCCAACCTCTACAGTCTTTTCTTTTTGGAGCTTAAGTTAAAGCGGCATATCAGGGTCAAGCCCAGGCTCGCCTGCCTTAAAGAAAAACCAAGCACTTGTAAGCACAGAAGACAGAGTGAGCTTTCCCACGAGCCCACATCTAGGCCAGTTTCTTTTCTTTTCAATGTACAGTTCAACACAGACGCTTGCAAACCGACAAAGCAGAGGCAGCCAACCTCTCACTAGCCTTTCTGGGAAAGGTCTTGCATATACCTCCTCTTACAGATTTGTAAAACATTAAACAAACAAACAAACAAACAAAATGCAAACAAACCAACAAAAAAACACTGAACCAAGGACCTCTGTGGGAAGCTGCCTAAGGCTGCTGAGTGTTACAAGGCCTCAAAGGCCAGTCCTCCTAGGCGGAACAAACACACCCTTCTGGAGAAAGCAGTAAGGCCTGGCTCAGGGCAATTCCATTTGCATTCAATGTGAGCCCTCTTACCTTTAACTTCTCAAGCCCTTGCTGACTAACGGAATGGCATAACTACTCAAAACACATCCAACACCTAACCCCTTGCCTGGCATTTTTATATTACTGTTGGGCCAGTCTTTAAGAGTCTGAGGTTAGAATTTCTGTGATGGAAATGGAGAGAGAATGTGACCGACTCAAGTTCACATAAGCAATGACCAGAAGAGCCAAGGGTTTAAATGCAGCCATTTCCTTTGTACTTAGTGTTTCCTGCTGCTCTCCATCCAAAGCAGCCTACTGTGGAAACCATAGAAAGCAATGCATTTAAAGAGCAAGCTTTCAATTCTAAGACTATGCAGTTTAAGAACACCAAGCAATGCTGCATCCGAGAGGAAGAACTAGAGCCAACTCAAAAAAATTTTAAAGATGAAGTGAAGAAAAACTTTTCTTCTAATGGTAGTAATACTTCTAACACTTCACACATTCCCAACTGAAGTTATAAAACCACTGAAGGGACCAAAGAGATATTTCTCCAAAGACAAACCAATGACCAAGATGCTCATAAAAAATGCTCATCATTAGCTATCAGGGAAATGTATCATAACCACAGTGAGGTACCACTATAGATACTAGGGAGGATGCATAAGAAGAGCAAATAGCAAGTGTTGGCAAGAAGCTCTCATGCACAGCTAGACTGAATGCAAAACACCTGGTGTCTGTGGCAAACGATCTTTGGCCGTTCCTTAAAAGGTCAAAGGTAGTTAGTTACTCAGGAAAATTGAAACCTAAGCATAATTTGTGCACAAGAGTTTGCAGCAACATAAGCGCATAGTAGCCAAGAAGTAAAACAACACGTGTCCATCAGCTGATGGCTTTTAAAGTGATGCAGCCATGTGTAAGAACAGCTAAAAGGAAGGAAGCACTGATACTTGCTCCAACATGGATGAGTCTTGAGATATGACACCAAGCGAAAGCCATCACAAAAGCCCATTTACTGTATTCCATTCATATGAGGCACCCAAAGCAGGAAGTCCATAGGGACAGAAAGATGAATGGCGCCCAAGGACTACAGAAGTGGCTGTGGTGGTGATGCTGTCTGAGGTACTTTCTTTTATTGACTGATGAAAATGTTCTAAAATTGATTTTGGTAATGGGTGCCCCATCTGTGAAAAATCCTAGAAACCATTGAGCCACACACATTACGCGTGTAAGTACATGGCCCGAGTATTTAGTAAAACTGGATCTCTGAGTTGAAGGCCAGCCTGGTCTACAGTGATTTCCAGGTCAGCCAAAGCTACATAGTGACACGTGTCTCAAAAACAATAAATAAAAAAATAAAAGGAGTCTTTAAAATTCACCATAAGGCACACCTGCAATAGTAGGTATTTATTAGTTTACTTTAAACCAAATCTCTTTTGAGATAATACATTTGAGGGCAAATGTATTATATGGTAGAGAATGACTGTGGCTTCTAATTCTACCTCTACCTCCCAAGAACTGGAATTATAAGCATCTGCCACCTTGCCTTGTTTTTCTGTGGTGCTAAGGATCAAACTCAGAGCTCTGTGCATTCTAGGCAAGCATTCTACTGAGTGACATCTCCAACTCAAAATCAAATCTTCAATGATTAACAGAATTCTAATGGCTCTGTAGAAGTGCATCATTATCTCTAAATATTCTTCAGAGACAGTTTACAATTACTTTTAATTTATGGACTTAAACATAAAACAAAGAAATGATGCTATCAGCTTCAGCAAAAGCATATCTAAGAATGGATCCAGACATGTTCTCACTGTCATTGTCAATCCACTTAAGAAAGGGACTGGAAAAATGGCTCAGTAGTTAAGAGTTATCTAGAGCCATGGTAGCTGTTCTAACAGGGCCTGGTTTCAATTCCCAGCCCTCACATGGTATCTCACATTGTAACTCCTGTCCCAGGGAATCCATGGGCACTGAATCTGTAAGGTGCACCAGACATGTATAGGCCAAACACTCACACATGTAAAATAAGGGTCGGGAGGAACCTGGGGAACATGTTCAAAGAATATCACATGCTTACACAAACATGTCTAAGAAACCCAGTGCTGAGGCTGGGAAGATAGGTCAGTACAGTGCTTGCCACACAAACACAAAAACCAGCACTTACATGAAAAGCCAGGCCATGACTTGTGCTTATAACCCCAGCACTGGGAAAGTGGACACAGGCAGCTCCTGGGACTTGCTAGGCAGCAAATTTATCCAGGCAGCAAGTCTATACTAGTCAGCAAGCTCCAGATCCCTGTTGCAAAAAACAAGGTGGGGACCAGCAAGATGTCTCAGGGTAAAGCCACCTGCTGCCAGGCCTGATAACTGAGTCAAATTCTCATGACCCAGATGGTAAGAGAGCCAACTCCTGTAAGCTGTCCTCCAGCTCCCACATGTATATAGACATAATGAATACACATATATACACAAAAATAAAATACATAAAAATGTAATTTAAAAAAAACCAACAACCCAGGAACCAGGAAGATGGCTTCTATGCAACAACCCCAGGGTTGATCTCTGTTTTCCATGCACACAGACAAAACCACTACACACGCTAAGTATGTGCAGATTAAAAAAAGAGCAAGAACCCCAGAATTGTTGTTTCCCCTTCCTTCACCAGCAGGAAGCCCTGTCTGTAAGCTCCATCTGGGTAGGATTGTCCATGTGCTCACTGTATCCTTGGTGGCTAAAGCCTTACCTGGCACATAAAAGAGGAATGAATATTATTTGCTAATAAAATCATGCTCTAATTGGCATTAGAGCCATTCAAAGGAAAACATAAATCTTACTTGATAATTCACGTATGTGTGTATATATATATGCACACGTGACTGTTTAAATGAGACTAAAGTAGACTCCTTTGTCATTTAAGCTGCTGGAGCACAGTAAGGCTAAATTCTTGGAGAGACACAGGCATGGTACGCTGATGGTAGAGATGGAGCATAGCTTGTTCAAGTTTGTTCTTATTTCCTGATCCACGTGTACTCAAAAGATATTTTATTTAATAAAAACTTACACTTATAAGTAATGGACTGACCATAACAGAAGGCTTAACCTGGAATACATGGATGGTCTTGGGAGCTCATAAGTCCCTAAAATTGTATGAAAATCTTAATATGTGTACTGGCATGTGTATTTTTTGGTGAGAGAGTTCATAGTTTAATCAGATTTTTAAAGATGTCTATGACCCAAGAGAAGTTACACAGCAGTTGAAACACATTTGTACGATAAAATGCTATCCAACAGCTCCACCTATAGGCAAGTAATTGTCACCTAGTAGAAATGGGGACAACCCCAGGAGCCAGGTGTCTCAGGGACACCCCTGCTGAGACTCAGTGTCACACCCAGGAGCGAGGTGTCTCAGGGACGCCCCTGCTGAGACTCAGTGTCACACCAGTGTGACTTTATTAACCACAACATCACAGCTTCTTCTCCCCAGGTGTAGACGCAAAAATTAGAGGACGCTATTGATACATTCTACTGACAGTACTTCAGCACCAAAAATTGGGCAGTTATGCTGATAAATGTATATACAATTCAACATTTGTCAGTCTTAAAATGCTTATTTATAGTGAAATTCATATAAAACCGTTAAAAACTTTTCTATTTACACTTTTTAAAAATGAAAAGTATAGTTTCCTTTGCCACAGTTTGTCAGAATGCTTACCCTCCCATCCCTTCCCCTTCACTCTGCTTGTGACAGACAGCAATCACAAGACCAACCAGCACGTAAACAAACTGCGCCCTAAAAAAGTAAAAACTCAAAAACATTACATTTAGAACTGTAAGTGAACATTTTCATACATTTCAAAGGATTTAAACCAAAGTCAGTAAAAGCTGTTTTCAGTCTCAGTCCAACACGACGTGCAACTTCGGTGTTGAGAAAGCATGAAATGAGTGACGAGTTCACTTTCATTAATGCGACTGAACATCTCATTTGGGCTAGACATGTCTTTTCCTCTGCTTCCTGACCAAGCCTTCTCTAATCCATCTTCTTAAGTGGGGTGGGGGCAGGGAAGATGGGAAGGCCAGGCGATCCAGGACGGGTAGGAGAAGGGATTTGGCCTGCTCGAAAACATTTACATTAAATAAATAGGCAAGTGTGGAACACCACAATAAATTAGTATACAACCAAGGAGCACATGTACAAGCCACCCCAAACACTTCCCGGTCAGCAAGCTGATGTTTACCCTCCAGCAAGGTCTCTTTAATGCCAGAACTTTCCTAGGTATTCATAAACTAATCATGAACTGAGCAAATGTAAAATGTTAGCCAAATCAACATTTCCAGGGATTTGCAAAAACAAACACGATTTTTAAAAAACTGTTCAGATACATCATTTCAAAAATACAAACTCTTCATATTCTCCTTTCTTTTCCTTTTACTATTCTCTGGTGGCATTTGCTCAGTGGAAAGCAGCCGAGAACCACTCACAGGAAAGTCTCTTCCCACTGCCTAGCACCAACAAGGTGCCAGGGCTCCACGGGGTGCATCATTTGCTTTTTTTTTTTTTTTTTTTCCCCTTTTTCTATTTTTTTTTTTTTTTTTTAACGTACATTCCTCTGTGAGTTTAATCTTGTTAAAATGCTGCTCCTGCAGCAACATCTCATTGAAACACTGTGTTTCTATTCTAGGTCCTCAGCCTAAGTATGAGCAAAGTGCTTTTTTTTTTTACTATAACAAATTGTAAGTTTCCCTGGACACTTGGTAACCAAGCAGGCTCTAAAGTGCATTCCAGCATCTGCACACTAGGACCGCTCTACAGCGCTCTGAGAGGGGCTGGGCTCAGTCCCATCCTCCGTGCTGCTGTCTACATCCTGCTCCATGGCTGTCTCGTCGTCATCTAGCTGCTGACTGGTGAAGTTGTTCAATTCAAGAAGCCCACTGGGCTCCACCACCACGTTGGAGCTGGAGTGACAAGGAATAGCATACTGAGGGATGGCCTGGAAGAGAAGATGCACAAGAGAATGTTTACAGTGGAAAAGGTAACAGGAGAAGGTGTCCCTCCCCACCCCAAGCTCAGAAAACAGAAAGCTGGCATGTACTGGACAACCTTCATGACAAGCACTGTGCTAGATCCCCACACCATTCTACTGCATCCATGACAACGGATGGAAACTATCTCCTTCGTGTAACAAGTGAGGAAACAGGAGGTACAAGATGTCCTCAAGGTCACACAGCTGTCAGAGTTAATGCTGGACCCAACCTCAAGTCCCGCACAACTCAAACTGTCTTTCTATTCCTTTAGGCGGCCTCTTCTAACAAGAAAGGCCAAATTCAGAAGGTGGGCTTTTTCCCCTTTGTTTTTTTTTTTTTGTTTTGTTTTGTTTTGTTTTGTTTTGTTTTGAGACAGCATTAGCTGTCTGGTACTCCATCTGTATAACAGGCTGGCCTTGAACTCAGAGATCCACCGGCCACTGCTGGGAATAAAAGCACGCACCTTCACACCCAGCCTGAACTGTACTATATTTTTGTTCTTCATCTTTAAGACAAATGACTGGCTGCTGACACACAGTGTGTTTAAGCCTCTTTGGTGGTTCAAAGAGGAAGCGATTTGTTTAGTCACAGCACAGTCACCTTTATAGGAACAGTGAAGGTTTTCAAATATAAGAAAATGCCAAGTCTGCCATTTAACAACTAAAAAATATTACTAGGTGAATACTAGGGCCTCTTGCTAAGACTTATGGTCATACCAGATTATTTTTTCATCATAATGTTTTTTGGGGGAGGGGTGGGTGGCAGAGACAGGGTATCCCAAGCTGGCCCTTGAACAGACTGTGTAGCTGAGATGACCTTAAACTTCAGATTCTTCCTCCTCTACCTCCCAAGTGTGGAGATTACAAGCATGTCTGGCTATAGACACCTTTAAAGAAGGAATATCAGTTATATCACACCTCTGATCCTGATCCTTGACATGAATGAACTACATTTCATTCCTGCTAATACAACACTGGAAGATAATTTTCAACTAAGCTACTCCAAATGAGTATGGCAACCTAACCTCCAGCTGGCACAATCCATTTTAGTAAAGTTAATAGCAGTTACCATGTGGGACTAACATCGAAGCAGCCATTTATCTTTACTAATCCTTAATTTTATTAAGCATTACATAGAGTCTATAAATTAGACATTACTTATTCCCACTACTGATGAGGAAACTGAGATGAGTGAAATTAGCTGTCCGGCCCAAAGTAGTGAATGGAAAATCCAAAACAGCCTAGCCTTCAGGTAAAAAAACCAGCAATCACAACAAAACCTTTTGTTAAGAATTATATAATTCACTAAATTCACTTTTATAGATGGAAAGAAAATACTTGAATAATTCAATGGCCACTCTGACTAACCTTTGACTTTAATTATGTCTCAGCTGGTTTAACAGTACCAATTTGTATGCTCTCAAGCTTGGAGTCACTGCAATGAAAAGCTTATTCTACAACCTGTGAGGCGCACAACAGTGGCTCTGCGCCAATTCCAAATCACCCCCAGCCCGTAAGCAGGAATCCCTAAAGAACTAAAACGGGCCACTCTGATGGGCTTTTCCAAACTATGTACCAGTTTGGGGAAAACTACTATCAAGAAAAAGATTAATATCTTGCATTAAGAGGTAGAAACAAAACACAACTTGTAAGGGCTGGTTTGTACTCAATTTTAGTCTTCAATCTTAATCTGTAACACAGAATGACTGGTGGCTTTTAGAACGACGAAGCTAAAGATCAAGAAGGTGGGCTGCCAACAAACTGCCCCCTGTGGTGACAACACCTTAACAAGATGATCAAATACTAACCGAAACAAGAATTAGAGTTACAGTTAATGACAACTTAAGTTGAAAGTAGTTTAGAAACACACGAGAATGTGTTTCTGCAGACATTCCAGTCAACTGAAGTGTCACTGTTCTAGGAACCACAGATTCAGATGGGGAACAAGAACTGTTTACAAAATGTCCCTGAAATTCAGCTCAACAGAAGGGCAAGCAGTTAAATGCCAGTTTGTCAGACCGAGGAGTCCAAAACATGAGCCTAGGAAATCACTGATCTTTTGAATGAACACACTGCAAGTCTGGTATGGATATCAAACAAAGCTGACACACACAGGCACAGGTGGCCCTTGTGGTCACACGCTGTGCTGGCTGACCATGTCCACCAAGTTTCTATGATTATTTTCAAAACAAAAAGACCACCACCAACAAAAACTAAATATAAACTTGTATATTATAATAGTTTTAAAATCTGTCCTTTGTTACTACCTTGAAGTGACTAGCCTTGTGACATCCCAAAATGGATCAAGCCCACAGCCTCCCATCTACCCGAGATGTCTCATTTCCTTCCAGTTCTTACCTGGATGATAATTTCTGTTGGGCTCTCTTCAGCTTTCTTTTGGCCTACATTCTGAATACGCATGAACTGGCCTGTCGTAGGCACTCCTGCTGCTTCGATTTTTCTGGTCGTTAGGGGAGGGCCAACAGCAGATGGACTTGAACAGGACTCTCTACATTTCGTCATCCCTGCCACCACCACATGGGCGGAGGGTAGAGCTCCTGCCTCACCAGTGAGCACATGGGTGGCTAGAGCCTTCTTTGGGGGGTCCACTACCATGTGTTCTACATTTGTATCAATCTGAGCTTCCATCAAAGACATCTGCAAAATGTCTGACACTGCTGTCTTCTCAGAGGCCTGAATGGGAGATATGCTTGTAACTGGTGATGTCAGCTTAGGAACAGAACTGCCACCAGTTATCTTTGTAACTGTGGGAGGCTGGCGCCCCTCAAATGTTATCTTTGTAACAGAGGATCCTTGGGTTATAATTGGCTGCTCCACCTGAAAACAAATTGGGGTTGTGTGTATTATAGCTACATCTCTTTGAGGAAAAACTAATCAAACACTCCAGAAAATATGGTAAAAGAAACATTCGTGCGGTATACTAGGAAGACATTTTGAAGCTCGATGTTTTAGTAAGAGGGCTGGATGGGAAGGTTCTGTTTTCTTTTAAGGAACCTAGGGAAAGAGGAGGGGTTGAAAGAACCTTTGTTCAGCCAGCCAAGCTATGAGGCAGTAAAGGAAAAACAAAAACAAACAAAAAAAAATCACAGCAGCCTAGTTTTCCTTTGCGATTTACATCCCTAGACACCTTCAACCTGCTCAAATGATTTCATATAATCTTTTTAAATTAAAGTAAGTTGGATTTTTACAATCTTTTGCTTCAAAGTACAACTGTACAAACATATTCTATATGAATTGCAATATACACACACACATATATATAATCAATCCAGAATAATGAATTTTTGTTAGTAAAATTTCTTATGATTACCCATATATTTCCTCTGTTATCTAGATGATAAGTGTAGAGGGTAAAATCGTCAACTAGAGTAAAGATGTATACTAGAAAGAGAGATAGATGGTCAATGATGTTCCTTAAAAGACTGCCGTTTACTTAGCATCACTGCCATGGAAGTCAAAGGTTCTAAGCATGGAGGCATGGAACTGTCATGTTCATGCATTGCTGGTCACTGCTGCTGACAGTGATTCCTTTAGAAACTACCTAGAAAGCAGGCTGAGAGCTGCGCTTTCCTCTGTATCAGCAGTGCACCTCTCTCCTGATACCAACACCAGTGCAATCATGCTTTTGGGCTCCTCTTGCCTAGAGAAAGCACTGCTGGCATATTACAGGTGGTGATAACCTTAAAACAACCTCACCTACCCCCAGTGCAAGAACACAGACATTAACTTTGCATGCTATCAAAATTCTGTTACCTGGCTTGCAGGCTGTTTCTCTGATGAGGTGGGGAGCGCCATTTGGCTCTGGGGAGTTTGGGGTTGCACGTAGATTTTTGGTTGGTTCGGAGCTTGTTGCAGTTTAGGAAGCTGCTGTGTGGTTTTCACGGCAAGCACCTGGACTACAGTTTGCGGGGGCTGTGCCATTAAGGTAGGAAGCTGCCTGTCTTTGGCCACCACGGTATGTGGTGTGTGCTGTGCGTCTGGCTTGGGCTGTGCTTGTTCCTGCTGGAGAGGAGTCAGCTTCTGGTGCCTGATGGAGAGCTGGGGCATCTGTGTGAGCTTGTGCTGGAGCTGGTCTGCCTGCAGGTGGATGGTCTGCTTCTGCTTGGTCTGGAAGCACTGCAGCGTTTTCACTTGCAGCTGAGTCTGTTCCAGCTGGGGCTGGCTAAGTTTCTGCTGTTTAGTTGACTGTGATTGCGTCAGGGCAGAGCGGTAAAACAGACCTGTCTGAGGATCCAATGTGTCCATCTCTTCAACCTCACCCTCCTCAGTTCCAAGTTCCTCACTGTGTTTGGTAAAGGCAGTGTGACTGCTTAATGCCTAGGTAAGAGACACAGAGTAAGAATGAAATAAGAAAAAAACACCTATAGTGTCACATCTTTTTTGAACTGGAAAATATGTAAGAGTCATTCCAATATTTTGAGAGAAGTCTAAAAAGATCACAGTGCCTCACAGGCTTTTAATCAAAACTCATAATCTGAACTCTCATACAGTAAGTACTTCAAAATCCAGACCACTTGTTATTGTAGGGAAGTCAGAACCTATAGATGAAAGGAATAAGGTCACCTTACAGCTCATAAAGAACAGAAAAGCTTTCCAGCTCAGGAACACTCTACAGCCTGTGCTTGAGGGACACTCACCTGACTAAAGATGGAAGGCAACAACTGAGAAGGAAGGCATCCAGAGCAGAACCAAGAACTTTGGCCACAGGCACACCTGCAGTCCCAAAAGCTAGATGTACTGTCTGGAGACATGTCCACCCCAATGCCCATAGCGGGCCTTCCTGAGGAGAGGTTGTGTCACCAAGCTGTGTGAGTCCCAGGCTCACCAGGCCACAGCTTCCCAAAGACCTGGCTCCTGGAAGGGAGTGAGCCAGGGGACAAGCCATTCCTCTTTGTGGGAAGGGAGACTGACTGCCTGGGGTCAGCAAATCATTCAAAGTGACACTGTTAAAGAGCCAGCCTGTCTGACCTCTGCGTGTCTTGTGACATATCAGTGTCAGGACCTACTAGTAAAGGACAGAGTAAGATCTGTCACCCAGCGAAATCTTTAGACAGATGGCTCTCCTTTGGGACACAACAAAACCCACCTTATTCCCAACCCCCCTGCTGCCCTCCCACACTGCACCACTGCTCCACCTTCAAACCTGGGACTTGCCCTTGTTTCATGTCTTCATACAGTTTTGATTTAACGCTCCTTCACTGTCTTTCAGATGCTGGCAGCAGAGCCAAAGAAATGTAGGGACTACTAAGGAGAGTCGTGGTTGAGATCTGACACCTAGGATGCAGCCTGTCACTAGGATGGCAAACGGTCACCATGGGCTTAAAGGATGGCTCTGCCGCCTGGAGCATGGTGCATGACTGGCGAGTACGGGGGATGATGCACCCACTCTTCAGAATCAAATGAATGTACTCACAGCTCAGAGCACGGAGTCGCATACAAGCCAACTTAATGAGGCATTCTTCTTCTTCACTAGCCTTCATACCAGGCATTTGTATCTGATATTAGTGCATTCCCTTACTGTTGAGCCTTCTTTTATTGGTCACATATAATTAAAGGAATAAAATATTTATTTCCCTTCTTGTTCATAATGCTCTCATCATCATCATGATTTATTATAAAGTATAAGATAAAGACAAAAACGAACTCAGCAACAAACTAAACAAGCCAAATATGATTTCATTTTGAAAATCTTATTTACTCTATTAGTAAATCTGTATTAACAGTAAGAGTCACAGAAACAGTGACCAATTCTGATGAGATTCACCCAGACAACCCAACTCTTCTGAAATGCTGTTTCTAGAATGTTTAAAAAAAAAAAAAAAGAAAGAAAGAAAAAGATACCGCTTTCTAATCATTTCCCAGTGTTCAGACCCCCAAGTCAGTCTCTATTCATTCCTCACAGATGGATGAGTTACACATACACTCTACAATTCAGGTATGTCTTCTTTTTCAAATAGAAGATAAAACTGCACCTTATTTTGGGAATAAAGTAGTTACTGAATATAAGAAGAAAAAGAAGAGGTACAACCTGCTGCATGATGTGGGTGATTGCTCCAGGGGAAGATGCTGGGATGGACTTTACTACCACCGAAGTCTGTGTTGCAGTCTGTGACTGAGCCACATGTTGGAGCAGGGTCCGCTGGGGCTGGGAAGGCTGCTGGGGCTGGGAGCGATGGCTGACTGAAAAAAGAGGAGGTAGTGATGTTTCTCCAGAAATCACCACAGCAACTGTAACCAGTGACGGGTCATTTTAGCACGAGTATGCGCTTGTATCCCACAGGGTGGTACTGAATCCCACAGGGTGGTACTGTATCCCACAGGGTAGTACTATATCCCACAGGGTAGTATATCCCACAGGGTGGTACTATAGCCCACAGGGTGGTACTACTATATCTCACAGGGTGGTACTATATCCCACAGGGTGGTACTATATCCCACAGGGTAGTACTATATCCCACAGGGTGGTACTATATCCCACAGGGTGGTACTATATCCCACAGGGTAGTACTATATCCTACAGGGTAGTACTATATCCCACAGGGTGGTACTATATCCCACAGGGTAGTACTATATCCCACAGGGTGGTACTATATCCCACAGGGTGGTACTATAGCCCAAAGGGTACTACTATATCCCACAGGGTGGTACTACTCACTAAGAGGCAAAAGACCAGAACCTGCCCATCTAGGAACTGTGGGATTCTAATAAAGTCTCTAATGAAACTGCTTCCTCATCTGCAAAATAGGAGCCACAGAGCTACTGTGATGACGAGGGGAACTATGTGAAGGGGTACTGTGGAAACGTTTGTCATCCGGAAGGGACACCTTTAAAGTGACATCCTTTAGTGAACTGTTGGCTTTTCCTCCCTTGACTTTTAGCTCTCTGAGGTCACAGGGAAACAATGCATTTCCACAAACCCCAGACACATCATTAAGGAAAGTGGGAAGAACAATGCAGTCCAAACATTAGCAGTGCTCCTTTACACCAAGAGAAACTGCTCCACAGCCTCAGGGTTCCAGAGATAGGACAAAACCGCGCTGCAGGAGGCGCTCTCTCCTTCTCTGTTCCATCTACTCCTGTGAATTTGAAGCTACTTGTGTCCTAAGAAAGCGCTAAAACTCAGAGTCTCACTCTGTTTGCCTGTGTTTAGATGGGATGATAAAAATGTGTTTCTTCTTACAAGAGGCAAATGAAGAAATGGGTTGAAAATGGTCCTTCAATAAATAAAGGGTCAACAGAAAAAAGGTCATTTTGTCACCTCAGTTTTAGTTCAAACAGACCAGCAAGAGTGAAGTTCTAGAAATCAATGCCTTTCCTCCTCTCATTCAAACTACCCGCTCACACAGGTGCCAGTCTATGTCCTCTCTTAACCAGCCCCGATTTCAACTTTTAAGTATAAACACTTGCCAATCCAGTCCCACAAAACACTCAAATGCCGTTAGCTACTGAACCTTTGAATCAGAAACAGGTAAAAAACAAATGTGTAAATGAGCTAAGGGTTTGAGATTATGAAAACTCCTCCACTGTCCCATATTGTAAGGCTAACGTATTTCAAGTAGCACTGCTCCATGCTTAGAAACAGCTGAATGCCCAAGAGTGAGCTGCATGCACCTACAGATCAAAGGACTGTGTGGTGCTCTAAGGACTAAACTACAGCTCTCCCTGCAACTACAACGCTCTTCTTTACACTCGCAGATGCAGTGCTTCTAACTACAGACAGAGCTACATGGGCGTGAGATCAGACGGTACCACCTGGGTGGGCAGAACCCTTTGATTCTACACTATACTACTCCACTGCATTTCACAGTATGCCTTTACTATGTGCATGTCAAATTATGAGTTAATAAAATCTTCCATATAGTCTCAGCTAAACTGAAAATAAAGAGCCAGAATTTACGTTTTAACATCTACTGAAATAATCATTTACAAAAGGACTAAATAGGAGAAAAATTAATTATGACATTAAATTCAAGCAAGTAAATCAGTTAAATTTTAAATAAAAGTATTGTCAAAAATAAATGACATCTGAAAGATAAATAATAAATTTCTGATGAAATTATCAGATTATATAGACCATTTTGAGACCCATACTAGTTTTTATAATTATTACAATAAGTTTTTAAAAAACATTTACTTTTTTAAAAAAAGATTTATTTATTGTATTTATATTGAGTACACTGTCGCTGTCTTCAGACACACAGAAGAGGACATAGGATCCCACTACAGATGGTTGTGAGCCACCATGTGGTTGCTGGGAACTGAACTCAGGACCTCTGGAAGAGCATCAGTGCTCCTAACGGCTGAGCCATCTATCTCTCCAGCCCTTAACATTTACTGTTATGTGTGTGTGCACATGTGGCCTACATATATATGGTGCCTCTAGAGGCCAGAGAAAGGTATTTGATAACCTGGAGTTCAAGTTACAGGTGACTGTGAACCACTCCATATGAGTACCGCGAACCAAACGCAGGACCTACAGAAATGCGGCACCCACTCTTACTTGCCCCAACAGTAAGACTTTTTCAATTAAAAATAAAACAAAAACAAATTGGACTTATAAAAGATCAAATAACACTATCTAAAAATATTTGTCCTTCAAGATTCTATACATTTCTTCATACCAAATGTCCAGAGTGTAGGAGACTAAAGTTCAGTGAAACCTAAGAAAACGACCATTCACTAGAGAACAAAGCAGGGTCCAGAGCAGCTAGCTTTAAATGCTCAATATGGCTGGGTATATAAGAGGTGGCAACCATGGAACGAGGTCACAGAAAGAATATCCATGAAATAGATGATGTGACCTTCGCCGGCCCACATAAGCACCAAAACCAGTCATTTATTTCAGTAAACAATTCTTTTTCTTCTCTAGCAAAGTGTTTGTTTCGTTGTTATTTGCAAAATAACCTTTCCTTCCCTTCACTCCTGGAGCTTACCTTCCCTCTCCCAGAGCAGAGCAGAGCGCATCCACTAAGTGGCTCCCCCACAGTTAGTCAGCACCAACCTTTCATTACACTACCGATGGATGCACACCACTTACCTAGAAGGGGAAAAGCAACCTCTGTCCCCTCATCAGTGCGTTCTGAAAAGGATAAGTAAGGGAAGAAATCACAGGTCTTTTCATCTATTTACTGTTTGCCAGTCTAGGCTACTGGAGAGACTAACATTCATTTCCTCAGTGGACTGGCCTCTGCATCAGTTGCTTTTCTGCTAATATCTGTGAAGTTGATAGTCTTCTACTATCGTCATCAGATTTTCTTTCTGGGAAGTTTTAATTCGCCAGTCCTAGTATCTCCTCAAATGATGCTAAAGAAATCTTTTTCTCCATGGCATCTGAAACTTCACAGTACCCTTTAGTCACTCCTTATAAAACACAAGGCAGGGCTTGCCTTAGACACTTTCTCTCTCACCCCTGCATTAGTCGCATCACTACCCCTGAACGCCTTAAGGTCTCCAATTCATAAAGTGTCCAAAACGGAAAGCAGTATTCCAGGTATGGCCTCACTTGAATGTAAGAGAAAGAATTTCACATCTCCATAGGTACCCCCAGAATCTCATTAACATTTTGTTGCTGGACCACACTTGAGTATCTAATCTGCATTTTTTTTGGGTGTGTGTGTGTGTGTGTATGTGTGTGTGTGTGTGTGTGTGTGTGGCTTGGGGGGGAGAAAGAGAGACAGAGAGAGGAGAGAGGGGGAGAGAGAGAAAGAGAGAGGGGAGAGAGAGTTGATTGATAAAGTCAGGGAAATAAGAGGGGGGTTATTAAAGTTAGGGAAACTCCAAAGATGATGTCAATTTGCTCTGAAAACAAACAGAAAAAGAGCTAGAAATATAAAGATATGTTGTCCCCCAAATGAGCACCCCATGAAATCCACAAAGTAGCACTACCTTAATACTATGTTTTAAGAGGACACCTACCCGTGGTGATGTATTCAGCAACTAGCTCTGACTCTACCACAGCAATGGATGGACTCTCAGGAGAATGTCTCTTTTCCTGGGTCATCTGAATAGGTACTGCCATTTGACTCAAGTCAATAGTGGGTTGTCTTGGTTTAGATTCCAATTTTTCCTTTACTGCATAAAAAAGTCGGGGAAAAGTTACTTTTATTATAAACAAGTACTAAAACCAGAGCTGTCTATGGGAATAATGAACCAGACCTCTGGGATGCCATACCCTCAGTGGCTTAGAAGACAATGATTGAAAACTGCAGACTGCTCCGTGCAGCTGTATAGACTACAACCTGGGTAACAGCAGCCTACAATAATTCATATGCAATCCCATTCAAGTCCCCCTATTACTCCAGGACAGCCAGCTGTTTCTCCTTACATACTCCTCTAGGATGTTATATCCTTTGTATTCAACGTAATCCCTGGCATACTCAGTTCACAACAGCTTGATCTGCTCTAGAGCATATCCCAGAATAACACTTCCCACTGATGAGTTCCTGGAAATGTTACCCAGACACTTGGGTGCTTGTCCAGCATACACATGGTCTTGAGTTTGATCCCCAGCATAAAGGGGGAAATTCATAGAACCTTTACTGAGGGAGGAGGATTGCTGAGTTCAAGGCTGACCTGGGCTATATCCAGGCCAAACTGAGACCCTCTCAGTGTGTGTGTGTGTATGTGTGTACACAAATTTGGCAGTTTAAGATATGGCCAAAAAAATGTTACAAGTTTTTAATGACTCTTAAAGAATAAAACATAAAGCTTTTCACTGTTAAGAAAAAAATAGGTGCTCTGCTTCTGTATGTCACAATGTCTGATAAAACAGCCTGTACTTAATAATGGTATATGTTAAGATGCATTTTTTTTTAATCTTCTTACCACTTCTTCAACAAAATCTCTTCACTCAACATTTCTATCTACATGAATGATTGATAAAAATGGTTGAATTTTTCAAAGACAAGCAGCTGAAAAAAGTGTCAAAGGCTAAAAATATTAGTAGAAGGAATCATTTACATTTATATCAAATATAAGTATAGAGTATAGCATGAGATTTACAATAAACAGTGTTAAGTAACTAAGTCCACTAAAGACTGCTCCCACTAAGTGCAGACTCTGACAAAAGCAAAACAATCTTTTTAAACACAGAAACCTAACCTAAAGAGTCCTTCTGGGATCCCATAAGCAGACACGGCCCTGGACCCCATCCTGCCACTGACCACTAGTCAGCCTTTCTCAGTTTCAGCTAACTTCTCCAAAACATGAAAGGGTTAGATGAGATCATCATTCCAACCCATAAAATATTTGCATAATTGTTGCCCTATTATAACAAAAAACTCAGTATAACTTAAAGTTGTCCTAGAATCTATAAAGATATTTAGTAACTAAAAACACTGATAGGATCCTATGAAACACAGATGCTATAGCAAATAACCTAAACAAAAATAAATAAATCTGAAAAGGTGAGAACAAATGAGAATGTTTACAAGCAAGTCTAATGGTGGTTTGTGGTACAGAACTGTCTGACAGTACCTATGAGCAAAGCAGGGCCCTTCGAGCTGTCCCAACATTCCTAAATAGGCCCAGCAACTGAGCTGCACCTACCTTGTTTGTCCTACGTCTGTGCTTACAAGTGACAGCCCACTCCCTTCTGCTGGCAAGAGAACTCTCCACTTGAAGTAGAAGTCACTGTCTATTCTCTGTTCTAATGACAGCGCTCCGTCTGTGCCTCATATCCCTATGTACAATAAACTATACCAATAGTTATAGGTAAGTCCAGAGGGGGAGAAATTTACAGAAACTATGTAACAGCGGTGTGTTTCACCAACCCATCTCTAGAGAAAACACGCTTCACCCAGCCGAGCATGTGGAGTCATACCTGTGGTCTGCTGGAGTTCTAACAGGGCTTTGATTGTTGAGGTAGCTGATTGTGACTCACTGGATACATCCTGATATATTATGGTGGGGCTAGTCTCCATTGCAATCTCATGTTCTGACCAATCCTGACGCCGGGAAGCAATTACATGAACTACAGGCTGGGAATCTGTTTTATATTAGTTAAAAAAAAACAAACCCTATAAACAAAGTTTCTCTTAAAATAAAGCAAGATTTTGTTTATCTCTGTATTTAATGCACACGTCAACCCTGACTTCTCTCTAAGACTGTACGGTCCCAGAAGGCACACTGACTCTCACTTCTGAATTCATTTACTCACTCACTCATTTATTTTACACTAGACACCAGTGCATCAGGATCCATATTTAAAGGACTTAAAGGAATTCACAGAATTGTCCAAGAAGGCTCAAGAAGCACACAGTCTGTTTGAAAAGACGAACATGTAAAAAGACAAAGTACGTTTCAATATGCTAACCGCGATCTCCACAGGTGAGCATCTATATAGGTGAGTGCTTGTTCGTGTTCACTAAAACCAAAATGTTATAGATAGGAGACTGGTTTTTCCCATTGTACATGATAAGGTTTCTATATAAAGCCTAAGTTCTTGGGGAATATTTTGCTGAATTATTGATAGTAAGAAAAGAGAGACCGTCTAGAAACAATGATGTAACGTGGCAAGTGTAACGGAGGTCAAAGTCAAGTGGAAGCTGTCATTTATTAGCAAGTTGATTCTTTGGGTCTTAGCTCTGCTCTTCAGTAGGAACAAGAGGTGGGTCTAACGCAATGATAGTCTGGGCTGCTTAACCACAGTAACACATCCCGAGAAGTACCGGAGGCAATGCTGTCATCGTGAGGGTATCCTTACACTCAGAAAAAACAGCTTGCTACAGGTGGGCCATAAGGCACACCCTATTACTGTTCTCATACATACATGTATGTGTATATATGCACACATACAGTCCATTACTGACTGAAACATCAGTATAAGCTACATGATCATATGTAACTAAGCTTTATAAACTATAAAAGTCAGTAGATATGAAGTTGGGGGGGGGGGTTTGGCCGAAAATTCGATTCTAAGATCTTTGGTTGATTTGAAAATAAATTTCAGCATGTGTAAATACAAAATGTGCATCAGGTTAAGCAACACATACTTAACAGTTCTCTATAAAGCAAGCAGGTTGGACCATTTGTCTAAGATATTATATAAGAAAATGGAGACGATACAAAGACATGATCCCTAAGGTTCAGATCTAGATTGTAACAGGAAACAAAAACTGATAGATAGCATCACATTCTGGGGTAAATATCAAATGGTTAAAACAAAAGAGACTGCTTTTAATCGTGCTGCTTAGTTGAAGCATCAGAACCAAAATTATCTGGTGGCTCAAAAGTACAAGAAAAACCATCAAGTTCACCCTCTAAGAACATCACATTTTTTAAAGCCAGGAGGATGTCCAAAAATATTGAAGCAAAGGTAACAATTCTTCTAATGAAACAATCTTCCTGAAGAAAAAAAATCAATATGCAAGAAGTTCATAATGTTTAATAATCATAAACTAACAGGTCAGGCGTGGTGGCACAGGCCTGTAAGCCCAGATTGTACTTTATGAGATCCTGTCTTTAAAAAGCAAAACAAAGCACACTAGTCCCAAAGCAAAAATAAATAAACAAAAACCCTGAGTAGAAACTATCACACCAGAGACACACAATTTCTCCTAAGCTTTCAACCCATATGTAGGACTGGCTGTTTGCCTGCATTGCCAAGTGCTATGTGAAGAATCCTGCAGTTTTTCTTTACATATTCTAATAAGATATGTAGAAAATTTTGTTTGCTTAGGAAGAGAATCTCATGTAACTCAGGCTAGCTTGAAATTGCTATGTAGCCAAAGTGGACCTTAACCTCCTGACCCTCCTGCTTCCACCTCCCAAGTGCTGGACTGCAGGCATATACCACCATGTCGTGATTTATTCAGTGCTAGGATCGGAACTAGGTCTTCATGAATACCAGGCAAGTGCTTTTCCAACTGAGATACACCTCTACTGTCCTAATATGCAAAATTTTAACTTAAGAAATGATTTTACTAGAAAAGCACTATTTTATGTAACTTAAAAATAAATTTTCATGATGAACATAAGCCTAAAATTTGAGCACATGAGAGGCTCATTAAATTAAATGCCATATAGTCTGGGCCTCTGTCTCAAAAATAAACAAATTCTCATTGCTGATATAGGCAAAGAGAGTGAGTCTCTGCAATCTAACTCTGAGATACACTGAATATTCAAGAGTAGGGACTGTGTAAATGTCTCTACAAGAGTGCTAACCAAGTAACATCGCTCCACATAAAACCGCTCCTTAGGAGCCAGAAGAACGCCACCTCTCGCTGTCCATACAGAGAGACGATGATCGCCAAGTGTCAGACAGCAGCCCAAACAGCTGGGATACAAAATGAGAGTGTGAACTAAGTGCGAGCTCTTCCCACAGCCTCCCCTCTTCTACTCTTCGGGCTTATGCTCAAACCTGGAGATGCTTCCCACAGGACACCAGGATCTGATCTCCTGTTTCTGCAGCATGCGTTCAGATGTCCAGCTAACATGTTTTATGTTTTAACATGACAACGTGGTCTACAAAGTATTGCATGTCTAACTAGACCTTCATACTCCTTAAGGATAGTGGCCTGCCGCAGACTTCCCTTACAGGTTCTTTAACAGTTATGTATTAGATGTCTACTACATGGTAGGTACCAGGAATACATACTTTAGTATTATAGTCAAAGGCAAACCCAGGCATGTACGATATCCCTCTATCATAAACTATCTATGCCATTCTTCCATAGTCATAAGACTCTCAATTAGCAGGATCTTAAAGGTCAATGCTATCCTCCACCCTCCACCACTCCACAGGCAGGGTCATCGTCAGAGAACCCCGCTTTCTAATACTTCCATGTCCTTTCTGCCTGCCCAGCTGTGATACATACATGTGTTTTCTTACATAAAGCAAAGCTGATCTGTCATCTGTACAGCAGTACTATTGTCTCTGTCCACTTACCCACAAAGACCAACTCACTTCATCTACATCACAGAGTGCAAGATGACTAACAGTCCCAGAACCCCCACAGAATCCATCCCTACTCCTTCCTCACAGGAAATGATTCCCAGATGTCTAACCTCCCTAGGCCATCTCTTCCAAGCTAAACCCAGGCTGTCTATATTCCTTCTATGTTACAATATAAACCTTTCCTCTGAAGCATTATCCCAGTGTTCTAGAGAACATCAATTCCACAAAATTTTCTACAAAAAAGGGTTCTATAGTTAAAAACACTGGGGAACACTTTATATTATGTATTAGATATCCTATTTCTCACCTTTAATAATATAAATTACCAAATAAATTGGCTAATGAAATTCTGTAAAAAGCCATTTTGCATGACCTACGTTTGCTTTTAAAACCAAAACAAAAAACAAAAAACAAACAAAACAAAACAAAACAAAACCAAAAAAAACAAACCTTCACTCTGGCCTCCCAAGATCATGATTCAGGAAAAATAATGCCAGAAACTGAGTTCTGAATTAAAACTTTATCTTTATGGCATTTATTTTCAAATTTGACTCATGTTCAGCGTCTTTAAATCTCTACTCTGAATTCATTTCCTTGTTCTCTTCTGGCTTGCTTAATATAATCTTACATTTAATCCACCTTAAACCTTTTAGATGGGTGGTGGTGACACACACCTTTGATCCCAACACTTGGGAGGCAGAGGCAGGCAGATCTCTGAGATTGAAGCCAGCCTGATCTACAGAGCTAGTTCCAGGATAGCCAGGGCTAAAGAAATCCTGTCTCAAAAGACCAAGCAAGCAAGCAAGCAAGCAAACAAACAAACAAAACCCACAACCTTTTAGAAATAAAGCTGGATATAAATGAAAAAAATAATAATTTAAAAGATCTGAACATCAATAAGGATACTTATCTCACTTTGCAAGTGAGAAAGAAAAACCAGAAGAGCTATTTGAGAAGATAAAAAGCACAGTAGCTTCAGAAAACATATCATCTGACTTTCAATGAGTGATATAGGCAAAAATGTTCTTGATCTAATAGTCTCAGCAAACTTACTATCTATCAACATCCAAACAAAGTCTAGAAATGTTAGGAGGAAGTGAAGAGAGGAGAAACAATGCTCTGGAATGAGGCAATAAAACTGAGTTTATAAGCATGAAACGTAACCATTCCCGTTACTGTTATCTTTGAGATGCCAACAGAGAAGACAATAATAACAAAAAGTATAAAAAAAAATAGTTAACATTAAAAAACAGTATTAGAAACATAATATGGTGTGATGAACTCTGCCAGGGTGATCAAGATTCACATCAGGAAGATGCTCAAAGCTTTCTACTCTACCTGTTCAGGAATTAAACATGGGGCCTAGATGCCTCCTTGTGGTGGGTATACTTAGAAACCACTAAAGCATCCAGCATGTACAGGAAAAACTTGAAAAGAACTCTTAGGTCAAAAAACGATCCATTCTTCCTTAGAACAGAACAAATAATAATGGACTTTAGAAAATCATCTATAGATGCTAAAACTTATGGATGAGTGATTGACAAGGAACACTACTATATTTACCATCTCAGAATACCTCTTCCAAAACTGGTATTCATTTCAAAGAGGAATATGTTAACTGTAGAGAAAACTAGAAGCATTCATCCTAACCAAGTGACCACTGTTCATCTCATCGATGTGGCAAACATCATGTGTACTCTGAGGAAATTGATAGTCACCATCTACTGTACAATTCCTACTGAATTAAATCATAAAGAAGGTTCTACAAAGTAACTGACCTAAACTCTTCAAAATATGATAATCAAAGGGAAAAGTAGGGGTTAAGAGGCTATCTAGGGCCGGTTAGTGGTGGCACACGCCTTTAATCCCAGCACTTGGGAGGCAGAGATGGGTGAATTTCTGAGTTCAAGGCCAGCCTGGTCTACAGAGTAAGTTCCAGGACAGCCAGGGCTACACAGAGAAACCCTGTCTCGGAAAAAAAAAAAAAAAAAAAAAAAAAAAAGAGGCTATCTAGGGAAAAAGAGAATAAAAAATGCTGATGGTATTAGAAGGGATGGCTCATATATATAGTTCTAGCTCTTGGGAGACTAAGGCAGAGAGACCTCCATGATTTTCAGCCTAGCCTGGACTAGAGAATGAGATCCTGTCTCAAAAAACCAAAAAGGAGGGCCAGGCCTATAATCCCAGAACTCATGAGGAAGAGGCAGGCAGATATTTTTTTTAATTTATGGCCTGCCTAGTCTACATATGAAGTTCCAGGCTAGTCAGGATTACACAGTAAGAGGAGGAGGAGGAGGAAGGACAGGGAAAAGAGAAGAAAGTGACAATAATAATGTGAGTGTGTACACTCGATGTAATACAGTTGAGTGTAATGTGTGACCCTGAGTTGGAAAGTAACTAGGAGACAAAGCAATAAAAAACATCACTTATCAATTGGTAGTATAGCTAGATGAATTACAAATTAGATAACAGTATTATTACATAAAATTTCTTGACTTTGATAATGGTAATTTAGTTACAAAAAGGATAACCCATAAGAAATTAGAGATCTAAAAATATACTGTTTAGAGGTAAAATCACATAATACCTATAACTACTCTTAACTGGCTAAAAGACTTAAAAACTGTACACACATACAATAGATAACAGAAAAGAGACTAGAGACAAAATAATAAAGCAAGGCTATCAGTGTTTCAGTGGCAGTGTGTATGTTTAGCCACATATAAGGCCATATATATGTAGGCTTCATCCCCAGAACCAAAAATTAAAATATAAAAATAAAACTAGGGTTGGAGAGATAGCTCAATGGTTAAGAATTCTGGCTACTTTTTCAGGGGACCCAAGTGTGATTCCAAGAAGACACATGGCAACCCACAACTGTTTATAACTCTATTCCCTAAGGATCTGATGCCCTCTTCTGGTGTCTTCCAAAACCAGGCATTTATGTTGGTGCACAGACATAGATGTAGGCAAAACACCCATACACATAAAAAATAAACAAAAATTTAAAAAATGAAACCACCCAACAGGGTAGAACAAAATATAAACAAGTAGGAATGACTGGCAATAAGACTGGCACATTATAACTGGTTTACATACTGATTTACAATCAGCAGAAAGCTAAAATGAGTATTAGCAAAATGACTTGCAAATTATTACTATCCCTGATAGCAGGGTGAGAAAAACTATTCACTCTCTAAAATAAGTGCTATATTGTTTGTTGAAATCAACAGCTTATTTTATTTTTAATTAACAAGCTTTCAAAGACCATTTTCTACGTGTTCTGTGAATCAACATTTCTTTTTCTTGGAGTGTGGTCTTTTAACCTTTAGCATTATTTTGTTCACTACTAATAAAAATTTGTATGTGAATTTTTTCTAATATTCTAGTCTAGATTTTAAGCTCCTATAACACAAGAATTAGCCAGGTGTGGTGGTTTACACCTGTAATCCTAGGACCTGGGAGATGGAGGAAGGAGAATCAGAAGTTCAAGACCATTCTCAGCTACAGAGTTGGAAGCCAGACTGGGCTATATAAACCCCTATCTTTAAGGGAGGGAAAAAAAAAAAAAAAAAGCAAGATCTGTATTTTACTCAACTTTAATAAGATCTAATATAATTCTTAGTACACATTACAAACCAATAAATAATTGTTAGCGAATAACATAAACCATATGTAAACTATATAAAATTAATGTGAAGGCATCATTGAAGATTTAAAATAATGAAGTCTTTGTATAATATGGAAAAAATGTGCTTTCTATGAGTGCTTTCTAAAAAAAGCAGCAGGCATACCAGCAAGGTTAGTGCAGAGGCAGAGAGAAGGAAGGGAGCAAGGAGGACTAGGAGGAAAGGACACTGTTGCTTCTGTGTATCAGATCGCATAAGCACAGACATACTAACAGGCTGAGCGGCCGCTCCAAAACGCTCCCTCAGACTAAGTGTAGAAGGACTACAGGAAACATACATGAATGTCATACTCAGACTAGGATCCCGTAAGATACCTCCCTTCCCTTCTCTCTTTCTCTCCCCCCCCCCCACACTCATACATACACACTCACACACAAATAACAAAATCTGAAATCCAAGACAGTTCTCATCCCAAGCATTTCAGACATAGGATCCTCAGCTCGTGACACCCAACAAGGGCAGTGGGAAGAATTGAGCAATATGAACAGAAGACAATGTCTCAGAGCTTCAGAGTAGACTATGAGTTTATATTTTGAGAGACATCCTAGAACAATGTCATATTGACAACAAGACTAAAGATTATCACCTGCTGTGGTGCTTAGCTTCTAATAATTGGGATTACCACTGATTAGCATCTGGAATATTTTTGAGAGTTAAAGAAAATGTTATTAATAATTATGCCAGAACAACAGACATAAACTAAGATCCATACAAACCAGGATGTATAGCCACCCATTTACAGCTCACTTCTGGCCATCCTGACTCTTCCTCAAGGTTCAGCAATAACCATTTTTTAAAAAATACATTCCTTTTTCTTATATACTTCTTCCTCTTCTTACCCACACCAAACAGGAAAAACATAAAAGCTACCATCTAGAAATTATACTCGATACTGCCTACATAATTTTT
>CM052703.1:95211881-95261881 GCA_028551405.1 Uromys caudimaculatus | reverse complement strand
ATAAATGGCCTTTAAACCGCTTAGTGGATTACTGTTTATGGTCTTACTTACTCCAGCATTTAGCAATGTTGTGACAACGTTTTTGCCAGGGAGGCCTTGAATGGTCGTTCCTTTTCCTGTAGTCTTTTGTACAACAATCACATTGGGCTTGGAAGTCATTGGGATTGTAGTGATTTTGGTAGTCGTTCCTTAGAGAAGGGGGAAGAAAAGGAGGCCTGAGTTAAGGACTGGTGATACTTGGTTGTTTCTGTTTATGATGTATACAAGCAATACATGTCTAAACAATGTCAACTTTAGGTGACATGAGTGTGGTCCTAAGGAAAAATGAAGACTTGGAATAGTAGCTTCTAAATCATCCCAGAATGATACATTTTTAAGAACTGACTGGTTTTTTGTATGTTTTTTTTGGGGGGGGAGTTAGTTTTTTTAACATTTTGAGACAGGAACTCACTAAATAGCTCTACCTGACCTGGAATTTACCATGTACACGAGGCTGACCTAGAACTCAGAGATCTGCCTGCCTCCCAAGTGCTAGGATTAAAGGCACGCGCTACCACATCCAGCGAAAACTGAGTCTTAAAGCAATCTTTGAGAATCTAAGGACCTAACACCAAATTCCAAATCTAAAAATATCACTATCTACTTCCCCATCAACAGTCTTCCTTGACTAATTTAAAATTAAATACAAATCTTAGTTTATGATGTGTTTCCCTGAAGTCTAATATTAAATTTATGTGGCCATCATGATGGAAAAACTCTTCAAAAAAGGAACATTAGAGGCAAATATCAAAATTTACTAAACTGTAGAAAAGAAATGTATGAACAGTGTAAGTTACGCACAGCCATGCGTAGTTGCAAGTGTCTATAATTCCAGCACTTGAGAGGTGAAGGCAGGAAGAATGTGAGTTCTAGACCAGCTTGTGCTAGAGTGACACACCCTGTCTTAAAAAAAAAAAAAAACGAATTTAAAAAATTTTTAAAAAAAGGATCCACATGAACACAGATTTGTAGGTCAAGTAACTGTCAATGTATGCTTCTGCATGCGCAGAGCTCTCGAGATTCCAAGGGTGAAACAGACTTACTTACAAAGCAAAATTATTTTCAGCCATCAAGATCTACTTTCTTATATTAAATGAGATAATTCAGCTTCAGAAAAACAAGCATCTCATGCTCTCCTTCATATCTGGATCTTAACATTTAATATTTATATGCATGAAAATGAGGGGCTGTAAGAGTAGAACAGATGTAAGAAAGGAAGGAGGAAGAACAAAGGTCACATGGGATACCACTGGAGAAGGAAGGGAAAAGGAAGGACAGGATGGGATACAAGTAAAGAAAACACAAAAGTAATTTTTGTTTGGCAAATGGCATAATGAAGCCTCATTTACTGGATGTTAGTACAATATATATCTCTCCACTGACAGAAACGTACCGTGGCCTTTCCCCTACAGCCTGCTTCTCTCCCACCTATTGAATCTACTTACTATCAAGTCAGAAGTCCTGGTACAGACCTTGGTCCCTGCCAACAGAACATGACCTTTTCATGTTCCTGACTCCTCAGTGTTTAGCACAGAGAGTGGCAAGGCTTTTGTAATTGTTTATGTCAGTGCTCTCAGTTCCTCAGTAATGTGTCCACACAAGTGCAGTCAACACCGCTGTCCTGCTTCCCTACTAGTCCTCCATTTAAAGTGTGTGTCTCTTACAGTTTTAATACTCCATACCAAATCCAACACCCTAAATGAACCCTTCTACACCATGAGTCTGAAACAGGCTAAACCGGTTTTAAAGAGTATTCCTAATCTGCACTGTACCTACTTTCAACTTTCCCTCTTGAATGTCATAACCCCACATGTGGGCTGACAGAACGGCACAGACGGGAAAGACACTTGCTCATCATGCCTGATGACTCAACTCAATCCTCGGGCCTCCACGTGGTAGACGGAGAGAACCAACTCCTACAAGTAGTCTATGACTTAGGCACCCCTACCCCCAACCCCCAAAATATTAAAACCATCAACCAAAAATAGCGGCTTATACTGGTTCAGGCCCTTAATCTACCAATTTACCATATTAGTTTCTCCTGTTCACAGGAAACAGCATAAAATTGCTGGCAAACTATGAGGCGTCCCACTACCTACCCCACAGAGCCCAAACTCCTGAATGGAACTTTCAAAATTCTGGCAGATTAAGATTAGTCAGTTTACACCTCTCCATCAGCGTGCTGGTTTCATATTAAGCATATTAGGCCTGAATCTATTTTTTGCTCCTACAATTTTCTATGTCTAAGAAAGCAGGCAGATCATATTTTTCTATAGGCCTGTGCAGTAAATGAGTAAGTACAGAATAGGCACTCAATAAAAAACATGCCTAATATAGTCTCAAAAATATTACATAAAGTTGTATTATTTTCCACTGGAAACATAATAGCATTCCTTATTAGAGTTTCAGATTAACATATGAAATAATCTTACATCAAGAATAAGAAGAGTCTAGTTCTAAGAATCATTCAAAAGGAGAAGGGTGATGGCTCAGAAGCCAGGGGCTTACTTCTCTTGCAGAGGACCTGAGGCCAGTTCCTAGCACTCACATGGTGACTCATAACCGTCCATAATTCCAGTTCTAAAAAACCTTCTGACCTCTGTAGGCACCAGGCACATGTATAGGATGTATGTATGTATGTATGTATGTATGCATGTATATCCAGGTATAACACTCATACACATAAAGCAAAATAAATCTGAAAATATTTTTAAAGAATTAATAAGAAATTCGTTAAACTGGGGCAATCCTGTTATAAATCTTCACAATACAGTTAATATTACTCAATGTCTCTTCAGTCCAAGGTGCCACTCAGCAGGTGCACAGGAAAGCACCTGCACCTGCCAACTAGCTTTACAATTGCTTTTTCCTTCAACCTCACTGTGACTAAGTGAGCTATTATAAACCATAAGAACCAAGATGCTCATTATTTGCTTAAGTCAACTTTAACTCTTGATTAATTCTAATCCCTCATATATGATTACGCAGGCCTTTTTAGACACTAGAAAGTTATCTAATATTTGATAATGAGAAAGTATTTCTATAAAGAGTAACTCAAAGAAACATAAACTATACTTTTAAATTAACACCAAAATATAAGGGTCACTTTTCTTAGATAAAACTTAACTGGTTTTATTTATATGTACTAAAATATCCATCCCTTCCACTATAAAGGACTGTCGATTTAGGAGACGGTCATATATCAAGTCTACCATTTTAAACAAAAGGGAAGGCACATGGGACATGGAGGTAAGGGGGGTCAATAATACAAAATGGGAGAAAAAGGACTAACAGGAAATAAGTAGAACATTATATTAAAATAGAACAAAATTCTTTTCTAGAACAACCAATACTAAATGCCTGAAATTCTAGTGTACATGTCTCACCTAGAGACATGTATGCACAGAAGTATCACATACATGTCTCACCTAGAGACATGTATGCACAGAAGTATCACATACATGTCTCACCTAGAGACATGTATGCACAGAAGAATCACATATTCAAAAAGAAGAAAAAAGCCCATGGCCAAGCTGTCACTGGAGTTGGTCTACATTTTGCATAATACAAGAGAACATGCAAAAGCTGGTTAGCATCCATGTTGTTCTGTTTTTGTTTTATTTTGTTTTCCTTTTGCCATTCTGGGAATCAAGCCCAGGGCCTTGCTCATACTAGGCAAGTGTTCTACCTATGAGCTTCCTCTGTAGTCCATTTAGCATTCTTTAGGGTACACACCGAATCATGAATGTCTATGTACTGTAGCACCACACACAGAATCTGGCATCTCAGAGAACCCACCTACAGAGACTATACTTTAAAAGGGTAAAAATACAATGGGATCGAATAACAATCACATGTGGTTCACAATGAGCTCTGATAATGATGCATTTCATAGATTTTTTTTTTTCTTTCTTTTTTAGGATGCTTGTAAACTACAGAGGCAAAAGAATTACAAGTTCAAAGACAGCCTGGGCTATATAGCTGGTGTGAGGCCAGCCTGGAAGACATAGTGAGATCCTGTTTCAAACAGTAGCAACAAACTGAAAAAAAATCAAAACGATTATACCAGGCTTAGTGGTGTAAGCTTACACTGCTTTAGTGACTAAGGTAGGAAGATCACAAGTTCTAGGTCAACCTAAGCAACTCAGCAAGAACCTACTTCAAAATAAAACATTAAATGGTATGGGAAAAGTTTGAACATTGTGGTATGTTGACTTAACAAATTCATTGGCTTAGGTTCTACTATACACAGATTCTTAAATCACTCTATCCTGCTTTCTGTGAAAGGTTTTATGCTACTTTGTTCAAAAAATGATTCGATAAATAAGTGAAAAAGTTCACAAACAACAACTCCTTGCTTAGACACTGGAAAGATTAAAGGAGTTACAATCAAGTCTTGCCCCTGTCCCCAAAATGCCTTTAGGGTTAAGACAATACATTCATCTCTGAAAGAACCAAACTTCTGCATAAAATGAGTATATTTCTATAATCAGCTCTCAACAACATTCACAAAAAAATGTATAAATCTGAAAGTTATCTGATATATATGTATATAAATAACAGTTTCCATCAGTTTCTTCAAAAAGAAATAAAAATCCAACTTTTCTGGAAAGTAATATGGAAAATTTAATCTGCCTTCTAAGGTGTTATACAAAGGAAGCAAGAGCCTCACAAATAATTTGTATGTTTACCACAGGATTATTTATAATAACCAAACAAGAAAAAAAAATCTAATAGTAAAAAAACCCATACCTATAAATAATCTAAATCACCAAACAGTAAGAATATGATTAAATTATTGTACAAAAGAGAATGCTATATAACCATGGTCAAAATGCATTTACTGATATGGAAAAATATTATATAAATTATTAATAAAAAATTAAAATTTAGAATATACATGTAAACATTTATACAATACATTATAGATTCTTAATTTTGCTGGCACCTTTCTAAAGTCCCCCACAATGAGACTCTTTTTGCTTCTGTTTTAAAGTCTTCTATTCTTACAGCCAAATGTCTGAGAATATTTTAGCAAAAATACTTTTTTGTGTGGGAGGCAGAAATCAGAACCCATCATCTGCTCATAGATGAAGGCAGAAAATTATGTAAATGTTCTACAAGCTGATGATGAATAAACTTTTTAAATTACTATACCATAATCTCAGTGTCATAGGACAGAAAGAATATAAAATAAAAATGGCCTTTTTTTCTTTTTTAAAGTAAAGATTGTGAAATGGGAGCCAGAAAGATGGTAGGTAAGCATGGAGCAGGAAGTAGCTAAAAGTATTTGCCACCAAGTTAAACTGTTTTAATTCTATGTCAATATACCCTACAGTGCTGGAACCACCCACTCATGTGAAATAGCAACTAACCATGAGCAGTTTCATCTTTAATATAAAAGGAAATAGTGTGTGCGCGCGCATTGACAGTTAGGTATCAGATCAAATCTCTGCTTCTAGGAAGTGCATACTTACATCACTCTACTGCAGTACAGAGCAGCTATACCATGAATACGGTCCCAAAAAAGACTTCATGACATCTAGACACACCTGCGAGCTATATAGTACTATGAACTCAAGATACATGTAAGAAATCTGTTCAAGGTCATAAAAAAGCCACCTTCTAATGAAGGTCAACTTTCTAAAATATGTTTGAACTAGAGCTTTGTACTATTTAAAGATACTATCAAATAATAAATTAGGATTTTAACTACGTTACTCAAATATCCACTTAAAAGCTATGGCACAATGACCCCTTTCCTCCTCGGGTTGGCAAGCACTGCGTTTTCTCACTTATATGTAAGAGTGGAGCCAAAGTTAACAGCTTCGAATACCGAGCTTTATGCCAACACCATGCTCTGCCCTGCTTTTTTCCATTCTCTGAGTTATCAGCAACATCAAATTACTGCCAGGGACTTTATCCTTTCACTTTAAAAATGTTAGAGCAACTCCCCTGGGACAGACAAAACATGACTAGTCTACAAAAACAGTAGACAGCTAAAATCCACAAGGCTTGCTTAATCAGATCATTTACATAATTTTAATTAAAAATAATAATCAGTGAAACAAATGCCTCATTAACATTCCACTTTAGAATCTATAACCCAAATACTGTAAAGATTAACGAGGCAATAAAAACCAGGCACTGTTCCAGCATACTAATAAATAGGCAGAGGGTCAGTTTTACTATCTCAGTAAAATATTTTAAAAAAGCAAACACATAAATAGTGAAAGGCAAATAAAGATATTCAAATATCTTATGTTTAATAAGCTAAAGTGACATTAGCAACTGAACATCTGAGTTATGTTCCTGAACTGTACTCAGATGCAAATTTGACTCCATTATCCTCTCTGCAGCTTTACTGACCTCCCAGTCCACAGCTCTAAAGTTGGTACAACACCTCAAGTCAAAAAGTTGACAATGTGAGACTCTTTATTAAATAAAGAATCACTATGCAAACATAAACTATAATCTTTGCATTGTGACTTAAAACTAAATGTTCTTTCAACTTTAGACTTATCAAAAGCTTTATATATTAATACTTAATATTAAAACTAAAAACTGTATTTAATCATTACATATAAGGACTGAAAACACAGTGTCACATTTTGAAGCAAAAAAACTGGTATCAACAGAGTCCTACTGTAGAGAACCATAGCTTTTCTTATAATCAAATAGCTCCATGCTTTTAACATACTCTAGATATACCTACCAGAAACAATATTACTGCTAATTATCTTGCCTCCCAAGGTAGCTAACGATTTGGGTACTACAGTGATGATGCTACCACTGGTAGTTTTCACATAGGTTGCAGCTCCAGGGGTTGTGGCTACACGACCTAAGGATGGGCTCACTGTGGGCCGGGTATAGGTTGCCTGAGTACCTATAGGAAGGAAGTAGCGAAAAGAAAAAATTGTCAATACTATAAGAATGAAAATCATACAATTTTACTAAAGTTTAGCGTCATCTATATCTCTTTAACTTTAAAATGAAACTGCAAGGTGCCAAGGCATTCATTTACAATTTTATAGCCAGTTTTCAATGTGTATAGCAAGAACCAATGCCAAGTCAATTCAAATTAAATTTACATATAAAACTTTGTGATGTGTTACAACATCAAATTACCAGCCCATGGAAAGGGAGAACCCGCCCCTGTGCCCACTATCTTCCTTCCACTAGTTTTATGCCAAAGCTTAAATGTAACCATCGTCCTGCCAAAGCACCGTAGGTGTTTCCCTTACAAATATTAAGACCCCTGTCTGATGCTGTCCCAGAGCCAAACCCAAGGTCACCATTCAGCAAATAAGGCCTTTACCTAAAATGTTATAACATTTCTGTTCTGTGCCTTGCTAGTCTCTAAAGAGATTTCCATTTTTTAAGGATCAGTCCATCATTTTACTAGAGATATAACTGAAACTGCCAAGAACTGCCAGGAACAGTTTTTAGCCTAAAATTATCTCTATTTGCATATTTCTTCAACTTTAACTGACCCGATAGAAAATCTATCTTTATGTCTCTCTCAAAGAATTTTATACCCTTTCCCACTATTTCAACCACTTTTCTCTTTCCCAAAGAAAGATTAAAAGCTAATCAGGTGAGTCTTTTACAGTTTCTTACAAACCCAGAAACTCAGAAAGACAATTCTATTCCTAAAGGAAGGAAAGCCACAAGGAAATGAAGAGGAAGCATGGCAAAGATGAGGATGGCATCTGCTTAAACTGAAATGAGACTCAGAGACTGTGTGACAAACATTTCTAAAGTACCCACCTCAGAAAAAAATGCTTTTAAGAAGTAACTTACTTTAAACATTTACAACGACTACAACCATGAGAAGAACACTAAGAAGAGTTAGACTAATCACAGCACACATCTGAACCAGGAAACAGAAGTCTAGGGCAAAGTAAACGTGCTACAGGGGTATAGAGTTTGAATAGACTGAATTATAACTATTTAACAGAAACCCTTGCCACACTATAAACTCAGACACACAAGTCAGTATTGCTATGGGTCTGGCTTTTATGTAGGTTCTGGGAATTTGAACTCAGGTCCTTACACTAACTTAACAAGTGTTTTTCCCCACTGAGCTACCACCTTAGCTCCTGACTTGATAGCATTTAATACTTATAAAGTTCACAAAGGGTAGTAATTTAAAATGCTCTAGACTGTTACCACCTCAAGATCAGGCTAATTGCTTCTATCTGAGAACAATAACCGGCTTCTATCAGTCTAGGCAACCCTTACTACACTGTAATGTAACATGAGCTGAGCATTAGATAGCCATGTTTTCAGTTACTCAACAAACCCTGACCAAGCACCTACATATATATGGTGGCTAAACAGATTTGTTCCCTAAATCCCATAAAGTCTATTGTCTGATATGAATAAAACAACAACTAGGTAAGAAGAAAATGGAGAGGATTATGAAAAAATATATCAAAAAAAGAGCTAACTTCAGAGTCAGGACAGAGCAGAGGGAGTCAAGAAAGATCTTTTGAAAACTGTTCCGTCGAGTGCTTGCCTCGCATGCACTAGGCCCTTGGTTTAACCCCCAGCACCTTATAAACCTGTGTGGTGGAGCACACCTGTAATCCCAGCTCTCAGGAGGTAGGGGCAGGAGGATCAAGAATGAGTTCAAGGTCATCCTCAGTTGCATAGAGTTCTAGGCCACAGACCCTGTCTCTAAACAAAACTTAAAAAAGGACTTCTTTCATCTCTATATGTGCAACGTGACACACACGGCTGATGTGGGAAGCTACTGATGGCATGAATGAATGGACTGATGCTTGTGGAACTTACCGGTAGGAGTAGTTACCAGTTTAGTTGTCATAATTGCACCATTACTGCTAACCACCATAATTGGGGAATTGCTACTGGTGGGTAGAGTTGCAGTCACTGGTTTGGGTAAGATTTTACTTGGTTGAACCTGCTGTGTGATGATTTTAACACCTTTGAAAGAAAAAAGATAAATCTCAGTACAAATAATTTTTAAGAAATGTCACTTAGCCCAATAGGGCAACAGTCACACACATTTACTGAGTCTTAACCTAAGCCTTTTTAATACTGATGAAACTCTAAGTTTTCATTATTCAAATTCCTACTTTCTAAATTCTACCAATTTAAGAATGCAGCTATATTTCATTAACAGATTTCTTAAAGAAAACTAAATCTAAACTTTTATCTATGGAGGTGTGCATATGAGCTTTCAAACCAGTTAGCAAAAGCAAATAATCTGTTCCGTAAAGGTACTTGAGGAGAAAGGACTAGCATAAGATGTCAAAAGCAGTCACACAGTCCTTACAGATTCTCAGCAACACAGACTTTTCATGACTCTGTGAACTGACATACACTGGTAAAAACTCAATAGGCTAAGAACAGTTTTTGTTTGATTTTTAAATGGCAGTCTCATTTTTCATTGTTTTGTATTGAGATAGGGTCTCATTATGTAGCCAAGGCTGGCCTGGAACTCACTGAATAGTCCAGGCTGGCCTGGAACTACAGATTCTACTGCCTATGCCTCCTGGGTGCTGGGATTACAGATGTGTGCCACCATGCCCAGCTTTAAAAGCATTCCTTGTTTTTGTCTGTCTGTTGTTGGTATAGTTGGACCCAGGGATCCACTCATGCTAGGCAAGTGCTCTGCCACTAAGCTATATCCCGAAGTCCTTACATAGCTTTCAATATAAAAGTATTTTAATAACTCACTTTACAAATACAGAATGCCAAAAAGGCCACATCAGCCTTGCACCTATATAAAACATGCATGTGAAAAGAATGCAAAAGTAATACGCAAGAAATATAATAAAAATTGTTAAGGAAGTTATGTTAGGACTTTAAAAATTATTTTATTTAGAATGCTATGATGTTTATATTGACCTTGCAAACATCTTAAATTGACTACACTTTTAAACAGTGGTAACTAAAGAAGAAAAATTTAGAACCATTTCCCCATTCTGATCTTTAAAGAAAATACATAAAAGAAAACATTTTCATAGAGAAAATTAAGAATTATATTTTTTGGTGTAGCATGATAGTTTGATAACTATCAATTTGACAGAATCTAGAATGACCATGGAAACAAACTTCTGGGCATGTCTGGAGGGATTTTCTAGATTAGGTTAAAAAGGGAAGATCTATACGCTCCATGGGCTCTGACCCTGGACTGAATGAAAGGAAGCAGGACTTGAGCAGAAGCATTGCCTACTCTGTTCCCTCACTGAAGACTCAACCCGACCAGATGCCTCAAGCTCCAGCCACCATTACTTCCCTACATGATCTTCTAACTTTAAGTTAAAGTAAACCCTTCCTTTCCCAATGACTTTTGTCACAGCAACAAGAAAGTAACTAATACAGATGGTGATTTAAGCTGAGACATAAAGGAAAGAAATAGATGTATCTACATATTTAGTAGCTTTAAATAATTCTAAACTTCTATTAAGTAAAAAAGAAATTAAAAGTATAGTATTAGGGCATAATTACTTAAATAACTTAACTTTTATAACTCTATTTTTTTATCTACAAAATAAAAATTAATTAGCATACATCTCATAGGGCTATCAAGGATTAAATAAAAATTTTAAAGTATCTAATACATGTCAAGAATTCAGCAAGTATTGTAGAACTAGTTCTGAATACAATAAACCATAAACAGTGAGGTCATACAAAAAAAATCACTTCTAGTATTTTTTACTAATGAACCATAATCCTGCGTAATTCCCATGTAGAAAGAAGCTTCAAGAAATAACCATCACAGGAGGAAAAAAAAGAAAAATCACAAGAGACAATTCTACTCAGTCCTAGGCAAATTAAGTGATAATCTAGATCAAATAAATAACATTAAGAGAAAACATTATTTCTCAAAACTGACCATGAAAAAAGAGAGCAAATCAAATAAACAAACTTTCAAAAAACCCTCTCAGCAGGTGGCAGGCCCAGAGAGTTGTCCTCAAAAGGACTGTCATCTCAATGTACCTAAAACATTCTGGAGAGCCACACCTGGTGTGATGGCATGAGGAAATCTCCAAAACCACACAGTGGAACTAATCAAAGTTTTAAAGCAAGCATCCTTAAAAGGCTCTGGGCACCACAGGATGGCTCCATGGGTAAAGGAAGGTACTGACATCATGCCTGGTTACCTGAGTTCTATCCCAGAGACTCACATGGTGGAAAAAGAAAACTCATTCCTGTCAGGTGCACCCTGACTTCCACATGCACACCACAGCATATATGCATGAACAAACATACTCTCACACACAACATGTGTACACACACACATACATGTCCACACAAAATACAAATAAAATGCACTAAAAGTGAACCCTTTGGAAAGGGGTTTTACGGTAAATAGCAAATGAAGAAACATGTACCCAACTGAACCTCTAAAAGCTAAAGTCAAGTTTTGTGATATCTGAACCAAAATCATTTCTTTGCCTCCTTCAGTTCAGTAAGGTGGTGATTCCACGACAGATTGCTACAGTCAGGGAGTGGGAGGCCCCTTGTGCACAGCTCCTAGCCAGAGGACATTCTTTTCAGGAAAGACAGGACTTCAGCTTACCCTCCTCAGTTACTTAGTACAGCTGAAATACCACAGAGAATATTTCTAACCCACAGAATCTAACTAGAAAACAACACCAAAAGGACCACAAAAAAAAAAAAAAAAATCTCCAAACATAATGGAAAATAAAATAGCATAATTCTAAATACATTGTCAATGAGGAAATCCCAGGGGAGGTTTCAGAACAAAACAATTATAGGGAAAATGACAACATATCAAAGTACATATGATGCTGACAAAATAGTAGCACTAAGGATTTATCAAAGCATAGTTATAGTGTAGAACTAAATGCTAAATGCATAGAAAAGAAAAAAGGTCTTTAATCAATAATCTACATTTCAATTCTCAAGAAGCTAGAAAAGCAAAATAAAGCCAAAGAAAACAGAGGGGGGTGGAGAATAAACCTGGAAAATGATCTGGGCCTCTGGACTCAGTTCCTCAGATTACCTGCTGGGTTGATATATACTTGTCTTATTTTGTAGTGTCTTTGTCTAGTTTGGTTATCAAGGTGCTAGTGGCCTCAAAATGAGTTTGAAGTGTTCTTTTTTTCTAGAAGAGATCAGGGATAGTTGGTATTGATTCCTTAAATATTTAGTTTACTTCTCCAATAAATCAGCTGGGCCTGGATCAATAAAGCAAAACTCTATTTAATAATAATTAAAAAAAAAAAATCTTGGCAAAATAGAAAGCCTGACAAAGAAAGAGCTCATTAGTATAGACTTTGTAGCCACTTAAAGGATAATAAGGAACTGATAATGATAACTAACCATTTTGACAACTTAGAAATGAATAACTTAAAAACTATAAACTACCAAAGCTCAACAAAGATGAAATAGCTAATCCAGTTTTCCAACCATTAAAAAAAAGTGAATTCATAATTTGCATGCTCACAGAGATCTCCAGGCCCAGCTGATTCACTGGAGAAGTCAGCTAAGATTTTTAAGGAATTAATACCAATCTTCTCTCATCTCTTCTAGAAAGCAGAATACTTCAAAATCATTCTGAGGCCACTAGTGACTTGATCTAACCAAACTAGACAAAGACACTACAAAATAAGACAAGCATACATCAGCTCAGCAAAGAATCTGAGGAACTGAGTTCAGAGTCCCAGACCCACATAAATGCCAGGCAGTATGGTGTCCTGCCTGGACCCCAGCATTCTAGAGGTGAGAGGTGGAGACAAGGGATCCCCGAGGAAGCCGAGTAACTGAACTAAGCAAACTGGCAAGCAGTGAGTTCAAGCAAGAATCCCTGCCTCAGCCTACAAGGTGAAGAGTGATCATGGACACAAGCAGCATCCTCTGGCCTCCATGTGCACTTGAACACATGTGCACAGAAACCTTCACACATCTACATGTACTCACATGTGTACATACATATACACGCACACCACAAACATACATACAAAAACTCTCATACAAAGATAAAAACTGAACCATTGTTGTAGAAAAAATTATAAACCATGACCAAGTAGGCTTATTTCATATATATAAACAGTTCAACAGAAAACCAACCCATATGATTCAGTATATCAGCAGCTAAGTATGAAAAAAGGTATTAGGTCACATCCCTTGAACATGGAAGAACATCTGACAGAACCTAACACAAAGTCATAGTGAAAAGCCCCAGGAAAGTAGAAATGTCCCATTTCAACTCAAAATGCACATACACGAATCCCATAACAGGCTTCACACTCAACACTGAAAGACCCAATGCCTTCTACCCAAAACCAGGATGGAGGCAAGAATGTCTGTTCAATTCCCCCTTACTTATTATATATTCTAGCTGGTGAAGTAAGACAGAGTGGGAAAAGAGGAAGGCAGTTGGGGAGGAAGACTGATCGAAAAGGAAGAAAAACCATGTCCTTATTTACAGATGGCATAATGAAATACATCCTACATACATAGGAATCTCAAGAGATCTATGTAGATACTCCCAGAAATAATAAAGTTCAGCAAGCTAGAAGAACACAAGTTCAGCAACATGTTTACACACCAACAATAAATACGTGAAATGGTAATTAAAACCTCAACATCATTTAGAGTCACTTTAAGAAAATCACTTAAGGCTATAGCTTAAAAAACATTTACAGACATTTCCTACTGGAAACCGTAAGAGAATGAAGAAAGAAGTAGAAAGATATAAATAAACAGGAAGACTCGCTCTGCTCACGACCTGCAGGACCAGGACTGAGGCTACGCAGCAGAGTTCACACACACTTTCCGGTTACCTGACTCCTGCTTGATCTGGATGGTAGGTTTGACACCAGGTGGCAATGGTGACTGCTGAGGCGGCTGCTGCTGAGACACTGAAGAAGGCTGGGCCACTGGCTGCTGTGTCTGTTGTTGCACTTGCTGTATCTGCTGCTTAGGAGACTGCTGATGCTGTTTAGGAAACTGTGCAAGAATCTGGGTAGGGCCGCTCACTAAGCTTTTGGGGGAAGGAAGTCTTGTCGACGCCACTTTGATTGCTGATGTGGGTACACCTATAGAAAAATAAAGAGGATTTAGGAAAGGGGAGGGTGGGTAGCTCAAAACAAGGATTTGAACCATTCCACCAGTGTACTCTCTTAGAAATACAAAAGATAAATGAAAAGTCAACTGTTGTAAAAACTATTCTACAAAGTGGACTAATTACAGTGCTTACTCTTGTTATAGTCTTGCTTCATTAACAAGCTTCTAATTTTTCTTCAACTATCATGCTATTTTCATTGCTGTTTAATTCTATCATGATTGCTAGTCCCATTTCTTTCTTCCTTTCTAACAAAACTCAGGTATTTCCCCCTTAAGAATCCACATTCCTGGGCATTGGTGTGTACTTCTGTGGAGGCTGGTCCCTAAGCCAGCTTTAGAGGGCAATTCTTAATTTATCTAAGCTTGTCATGGCACGCCACTACTTTTTCTGGGAATAAAGTAAAGCTAATTATAGCCAACATGCTATGAGAGGAATCTTTTCCTAGAGAACACCTAGAGAAGGCTTTCTCCTCTTTGAGGGTGGCACTACACAAAAAAGAATTTTCTCTCCTTCCTCTGGATATTTTCATAGCTGGCTATGATACCTACAATGCACTCATCTACAATAAAGCTACCCAAGGAGGCAAAAAAGTCCTTGATGGTCCAACAATTTGCCTAACTTAATTGAAGCCTTTTCTCATATGAATTTCTGAAAAAATAAACGTTCTTACAGTTAAACCAGTAAGTCACTCAATGCTTATTTATGTGAGGTCATTCATTTAATCACTTACCACATTTTCAAATAAATTTAGACACTACTCCAGTCAGACTCTAGAACAATTAATTTACTATACATTTGGATGCCCAAAAGAATATAGGAAACACCACTAAATAAAACGTATTTTCCAAAGTCCATCTTTGAAAAAATTAGGGATAAAGCTACATTGATAATTTTGAGTCAATGTGTGCTATGGTTTATACCAGAGCCCATGTGTTGAAATTCAATCCCCAATGTAATATCTTAAAAATCTAGAAACTTCATCTGACTTAATGATTATGGCTTAAAGTAGAGTCTTTAGGAGTCATTAAAACTCAGCAGGATAATCAGGGAGGAGCCCCATGATCTAGTATCAGTGGCTTTTTAAGCAGAAAAGAACTCAGAGAAAGCATACATATGTGTTCCTCGTCTCTTGCCACGTGACAGCTATGCACTGTCTTGAGGATCTGAAATCAAGAAAGTCTCACCAGATGCAAGTTCTTGATCTTAGATTTTCAAACCATAAGGCAAAATAAATAATTTTCCATTATAAATTTACCCAGGGTGAAATCCTTAATTATACCAAATAAAAAAATGGACTGATTACAATATAAAAGAGCTAAAAGTTGTAACATGAACCTTAGAGAAAGAAGGTAGCCCAAAATACCTTTTTATGTAAAGAAGTATAAATCTGGGCAAAGAGATGGTAAAACATTTGCTGTCTAAGCTTGACAATCTGAGTTTGATCCTCAGAACCCACAGAAAGGTGGAAAACGAGGACTAACCCTACAAAGTTGTCTTCTGACTGCCACACACTTCATGACACATGTACACTTGCGTGCACACACAATAATAAAAAATAAAGTGTAAGCAAAGAAAGATAATACATCAAAGTAAGAGTACTAGTCATATTTTGTGTGCTTAAGATAACAAGGGGGGGCAGGATCAAGAATAAGACGACATACTTGTTAAACAGTTTCAAAGTTTAAAAAGAAAATCTTAGCTATGCCTGGCTGGTGCAATGGGTGAGCAGATAAAAAGGGCTGCTGCCAAGCCTAAGGACCTGAGTTCAGTTCCTAGGACCTACATGGTAGAAGGAGAGAACACATTATCTATCCTCTGATGTTCACACATGTATGATGAATGTGCATGCCCACACAAATAAACACAAAGCCACATTTACACACAATATAATCTTTTTAAAAAGGAGAGAAATTATTTCCCCATAATGTTCTGTTTTATTTTATATTGTTTTATAAACAAAAACAAGGACTTAATATTAGCTAGGCATTAGTGAAGTAATCTAATACAATTGTTCAAGAAGACAAAGTATGCACACAGACAAGCCCCAGAAGCTCCCCTTTCCCACTAAAAACTTGCTCCAGTGCTAGTGAGGCCTAGTAACAGTCTCACAGATATTAATCTAGAATACTAAAACTAGGAAATAATCTAAATAATAATACATGAGTAATAAATCGTCCAACAGTAACAGAATTAAACAATGAACATAAGTAAGAAGGGCACAGAAAGTAGGAGAAAGTCAATGATGTAAAACTGTAAGAAAACGTATTAAATGGAGTAGAACTTTCTCTTGCAGACGGCCAGTGTGAGTAAACGGCTCCGTGTGTTAAACAGGAAGGGCATTATAATATGGCTGTGGGCAACAAGTAGACTTGTTTTATTTCTTTACTGTTCTCTAAAACTCCTAAATCCACTGGTTTCTGGTTTTAAAAACCTTTTAAAAAGAAAGGGAAAAAAAGCCTGCTTAGATGCCAAATGTGGCCCATCATCAAACTCATAGGATACGGAGAACTGACAAGGACAGACTCTCCTGGAGTAAGAGTAGAGAACAGAGACTTCAAAGCCGGTCAGCAGAAGACTGTCACACTATTGTGAAAGCAATACATGAAGTCCATGGAAAATATGAAAAAGGGATAAAATGAAAAAAAGGTTTTCTTATTAAATAAGAAATAGCAGCAGAATAACAATGCAATCAATCAAAGAAATTAGCAGTGCCCCATTCTTCAGTTAATGAAAGGCAAAAGGACAGACACTAGAGACATCCAAAAAGTTAGTTACAGCTTCCAATTTTGAGCAAAGACTCGAAGGAACCTAATAAGAAAGTCACCTAAAAATAAACTAATTTCATATACACACAAAACATACCAGCTCACGCCTCTATACCAGCACCAGACTTAATACCCAATTACAAATTCTCCTTTCCAAACATTAAAGTGCATGTACAATATGCTGCTAACTTGTATCTAAGGAAAAGCTTACATATGTATGTATTTGCTTCCATGTTTACCAATGGAAGAACTTAGAAAGTAACGGGGGTTGGGGAAGAGGAGGACAGGACAAGGTGTGGGAGTTACAGAAAAAGAAAATTGCTAACACTTCACATCCTCAAGTGAAGAGAAGGTGAACAGGTAAGTCATCCCTGACCTAACAGCAGAGATCCTTAATGGCAACACAGGAAATCACTCCCCCCTGTTGTCTTCAAAATTCCTCCACACAGGGACAGAATTAGCTGGTGGCTCACCACTCACCTTGTGCTACTGTTGACATGACCACGGATGGTGTGGAAGATACCACAGCTGTTACTGCAACTGTACTAGAAACAGGTGATGATGTAGAACTACTGTTGCCATTGCTGCTACTGGTGACCAGAGAGGCCTGGGATGCAGTTATAACGACAGGCGGCTTCTGAGTTGTGGAGGCAATGACTGACGTTGGCACAAGCTTTGTGACCGCTGCATAGTTATGGGACTTGGAGAGGATGTTGGGAACGAAGGTTGAACTTGGTGATGTGGTCACTATAATAACCTGAAGGAGGAAACATAAGTGATTTTCATGTACCTACTCTATATTATCAGTGCATTTAAGTTCATATACAATTCAAAACTAAGCTCTGCAATATGAAAAACAATTCAACAGAGAAAATATACAATTAGTTTATGAACTCTTTGCTTTTCCAGCAAGTGTTTTAAGAGGTGGTGTTCAATACTGGGCATGACGCAGCTCTGCAAGCATCCCAACACACCACGCACCATTTGGGGGGTAATCCACAACACATGAGAAAGTAATCTGGACATCTGTTCACGTGTAAATACTTATTGAGCATCTACTATGTGCCAGCCATGGTTCTAGACGCCGAGGATAGAAAAATAAACAAAACTTACTTGCACAGAGTTTGCATTTTGGTGCAGATAGAGCAATAAAAATACACAACACATAGAAACAAATGGAAGAGACAATAAACCAGAGTAAAGATAAAAAGGATGATGATAGTGTTGGTTTGTTGTTATTGTTGTTTTTCTTTTTTTAAAAAAATACTCAGTGAAGATTTCTCTGTAAGTGATATTTGAGTAGAAACCACGATGAGGTCAGGGCTCAAACCATGTGCTGTTACCGCCTAGAAGGGCACTCGGTGGCATGACGAGTAGGAAACAAAGGTTCCAAGGTAAAAGCTACCTTGTTATACTCAAGAAGCTTTAAAGATCTAAGGGACAGATCGACATGTGTTAAGACACACAACTATTGAGAAGTAATGGGGGACTAGATATAAAGTCCTGATACCGTGTGTCCTTTCCTATGATGTGATACAAGCGGCACCACTTCTCTGTGACCTTCCTCCATAAAACTCATGACCCTAATCTAAACATCAAGCGAATTCTAGGAACGGGGTATCTTACTAAAACACCTGACCTGTCAGTTATCAAAAAACAGGAAAATCTGAGAAACTTTCACACTGAAAGGTATTTAAGGAGATAGGACAGGGAAATAGAATGTGGCCTCTTCGGTGAAAATCCTGGAACTGAAAAGGACAGTAAGTAAAACCCAAGGAAATCCAGGGGAAGAAGTGCAAAGTATGCAACTTTTATAAATTTCCTGTAAATCTGAAGTATCTATCTGCTAGACTGAAGCTACAGTAGGGAAGTGTCCTAAGCCAGCAGAAATGAATGTTCGCTGATATGTTCGCCGGAGCTGTTAGCTACACCTTATAAGTGAACTGCGAGGATGTGCTCCTAGCCTGGTACAGAGAACAGACATAAAAAAAGAGAAGTCAAGGTTTAGGCAGTAAGGCTGAGAAACTGGAGTTAGCTTTGTGCATTTCACAGAGAATAGCACTGAATAAAAGACCCCTGGCCAGCATCACCCAATGTCTTGAAAAAGATAAAGTACAGAAAGCCTACAGCAAAGAGAGTTAAAAGCAGAAGCTAGATCAAATATGAAAGCCAAGCAAAAGTAAATGGATCTCATATTAAGAATAATAAGCCATGGGAAGACTTTGGCACAGAAACAAGATATGATGTCTATTTTAAAATAATCATTCTAGTTGCCATAAAGTGACAGGCAAGAGTGGAAGCTATTACAGCAGGCCAGAAAAAAAGTGACAGCAGTTTCTTGGGCTGGGATGTTAGCAAAACTAAAGAGAAGTAATCAGATTCTAATTATTCTGACAAGCAGAGAATCTAAAACCTGATGAACGATAACTGTAGGGTTCCTAGAATGGAACCAACAAGAGCCCCTGGAGCTGATATGTAAGTGGGCTTATTTAATTGTCCTAAATCCCAGAACACAAGTGCTATTATTATCCCCATTTCACAGTAGAGAATACAAACATTACTTATGCTTTGGTAGTATGCATCACAGTTTTGTTTAGGGGTAAGTACACAGTGCTATAATGATACCCAGTTCTTTCACTAAAATTATTTGTGCCTACCTAGGACAGAACAAATTGGTTTGGAAAAAAAAAAAAATCCAAAGAAGTTAAGGAAGAAATTCTTTTCTATTTTACACTGGCCCTAAAGAAAGTCTAAAGTTAAATCAGTCAAAAATTTTCTGAGTGAATTTATATTCTGTATCTACATCAAGGAAACTTTATGTTATTAGTACATATTTTCAATGTAACAAAGAACTGAAGACATTAGTACTTGCCTGTTACTTTAAGGAGTCTGTTGTTTTAACAATCAACACATGCCTTGACCAGTAGACATCTGTAGAATTGGTCAGTATCACAACCAGGCTGGATCAGTCAACAATATGCAATATTATTAAAAACAACAAGAGCCGGGCAGTGGTGGCACACGCCTTTAACCCCAGCACTTGGGACGCAGAGGCAGGCGGATTTCTGAGTTCGAGGCCAGCCTGGTCTACAGAGTGAGTTCCAGGACAGCCAGGGCTATACAGAGAAACCCTGTTTCAAAAATCCAAAAAAAAAAAAAAAAAAAAAACCCAAGAAACTATTATATAAACTGAGACATGGACGAATATGATAATAGGGTCATAAGTTTCAGAGTCAAACAAGCCTGCACTTAGACCATCTTGCCTCCACCACTTTCAAATGACAGGCCCCTGGACATGTTAAAATCTTGAGGCTCCAATTTATTTTTTCTATAAAATAGGGATAATAATTCTGACCTTACAAAATCACAACAAGGATTAGATGACATAACCATGTGAAGACCTACTAGGCACATAGCAGGTGGTCAATATCTGACAGCCAACACATGGTACTTACTAGAAGCTTACTATTCCTATTTTTACTGTTAGATGGATACGAGTGAAGCATTACAGATCTTCTTTTGTTTATTTAAAAAGATTTATTTATTTTATGTATAAGTACACTGTCGCTGTCACAGACACACCAGAAGAGGGCATCGGATCCCATTACTGATGGTTGTGAGCCACCATGTGGTTGCTGGGAATTGAACTCAGGACCTCTGGAAGATCAGTCAGTGCTCTTAACCACTGAGCCACATCTCCAGCCCTACAGATCACTTCTATACAGAAAAGATATTCAATATACTGTGTTTGTTTCATTAGAAACATTTTCTTTCCTTCCTAACTCTGTTATCACTGAGTATACAAAGAATTTGTGGCTACCACACCCAAACTAATTAGTGTACTAAAGGCAACTGGGTTTGACTTTTTGTCAATCATGAACCAATAGTCAGAGCTTCCCAGAGGCCAATGCTGGTGACTGCAGTACAAAGAGGATCCACTAGGCTTGGCAGGAAAGCAAGCCATAGTTAATAAGCAGTGTGCACAGTTCAAATATTTGAAATTCTGGAATGAGAGTATGGAGGCAGGGGTCAGGGGTCTAACATTAAGAAAAGAATAAATATAGGGTCTTTAGGACCACATTCTAGATTATAGATACAAATGATAAAACATAGTTTGAGATTTCAGTACACAAATGATTTTCTGATCTGTAAAAGGGTTTCCCAGACTAGAGATCCATCCTGGAGAAATCACTTATACTTTAAAGTTGTTTTAAAATAAAATAAAATAAGAGAGGAGATAAAAAGGTTTTGAAGCCAAGTGAACCACAGTGTTTATTCAGGCCATAATTCAAATTACTGACCTTCTAGCATTCACAAAAACTCCTTAAGAGTGCTGGGACTTGCACCCTAAGGATAAAATGAAAAATATCAATCAAGCACATGAAAGCATAAAGCTATATTCTGTTGGTCTGCTTGTTTGAGTGCTGTACCAGTGTCGTTTTAAATGAAGCATATTGACATACATGGAAATGTATCTACATTAAAAATGCGCAACCTATTTACATGTAAATATTGTTTACAAAATCAGAAACAATTACACTTAATGTAAAGTCACTTTACCTACAATAATTAATTGCTAAGTTGACTTAAATACAAATTCTGAGAAATCCAAGGTAAATACAATTATGACAATGGCCTTGGATATTTTTTAATCCAATTACCCAGCAAACAAACAACAAAACATAGAAAATGTATTTATTAGTCATAACCATAACCTAGTTGTCCAAAAATCTTTTAAAAATAGGTGGCATAGAAAAAATGAAGTAAGAGAAGACAGTTTTACAACTGGAACACAGTAGATGCTCAGTAATTGCTTGTGGAATAATAATGAGTCCTTTTTTTTCTCTTAAATATTTATTTTTTAAAACACAAGTAAACCTAAATTTCATGGTAAGCACTATATGTGACTTTGGAAACAAATGTGCCCTCTTAAAAGCAAGAATCTGATAGCTTCAAATATTTTTTCTCAGCTCAAAATTCTGAAGGTAAAAACAAGAATCGGTAGGGAAAAAAAAGAAAAAAACAAACAAACAAACAAACAAAAAACCCAAAGCATTCAGATTTCACTTACAGGGAATCCTATATATTACAAACATTTTTATGTAAGTCTACCAAAGAAAATTAGAACACTAATGATGTTAGGTGACACTTATAAAACATTGCACAGACTATAAACATTTTCAATGAATAATCTCATCTAATTCTGGTAACTATTATTACTTCTGTCTTAAAAGGAGATAGATGATTAGCAGATGACCATCAGAGGGACAGCGGCACAGTCCTGTGGGAAAGTGCTTGTGTAACATGACCAGACGGTTACTGCAGCTAGACCTACTTACGTGTGTGTCAGTGTGTTCAATCACTCATTAGCCATCCAACAAATACCCATTAACATCTAGTGCATGCCAAGGCCTTGTTCTAAGTACTAGGGAACAATGATAAAACAGAGACCAAAGAAAGCTACCCTCAGCAGTCTATGGGAGAAATAGAAAATAAACTTGTAATTTATAACATCAACTACTTATAACCATAATGAATAAAAACAAAACACACAATAGAAACAAAAGAATATGGATGACATGTAAGTATGCTTCAGTTACAGTTTTCCTATGCTATTTCTTGAATACTAAAATAATTTTAAAGCAAATGAAAGAGAAAGAAAAAAGAAATAGCCATAAGATCCAGCAATGAAGGCAGTTAAAACTATTATAGTATGATTTAACAACCTAAAGCATACTTATATAATAGTCAATTGGTGTCAAGGCCAGCTCAGAAAGCAAAACTAAGAGATAAGGATGATACAGCTCAGCAGTACAGCACTTTTCCAGTATATACAAGGTCATGAGTTTGATCCCCAGCATCACTCACACACCAAAACCAAACCAAACCAATCCTAAAAACTTTCTACCAAAAAAGGGGAATAACTCAAAAATGCTTACTTGAAATCAAGTAAAAATGCAAACACTATGTTTAATAAACTCCAAAATCAACAAAAGCAGTTAATCTCAACATATTCATGGATAAGCTTTAATGAACCAGTGGATTCATATATTTGGAACAGCTTATTATCAGCAAATTAGTAAAATGCTGACTGACTTCCAAAGATACTCTGCAAAGCAAAAGAGCTGGCATTGTCTAAGAGGATGCTCCATGCCACATCTTAAATACTCAATTGCACTTAACCCTTGATACAGACATTATTCTTGTCCCTGAGATGAGAAAAGACTTAGAAGCATTTATTGTCTCAGGTACCACAGCACCCTTCCACAATTGATTCCAAGATATTGGCAGGCAGGTTTATAATACTCAAAGCAGAAAATGAAAAGATTCTGCCCGATGAGTCTGACCAGTTCAGGAAAACCCTAAGGACAAATGGCAGAGGGGCAGGGCAGTAAATGTCCCAGTTTCATATGTAAGCTGGCTGACAGACACTTAAGGAAAGTCTGACAAGAAAAACTAACAGGTAAGATAAAGAGCATGAGAAAAGAAAGTCAGGCCAAAAGACTTACAAATATAATCAAATAAAAGAATACAATCATTCTACCAAAAACCAGGATGTTATTTTTAAAAAGAAAAATAAGGAACATCTACAGAAGAAGAAAGAATTATTAGAAATTTAAAATATGATGGTTGCCAAGTATTCTAACACATGCCTGTGATCCTTAGCACTAAGGCATCCAAGGTTAGCCAAGGCTACATACTAAGTTCCAGGCCAGACTGAACTAAATAGTGAGACCCTTCCTTCAAGAAAAATAAAGTATGACAGCAAAAATGAACAATTCCACGCAAGTAATAAAGGATACAGAAAACGACGACACACATTTAACCACGTTAGGCTCTCTTCTAACAGGCTTTACATATATTATTTATAATACCCAAAGAGTAGAGAAACACTGGGTTGCTCCTCCCACCCCCTTCTATTTCACAGAGAAAACCTGGGTATAGAGTTTAGTTTCCTCACAGTCAAAAAGCTGGTGGCAAACTAGAATTCAAATAAAAAAGTCTAGTTCCAAAATCCACATCCCAGTCCATTATGGTACAGGGAGAGGAGGGGAAACAGAAAACAGAAATGAAAAAGTACAGGAAAATTAAAGGATCAACTTAGCAAGTTTCAAATTCCCAAGTGACCTACAAAGGAAGTGCAGAAGGTCAGAGAGGTAAGCAAGAACTTCCGAGAACCGCAGTACAGGAGAAAAAGCTCCACAGACAAAACCTGACGGTCATCAAGTCTTTGCTGCTTCAGTTCTCTAAAAAGTTTCCAAAGACAAAACCAGAAGCTAAAAAGAGAATGGCACTGGATATCTCAAAAATAATCCTAAAAGCTGGAAGTCAAGTAAAGAATGTCTTCAAAACTCACAGGAAAAAATGTTCTTTGTCCACACAGGGTCTCAAAAACCAATACAGCCCCCCCTTACATGGGGAGCTACTAAAGGACACTCTCTAGCAAAATAAACTAATAAGAAGGGAAGAGCACAAAGATGCTAAAAAGGAACCCCAAAAACACAGGTGTAAAATTAGCCTCAGATCATCAGAATCCAGACTACTGTAAAGACTAAGGGTTGCAGGAACATGAAATTGACAGAATACCAATAACTTGAGGTAAAAATGAATGCATGACACCATACAAAAAATAAAAAGGAAGATTTTAACAATTATTCATTTACCCATACCCCTTTTTTTCCTAAAACACACTCAATTCTACTGGCAAAGCAAAAAGTGACTTCCTAAACATAAGGCCACATAAACAAAGACTTTAAAAGTTTTCTACTTTGTTTCAAAATGACATTACAATTATCAAATACAACATAAGTCCAGAAGCAGATCTGCTAGCTGTCATCTTGAGCAATCATTTGGCACCTGAACTCACTTTAAAAAGTAAATAATAATATCTATCCCAATATTTTACATGCAGAATTATATAAGACGTGAGCATTCCCAGCCTAATGCCAAGTACACAGTAAGCCTCAGCTCACAGCTGTCACCTCTACATGACGCTATGACACAGGCAGAATGACTGGGACTCCAGCACCCACCTTCTGTGTTGTTGTGTTTGTTGTCTGTGTGGACGGTTTGGTGAAGGTTATCTTCACAGGCGACATGTGGGGCGGTAAGGAGTTGGCGATGCTCTGCATAATGTTGCTCACCCTGGGGCTCCCACTCACGGGCACAGGGACCGTCCTGGAGGCCGGGGTGGCAGCCTTGGGGACGTCCTTCAGGACGACAGGGGAGGAGCTGGAAGAGTTTGTTCGCCTGCGTTTTCTGGGTTTTTCATCTTCATCTGAGCAGCTAACACCTGAAAGACAACAACAGGATTCCTACTTACACAAAACTAGCAATGCCTCTTCTACTTTCTTTTTATTTAAATGCTTGTGTCATCCTTGGCGTCTTCCTTTCTTTTATGCCCAATCTGTCACTAAGTCCTCACAATTTTCCCTCAGAAAAGTTGACTCTCTGAATACTCACCCTCTTTTCTTAAACTTACTACTCTATTTGGGGCTCCTTGTCTCTTGCCTGTCTTAGAAGATGCTCCTGCGTCTATTTGCATCTATTCTACACTCCTACTACAGAAAGCCCGGAAATTTCATAACTGAGATGCACAGCCTAAAATTCCCTAAGTCTGTATTTTCCTATCCTCCCAAAATCCTTACCAGACCAAAACTCAAGAACCCCTATCTTTCCAGGCACACAATACCATCACCCTAACTCTGTGGCCCTCTAAAACCTTGACAAGCTAAATTTCTCACCATTGTCCAAAGATACTTCAGCACCCTCTTATCTGAGTCTGTATATCGTAATTTTCTTTGAAGAATACCACCATCCTCGAAGACCTCTTCTTCATCCTGCTACCATCATCCTGCAAGCCACTTCTCAGTGAAGCCTTCCCTTCCTTGCTGCAAAGCTAATCCACCTCTCCTCTGAGCACTGCACATAAAGCACTATGTACAGCCTCTTCTGTACCACTTACCACATGACAATGTAACTGTCTACATATCTACCATATTAACAAGCTTTTTACACAAAAAGGACTAAGTCTAACTGTTTGTATCCCTGGTATGGTGACTTGCACAAAGTTGGTGAATGAATAATAAAACTAACATTGTCTTTGAGTATAAATTCATATAGTTCTTGTTATTTGAAAGTACATTAGTTTGTGAAATAGTTCTTCATATCTGAGATTCACTAAGAGCAGTTTTAAAAATGATTGTAAAAAACAGGTCTACAGGAACCTGAGATAAACTTAACAGTCCATATGACTCTTAAAATTTTTGTAGCCTAAAACCTCAATTCTTTTGTAGATTTTATAAAATTCACATGACAAATATACACACCAATGTAGATGGAAAATTTCTATAGAGCATATATAAAAAAATTATATAGTATGACTCATGGAATTGGTAATAAAATGTAAGTCTTTACAGCTTCAATTGTTAGACTCTATGAAGAACTGGCAATAAGCTAGAAATCTGTCTAAAAAAGGCAAATGCCACCTGTAAAATCTACATGAAAATCTATTACTATATTAAGACCAATTAAAATCAAATACTAATGATTAAAAGCATAGCAAACAAAAATAAATATAAAACAATTTTTAAAATAAAATTAAGAGACATTAATATAAGAAAAGCTGGACATTAAACTGTTTTATCAAGCCAAGAATGGTAGTAACATCAGTAAGCCTAGCACTTGAGAGGCTGAAGCAGAAGAATCACAAATCTGAGGCCAGTCTTGGCTACACAGATTCTGTCTCAAAAACAAACAAACAAACAAAAGATTATTGTATAGAGCAGAAGAGAATCAGAAGTTTAAAACTGCAAATAAAAAACTTTTGAAGATTATACCAAGTATAAATATAAAAGGTAACCTCTAGAAGGAGTCTCTGCACGTGAGAGCTGGTGATCTGTAGCGTGATTCAAGCAAAGACTGCAAAGATTGGAATTCTGGGAAACCATCACATAAGCACGTGCCTTCAGTACCTATTCATGTCTGTGCTCTGCAGGAATCAAAGGTGTGAATGTCTAAAGGACAGCACTGTTCAAAGGCAGATTTCCCACACAGAGTAAGAAATGATGGCATTTCTCAAATTCCAAAGCTGATGAAAAAGCAAATATCCAGTCTTTATACAGATGAGAAAGTCTTTAGAACCTTCAAAAACTAACCACTGAAAACAGCTTGTGGCCTGATGATTTATTCCAGAAAAGCAGATCCACTCAGAGCTTGGACTGCAGCATTTGGTCAAGAGTGTCCTGGTAACACTGAGACATCACTTACTTTTGACATATACAGTACTTCCACTTGGCAAGACAACTACACTGGAGGCAGGACTGGCAGGTCTTGGAGACTTAACCGTTGCTATGCTGCCACTTGGAACAGGGGTAGAGGTTGGGGTAGACGTGGTACTTGTGTAGGAATAGCAAACCACTACTGAAGGAATGATAAAAAAAAAAAAAAGTCTGCTGTTAACTTTCACCACAACTGTCCAGACATACAGAGAAATTACTTTTATTGCAGGCCAACTTTATTATCTTTATATGATCAGAAGTTAAATGCTAGTACAAAGTACTACACTCAAAGGTTAAAGGCTATTGTGAAAATCACTTAATGGTCTTTCCCAAGTATTTACAGGCTTATCAACAGGTAATGACAAATGGAGAAGAATGGAAGTACAAAGCAATCAAGTTTAAAACTTTATTGAGAAAAAGAGAAATAATTTCTCATAATGGCTAGAACTAGACACCAGGCACACACTTGCAGTAGTTTTAATACCAACAGCAGCACCAACGATGGGGATGTAATATCTCCCTAATTGCAGAGATTTCCAAAACGCTTACGAAGGAGAACCAAGCTAGTCTGCTTAAATAAATTAATCCATCTATCATTTGCCAATCAAGTGATACAACAGTAACTAAAACTAAAACAATGACATCAAATTTCAACCTCCTTATCGTTCAGTGAAAGGATACAACTGAGGAACACCAAGAATAGCCTAGAGTTAAGTTATACCAGGTACTACACTAAATTTTTCCACTGTCACCAATTCTCACACTACACCCCATTTTAAAGATAAGGAATCCACGGTGTACAGATGCTAAGACACGGTGATGGTCACAAGGCTAGGAAATGACAAACTTAGATCCAAACACTGATTTCACTATTAGAAACACAACTTTCTTCCAATTCTACCAGCTAGCAAGAAGAAAAGGTAAAAGTGGGGAGAGAAGAAATATAACTGCCAAGAATGAAGAAAACAGGAATCCAGAAGAGGCTAAGTATGCACAGATAACTGCCTCCCTGAAAATATAGCTTTCTTTGGCATAAAGCCAAGCCTAAATAAGAGTGGAAAGTGTCTCACGTGACTCAAAGCCCACTACTAGACAAGACAAAGTAATTTCTCAAAATAAGCTGGCAAATGTATTGTTTTTAGACCTGCTTTTGACTCAAGCATACTCTTGAATTTAGTATCATTCTTGGTAACAGAACGCAAAGACTTTTAAAGCGGGTCAATTACTAGATTAAGTAACAGTAAGAAAGTGTTCATTGACTGGGCCAGAGAGGCTAAGTGTACCATTGATTCAAAACAAAAAAAAGTTTTATTTTCTGGAGCTATCAGTTCAACATCTTTTACCTTGTTCATTCTCTAACACCATTCACTAAGTCCTTCCAGTTACCTCTAACAAGAGACATTCATAAGGCATGGTGGCTCATAACTGTAATCTCAGCAGAAGGGAGGCTGAGATGGAAGGACTACCTCAACTCTGAGTCTAGTCTGGGATACAGCGTTTGGTTTGGTCCCCAAAACAAAACAAACAAAATAAAACAAAAGATACACTAATGTCAGAAATTCTGCCTGACAAAGCTTTTTGCAATTCTGTAATTAACATAATTTTCCTTTGAAGTAAAGAAATTTGATTTTGGTAGATACTGAAAGTCTGGCAGTTTCTAGTTTGAGAATCAAAGACATACCAATCTCATAATTTTTAAGCACTTATTCTAAATAGATGAGAAGTCCTGAGAGGAATCATCTCTAACAGCAGTGCTCCTACTCACCTTCTTTACTTGCTGTCTCTGCAGGCACGGGAAGGGATGCATTGTGCTGGACAGCTGCATTGGCCACAGCATTCGCTGTTACAGTGAAGGCAGTCTGGGGAACCAGCCTGGGCATCAGTGGTACCAATCTACGTCCTTCGATGGACCACTCTGAAGAACTATTAGGTCCAGACATACTAAACAAAAGAAAAAATGCTGCTACAAGGCTTCACAGTTGCTAAAAAATGAGTCAAACAAACAGCTTTTTAAATGAGCAGAAGTACCCTGAATTCTGGAGAGGCTTCTTTTTTAAGCAAGCAAGATCAAACTTAGGAACATTTAAACTTAAGGAATGCCACACACTGAGGTTCTTACACACTTTATTCTATAATCTGAATCCTATAATGAAGATACTTTATTTTCTATGCTTTAAAAATAAAAACTGATATTGATTTATGAAATTGGGTTCCATGAATGAAATAAATATTTCTACTAACTTTTAAAGCTTAATTTTGTAATTATTTCAAAAAACTAAAAGCATTGAGAGTGTTAAGAATCAGATTTTCCTTTACAATTAAAGATGGAGTTCAATGAATCTTTGGAAAATTTCCTAACTGCCCGCATGGCCAGAGATTCTAAAGGCTTTCAAACATGGAAAACTGAGGCAGTAAACGAGAGGAGTCAGTAAGATGGAAACAGCTGTATACAACAGCAGGTGTCACTGATAATATTCACTGTAGTTTTATATTATTACCCTTTCTGGTTTTTGGTTTGTTTGGTTTTTTTTTAAGAGCAGATCTGAGGATGCTAAAAGAAATCTACCACGATTTTACTTTATTTGTCTGGTGTACCCTGCACTCTAAAAGGCACTGTGGCAACTGAACCCTCTCTAAGACATTATTAAATAGTCTCTCTTCCTTAAATTTCTTGAGAACGTTTTGTTTCAGAAATCAGACCAGAGGTCAAAATACCAAAAGACAGCTGCCATATCTCTCAGTTGACTTCATGAAATATCCTAATGTTTAGCATCTAGGTTTAAAATTAATCTAAAAACAATTGATTTTCTTCACTAAATTAGAAATAGAAGTTTTGTGAAACCACAGATTCTACAGCCCAGCCTAGAGCTTAAGACTTTATATGCAGTGACTCTGCAGATTCAGACCCCAAATCCTCTGCCTGGGGCAATGAAGTACTTCCTCAATGATGGTGGTGATGTTGACAGTGATGGTGTGGTCAAAGTCAACTGCGTGCATGCTACATGTTGGGCACTGCGTCTCTTACTGCGTTAACTCAGTTCTCTCAACAATCCTAGGAACTTGATAGCATTAGCACCTCCATTCTCTAGAATGAGAAACTGAATCACACAGAAGTTAAATAACTTGCCTACAGCCACACAACTAATAAATGTTTCCTTCAACAAGTATGTATCATGCTTCTGTAATTATTTGTCATATCATAAACATAAGCATAAAAGTTTCTGGTGGGTTTTATGAGCACGTTTACTTTATACCAATTGAGAATTATTGCCTAATTACCACCAATTTTTGCTGAAGGGAATAAATTACAACTTAAAAAGGATTTAAAACAGGCATGATAGCACAGGCCTTTAGCCTTTAATCCCAGCACCCTTGGCAAAAGTAAGCAATCTTGTAAATCTCAGTGAGTTCAAGGTCAGCCTGGTTTACATAGTTAATTCCAGGCCAGCTAAGGATATATAGTGAAACCCTGTCTCAAAACACCGAAACAAAACATTGTCTCAAGAAAGAAATGAAAGAAGGAAGAAAAAGGATTCAAGTTGAAGAATCCAGCTGAGTTACTATAAAAATATATACAAATTCTTTTGCAATTTAAGGCAGTCCTACGTAAGAGAAGGAGAGGTGGACTTCTTGAGGCACCAGTAACCTTACAAATACGTTACATAAGCTCCATCTTAATCCTAGTTCAGAAACAAAGAATAATACAAACAAGATAAGACAGAAAAGCATTCTTACTGTTAAATGAAAACTTTCAGAAAGCTAGCATTTTCTTGTTATATTTCTATTCTGATACCAGTTTATTAGACTACCGCTGATAAACCTGCTTGGTATGAGTTTACCACACAAATAAAGTGACTTCTACACTTACCTGGTGTATTGTTTAAATGGCAGATATTATAAAATTAAAAATATGAAGCACATGGACATATGCTACTGAAAAGATGAAGCTTGCAGTGCAAAAAGACACAACTGCAACTTTTAGGAAGAATTATGTCTTCCAAATGTCCACTCATGCAAGCATGCTCAAATATTAAGTGACTGAGAAATGAAGTATCATGTTAGAATTAGGTCAAAAGGTCCTATTTGCTTTTGTGATAAGGTTGTAAATATCTGTTAGCTGAACAAGTCACCTAAGTGAATTTAGAAATTAGGTTCTGTACCTGAGGGTTTCACAGGTCCCTCAGATTGCACACTTGCCTGCCTCTCTAGTCATCCAAGGACCACAAGGAAGGTGCTGACCTCTGTTCCCTGCTCTGAGAAAGCCGCATACTAATGAGCTACAACAGGCAGCAGTTAAGGAAAGCTGCATCCTCACACAGCAACACAGCATTCTGGGAATGTCTGACAGTAGGCAGAAGTGCCAAGATCTGATATTCCAGACTATCATTTTAGTCTAACTGTAGAGACACTGAGGACTTCGCTACGCAAAACATGTGAAGCATTAATATTGTCATAACTAAGAACTCAAGTTACAGTAGCAAAGGACAAGCACCCTCCCAGTCAAGCCTTGGACAGAAGGCCTTTAGCACGATTCTCTTGGGTCCAGGTCCCTTACTCCTGTTGTTCCCCTTCTTTCCTGCTCGATCCTCTCAGCTTTCCCACCACCTTTCAAATACATTCCTTCCGAGCCGCACAGCAATTTCGAGTGGGGGAGGGGAGAATGCAGTCAGCTCAGATGCATTCCTCTAGCTGCTTTTACTGACTAAAACCCTCATAGGTCATCTTTAGGTCTAGGCTCCACTGCTGTATCTGAGGGCAAGGAAGTGTCACCAATCCTCATTCCCTAACTCTTGGGCTCAACAAATAAATACAGTAGTTAGTCAGATTAAAACCACAGTACGAAATACTAAAATCAGAGTAGAGAAAGACCGAAGAAGCTTTTTTAAAAAATTATATACTGAAGTAAATTCTTTTCAAAAAAAGGCAATTCATATATTAAAGAAATCAGAAAGAAAGGAGAGGGCGGAGAAACAAGTGAATAGAAGCCAACTCTCAATTATCCATGCTAATGGAGAGAGGAAGGAAAGGGAGAGGTCACACAGATTAAAGAAATCCACATATTATCCAATAATTATTTTAGCAAATACTAGTAAATGCCTGTACCCATTTTTTTTTCAGGCCAACTAACAAGTAGTGAAATGAATTATAAAAACTTTCACCTCCTCTCCCTTCCCACCCTCTGACTAGAGATATTCCCAAGCAGCAAAAATGGCTAAAGGTCGGGCAGTATTAGGAAGGTGAGGGGGAAGAGAAGAAGCAAGGGGCATGGTTAATTCATAAATGGAGTATGTGCCCCTGAATAATTGAGAGCGTCAATTTGGAAATAAATACAAGAAAAAGCCTGAAATAATAATAACCTATTTGCATACCTGTAACTTGGTCTTTCACCCAAATATAAGGATAAATTCATTCTTAAAAGGGGAAAAAAGGAAAAGGAGACTAAATAAATGTTATCCTTTAAGAATGACACTGATGCATCAACTTACAACTCATCGCCCCATAACACCATTTGAATGCCTAAGGTATTCACTGCCTACTTTATTATCTAGCGAGTTTCCTATGACCAGCCCCCACGTTAGAATCTAGACCCAGTTTGAAGTATTCCAATTCACAAGTCTGAAGCAAATTTTAAAAGGGACACATTTGAATGTTTTGACTATGTTACCCTGACAATGAAGTACTTGCCATCTCTCCAGAGAACTTCTAAGTTTCTACCATACAAGTCTACCACTGAAGAATCTCTTAATAGAACAAACTTATAGAACAAACAGCAAAACATTCAAACTACACTGTTAAAGAGGTGAGTACCCCATTCTATGTGTTAAGTAAAATGAGGGACAGTGAAGTACAAGAAGCCAACAGACTGTGTAATCAATTCAAATGCTGCCAAAGGCCTTATGTCATCACATTATAGTAGTGGAGTGAGTTCTTTTTCCTTTCGTTTTATGCCAATTAAAACATAAAAATTAAAACAAATGGAGGACACTTTATGGAATATTTCTACTATCACTGAAAGGATCCCTTCCTGATCCTTTCTGTTCTTCAGGAGGCACTACCGCTCTATAACTAATGCCTGATTCTGCTCTCAGTCCTCTACCACCCTGCACCCAATCTGTCAATTATGATGATCTGAAAACAATCTCTTAAGAAGCCTTTATCATTTTATTGTGTTTGCTTTTTAAAGTACATTAAGTTATATTTATATTTCTTAAAAAGAACATATATTTTATAATTTTTTCTAAGTCTTGAAATACCTATCTGAAATAATTAGAGCCATATAAAAATTATAATGCCTATTTATAAAGCAATATCTATATCAAATACCATTACAAGAAACCTCTAAGCACCTTCAATTTTAGGAGGTACACTTCTTTGTTATTGAGTTGTGCTTCCTGTGGTCTTTGATTATACAGAGATTACCTTGTAATAGGATTTGGCCTAAGCACTTTAAGCTTCCCTAACAAAATGCAAAACAAAAACAAAAAGTAATCAATGGAATAAACAGTAATTGCTATGGGCAGGGTCTCTGAGTACAGAGATATTATTAAGATAAAAGGCTCAGGGACCTGCCACACAAAAGGAAGACTGTCTCAAAACTACTTTATACTACATCATTTAAAAAATCAGGGGTGGTAGACTAATGGCTTACTTATGTGCAATTGTTGTTAACCGTTCATCGTTTACTGCTCTCCGAACTTCAGCACGGTGGCGCTCTGTTGAGATGCTATGAAAAAAAATAGCCATTATAGAACTCTGCCAAGCAGGCAGCTCTTCTCTACACTTTTATTAATGTTTAAGTCAACATCTTTTGGGAGCTGAGGATTACTTTGCCTAATGTGTATCTTCAAATGTTTCAAAGTCATAGGAAAGATCTCATATTGATTCTGTATAACTGGGGATTATGTATCTGCAAAGCCCAGAAAGACAAACTCAGCCCCATATGTAGATTTTCCCATCTGTGAAAGAGCAGGCAAGACTAGTAGTGCTTCCTGTTAGCTAGCATGGAAATAGGTACTCAAGGACCTCCTTATCTCAGGACTGCTGGCAGGAGGACTGAGTACTTAGAAGAAAGTCTTCTAAGGTCTTTTCCTAAGGCTGAAGAGCCTAGTAATTTATGTTCAACAAATATAACAAAAGCAGTAAGAGTGGCCAGATACTGTTTCTTGTGAGTACATGCAATGAAACGTGACTCAACTTTAGCTACGTGCCTTCTACATTATCTTACCAATGGTAAAAATGCCATATATTAAACACTGATAAATGAAACAATTTTTTAAGACATCCATTATATTCATAAATACCCAATAAAGTAAATACCACTCTTCTTATATTCTTAAGTACTTAACACTAAATTTATAGCATGGATCACAACACTTAAGAACTGAAAGCAGAATTTATGAGGAAACATAAATTTTACAAAAAAATAAGACTGAGAATTTACTTAATTACATTCCTATGTTAATGTTAATTAAGTAATAAGAGCCTCTTCCATATCTTAATTTCTAAAAATAAAACAAAATTACTTTAAATGTACAAAGCAAACCTGAGTTAAGCAGAACATTTTCTGAGAAATCACAAGATATAAAAATGGATCAAGACAAAGCACCAAGGAATCCCTTTCACTAAAGTTGTCCCTTTCACTAGTTTTGTTTCACTAAAGATGAATTCAAGCTCCACTCTAGCTCAGATAAAGGAGTCAATAGATTTAAGGCATCGACTACATCACCAGCACCCACTTACATGTTGAGGCATCTTGCTTACACCCCTTTTTTTCTTGCAATAAATGCCACTCTACATTCACTCTGATATTCAGCTGCACCAGCTCTTCTTTCTTTCTCCTATGTCAAAGGACCTCCCACCAAGTAACTATCTGCCTTAAACCCTTTGATTGGCTTATACAACAGAGACTAAGTTTCCCCATTTTCTATAGCAGCAATCACACAACTGGAATAGGGCCTCTAAGTACCCAACAAACTGTTCTTCAATTTGAGAGTGAAAAGAAGTAAACCCTACAAATTGAGATTTCAAGTCACATCACCAAAACTTTCATGAGAAATTACCTAAGGACTTTTGAGAGTTCTCCAAGAAGATCTTTCTTTTCCTTGGTGAGATCCCCTTGTGCCCGAAGTGCACTGATAACTCCAGCATATGCCTCCAATTCTAGAAAAAGAAAATTATTTTATCAAGACTTTAATTTTTGAATAATGTGGCTATGTACTATTAAGCTTTAGGGCAAGAAATCCCAAACCAACCAAATGCAAAATTTAAAATTCCTATCAAAAATGTTATCAACTAAAAAGATTTAAGTGTCAAGTTCATCATTTATATTGCTTTGTTATACAATGTCTCATGGAAGTCAAGGCTATAAGATGCTTAGGAAAGAAAACCTCTAACATATTATTGAAGAGCATCTAGCCAGACATGGTAGATCTTTACATCTACAAAAACTACCATCCAAGCAAATAAAACACAAAAATCTGCCATCAAAATAACTAATTAGTCTAGTGGTATGTGCCTATAATTCCAGCACTCACAAAGCCAAGGTAGAAAGATGGAGAGTTTGATGACAGCATGAGATATAAAGCAAGAAACTGACTCAAAGAAACACAGGTAGGAGGGTGACTTAGCACCTGAGTTCGATCCCCAAAATCTACTTAACAAACTAAAAGAGAAAGCTGGAAGGTGGCACATTCATTAATCCCAGCACTCAGGAGGCAGAGGTAGTCTCAGATCTCTGAGTTCAAGGTCAGCCTGGTCTACAGAGTGAGTTCTGGGACATCCAGGGCTATACAGTGAAACCCTGTCTTGAAAAACCAAAAACCAAAAAAGAAAAAAGGAAAAAGGGAAAAAAAAAAAAAAAAAAAAAGCAGATATGGTAGTATATAGTGGTCACCTCAGTGTTGAAGGAAGTAAAGACAAGAGGACCCCTAGGCTTGCCAGCCATTAAACCAGCCCAGCCTATTGAACTGAACTAGCTCCAGGTGACAGACCTTACCCAAATAAAGACTTATCTAAAACACAGAATTTTTTTTTTAATTAGATAGATGATGCCTGAGGAACAACATTCGAGGCTGTTCTGTTTTATGTATGCATGTGAAGGAATATTCAAATACATACACATGCACATAAATGCATAAAGATACAAACAGAAACTCAGTAAAGGAGGGCTAACTAATGAGATGTGAAGCCTGCAGACTTCAAACTACCCAATACATAAACAGTAGTCTCACTTGGTTCATAGTGTCCACAAGTCTGTCAAAAGGGGGAATTAAGGGATAAAGAGATGGCTCAACAGTTAAGAGTATTTGCTGTTCTTCCAAAGGACCTAGGTTCAAATACCAATACATACATAGTGGTTCAGAGCATCTGTAACTCCAGTTCCCTGAAAATCAACACTCTCTTCTGGCTTCCCTTATCACCATGCACACATGGTGTACAAACATACATGTAGGCAAAACATCCATACATATAAAATAAAAGTAAGGAAATCTCATTTTTTTAAGGAGCCTTATATAGAAGGGCTGAGTAAATGAAGCAGAAATGTCTAATTCCACTGAAATAGCCTGAGTGTGAACATTCTGTCTACCGAGTGTGTACTGGACACTATGTAGACACCACATGGAGTATATTTCAAAAGACAAAGCTCCGATTCTCCAAAGGCAAAAACTCAGTTCCAAGAAATACTTTTCAACTATGATCAGAGCCAGACAAGATTACAAAAATGGTACTAGGAATAACCATCTTAGAATTCACTATACTAAACGTCTATGCCCCAATAAAATATTTATGAAATATTCTATTCAACAAATCAATGTTGATTCCTAATACACATACACTGAAGAGTGTTAAGTTCTGCCCTCAAGTATTTAACTGCAAATTCTTCAGGAAATTCTGACAGTTTGCATATAGTGATAGAGGAACAGGAAAAAACACATCATCTGGTCTGGAAAAACAAGCTGTAATCAGGAAAAGAAGTGTCTCTGTAGACAGTGGAGGGATGAACTCCTGCAAAAGGAATAGAGAGCAAAAGAACTGAAAATGTTTCTTGTTACTTCAGTAACTTCCAGTAACAATAACTACTTTTAAGAGTTTTACATTAAAGGTAGTTGAATAGTCACTAATTCAAACCAAACTACTAACAGAATATAAGACAGAGAGTACCAGGGAAACCATTTAAATATTTGTAGGTATAAAACAAAGTCTCTATTTTCAAAATGATTAAAATCAAAGTCTAAAAAGAATATGTGCATGTCAGGTTGACGATTGATAAGTAGACAGATGTATTATGAAGGTTTTACCTCACACATATAAGAAAACAGAGTAAAAGGGAAACAGAAGTAATCTGTGGTCAGACTAAGAGAATCCTTTAATCCTAACCTAAAGAGTCATTTGCTAAAACCCAGTAATTGATTATAGAAAGATTCTGCAAAATGCTTAAGAGAATGGCAAAGTCATAAAAACAAACAAAAGATCAGAGGGAAAAGGTGGCTTGAGAAAAGACAAACTATTTGCAGTTCAGGTTTTACTGTATGTTTTTGAGACATGAAGCTAGTTTTGAGACTAGCTTTAAATCCTGACTCTTTTGCCTCCACCTCCTTAGTGCTGAGATGACAGACATATGCTACCATGCCTGATTTAAAAGTACACGATTACAAAGAAGACATAATTACCTGAGGAAATACGACAAACAGAGCTGGACAAGATGTCTCAGTAGGCAAAGAAACTTGCTACCAACCATTGTAGTCTGAGTTCAAGCCCCAGAGCCCATACAGAAGAGAAAATTGATTCCTGAGAGCTGTGGCCTGATTCCACAAATGCCCATCACATGTGTGCAAGATCTTTTGTGCACAGGAACACACGCAAATAAAATAAAGACAAATTTATTTAAAATGTAATATTTTTTTTTCTTTTTAGACAGGGTCTGACCTGGAACTTTCTATGTAGAGCAGGCTGGCCTTGAACTCAGAGAACCACCTGCCTCTGCCTCTTGAGTGTTGGGATTAAAGGCAGGTGTCACCACACCTGGTTAAAATGCAGTAAAAAATTTTAATATGATAAATACTTCTGAGATTTCAAGTTTTATTTGAAGCAGAACTAAAATGCCATACACAAAATTAGAAGGTGGCAACATCTAACGTACAAAACTGTGGCTCTGAAAACATTACCTCAGATACACAATTCCCAGCATTCCTGCAAGAAGTCCAGTCGCCATTAGAACCTTCACTAGCTTCCAACCTTCCTTTCATACTTGTTGACAAATATGTTTATGAGTATCCTGAGATATCTTAAACTCAAGTTCCTGGTGCTATTTTTTGGTGATATTCTACTGTAGGGTTAATTCCTGTGACAAAATATATAATAAAGCTGGGTGGTGGTGGTGCTAGCCTGGTCTACAGTGCAAGTTCCAGGACAGCCAAGGCTATATAGAGAAACTATGTCTCAAAACAAAAAAGAAAAAAATAATAATAAAATGAAAACACACATGAATGCCACAGAAAACAAAAGATGTATCACACTACTTTTTATAAAACTCTAAACTAGGTCCATTTAAACAAATCAGCTATTCAATTATACTTTAGTCATAACGTTCATACAAGTCAGTTAAGTTACAGCTCAAGCGTTATAAAACTAAGGCAAGGGGGGGCAGCTAAAAAGTAGCAAGCACTTGCCTGCTACTGATACTATAAGTCTATCATAAATTGTCTAGCCTAATTTTTTTTAAATGTATATGAATGCTTGAATGTATGCCTATGCACAACGTGTGTGCCTGGTGCCAGAAGAGAGCACAGATCCCCAGAGTTGCCATGTAGGTGCTGGGAACTGAACCTGGGTCCTCTAAAAGAGCAGCCATCTCTCTAGTCCCCTAATTTCCTGATAATTTAAACATTTGACATCTCAGATTGAAACAATTTATAGTTGTTTCTAAAGAGACAAAGTTTTAAGCTAATGACCCTTTTTAAAACTTGTGTGTGTATGTGTGTGTAAGAGAGAGAGAGAAGGGGGGGGGGGATGAGGTGCCAATGCTGTGTGAGTTCAGATGCCTAAAGAAGGCCAGAAGAGGGCATGAGATGCTTGGCACCGGAGTTACAAGTAGTTATGACCCACCTGACCTGACTGCAGACCTCTGGGGAGCCCGTAAGCTAGACCCATTTGGGGTGGGGTATCAGACATCCTACATATCAATTTTACATTATGATTTGTAACAGTAGCAAAGTCACAGTTATGAAGTAGCAATGCAGTAATTTTATGGTTGGGGGTCACAGGGACTCTATTAAAGGGTCACAGCATTAGGAAAGTCGAGAACCACTGCTCTAAGCTAACAATTCTTAAAGACCATATCTTCTCCAGACTTTGAACCTCAAAGTCATGACAGTAACCCAATGGGTGAAAGAAGTCTTTTGTCAAATTGCTGTCAATCAAGGTCCACCTTCATAAGTGTCACTGGAGATGGCAGTGCACGGACAGTAGCTATTTTCTTTAGTACAGAAGCAGCACCAAGCATCTCTCACACAGTCTATCTAAAACTACAGATACATTTATTACTAGTTATTTATTACTTTAAAATGCTTTATGCTCAATTTTTTTCCTGCACCCTAAGTCTTTATTTCTTCGGTTTCTTCTAGGGTATCTTTTTCTGTGCAACCTCCTCTTTGACTCTCTTCAGTGATGATCAATCCGATGTTTGGGGAAAGGGGAACCCCAATATATAGATCAATCTGACCCTGAGTTATGTAAGTTCACTGGCACATCTTGGGTAGTTTACCTGTTTATCTGAATATAGTCAATAACTGAGAATCTACATGTAAATCCAAGGGTTAAGAATTACTCTCTGCATTTTAAATGATGTGCAGAAAACAAAACAAAAGTTAGCACTCTCTTTGAGCTACGGAAGCTGCAGCTGGACCTACTGCTTGGCCTGGGCATACATATTAGTCCCATCATTGTACCAACACAACGGCACACATGCTTGTATAAAGTGGCATCTTCTGGGCAGCTGGTAGCTTTTCAGGTATAACCTTGATGGCCTGAGCAGTTTCATGGACATCCATTCCTGATGCCCAACTTTAACCTCTTGATGTGGGTGATTTTATAGGGTCTTATGGTCAAGACATTTACATACATCACCTCAAATCACTTATGGGAAAAGCTAGGGATAGTTACACTTAGAGGTTACTAACTTTATATTTAAACATAAACCTTTGAGTCAAAGATCTCAAAACCCAGAATCCTCAGTCCAATATACTGTCTTTGTGATCTAGTTATCTAGTATTTTTAACTCTGAGAGAAATGGAGTTTAACTTTATAACCAACAGCAAGTTACATCAGTGCATGTGGATAGCCAAATACCTTCAAAATAGTGGGAAAAGTTTACATGTAAGCGTAAAAGACTGTCCCCCTCAAAGAATCCTCTTCAGATAGCTAAAACAAGGTTAAGTAGTTTGAAATCCTGAATGGGTTATTAGCAGCAGATTCACAGTAGCTACAATTTTATCTGATCTACATATAAGAATTTGCAAAGATTTCCTTTGAAGGACAGCATTAGTGGCCTACAAATATGTCTGAAAGTAACTGCTTTAAACACTATATTATCAGACATCAGCCACAATGAGAGGCTTTTTATTTAATTGATATTACCAAGACACTGGTGATCCCTTCCAAATTATCTGTCATTTCTTTCATTTAGTGCAGTGCCTCAGGCTACAGTAATAAATAAGCCAGGGCCCTTATAATCTAAAACAGCATATTCATGAAGATTCATTTGAAATCAAAGATTCAAATGATTAGAGTAACTCTTTTTCCCAATATTCCCAAGAATGGCATGTGGCTAACACCACTCTCTACACATGGAGACAACATTAGTTCCTTACACAAAACATATGCCTTAGCATTAGGGCTTGCTTCTCTACCTAAATGCTTGTTGAAAAGAACTGCTATGGAGGAGGAAAGAAGCATTAGTCAAATTTAAATATAATGGGTATTTTATCAATTACATTAAGAAATAACTGGGAAACTAGGCAACTTGCCTTAACTTAGAATCCAGAAAAGGCATATGCTTCACACACATTCAGTTAGTAGTAGCCCAACATAAGCAAAAAAAAAAGCCAAACAAAACCATTGCCTAGAGCAGCAGCTTTCAACCTGTGATCACAACCCCTTTGGAGGACAAATGACCTTATATAGGGATTGCCTAAGACACAGAGATTTACATTAAGATTCATAACAGTAGCAAAATTACAGTTATGAAGTAGCAACAAAATAACGTTATGGTTGGGGTCACCAGAATGTGAGGAACTGTATTAAAGGGTCACAGCATTAGGAAGGTTGGGAAGCACTGGGCTGGAAATCAAATACTGACTACATGACTTACTGTGAGTATTGCCTTAGGTTTAAACTTCATATGTAAAAAGGGGACCAAAACCAAACCGAACCAAAGCAACACACTCTGGGGCTTGAGCGTTATGTCAGATGTATAATGAGGAGCTTCCCATTGGCCACTGTTCCTTGTGTCATAATGCCTCCACCTCATGTACAAATCGTTCTAAGTCCTGGGGAAACTGTTGAGAGAGATGAGGACTATGCCACAAACAGCCATGACCCACACAGAAAAAGAAAAGGATCACAGAAAAATATAAAATATCAAAAATAGAACAGGCAGGCATGGCAAAGCACACCTGAGACCCCAGCACTTGGGAAGCTGAGGAAGGAGAACCACCATGATTTTGAAGACAGCCTGGGCTGTACAGTGAGAGCCTGTCTCACAACAAAAATCATACCCAATTTTCGAAGAATCCGTTTGCATTCATCCCTGCTGAGATCCAAAAGGGTTGGCCACACAACAGGCATTGCTGCTTCTGTTTGGTAGCCCCAAAGAGCTTGTCCTCCCTGTCAGAAGAAAAACAAATCAAATTACCAATGTATATGCAAGGATATAGAGCTCCTTCAACTGTCTACAAAGTAAAACTAAAAAGATTTCCCATTTTCATCTCCACACTTTCCAGCTCCTGACGAACCAAACAAACCACCATTTGAGGGCACACTGATCCAGCTCATACTAACAGGGGAAAGAACGGGTTTTAAAGTCAAACACTTCTTGGTTCCAGTTCCAGCTTTACAACATAATCAGTTGTTTCATCCTAGTGATTGGCCTGTCTGAACCCAATTTGTATACCTTTATTTAAAAAAAAAAAAAAGTAATCCCACCCAGTTTGTTATAAGTATTAGAAAATAGGGCATGCCAAGTTCTTTCATGGTGTTTGGCATATGATTTGCCAAATAGATTCTACCACCTGTTCAACCTTGGACAAGTGACTTGACCTCTGCCAGTTTCCTTAATAATAAGTTACGAGATAAAATAAGCAAAGGGTAGAGCGTGTTATTTGGATAAACAGAACTCTCTTTTCTCAAGTTTTGGCAGTAAAAGAGTTATTTCCACCAGTTACCAAAAGTTTAAAAGCCTGGAATTTCGCACTGTGAATTCCTTGGTCACACAGAACCGGTAGTTTCACACTACAGGTTGAGAACTCAGTAGATCTTCCTTAACATCTGTTAAACTGATAAATGGATAGTCAGCAGGAGAACAGAATGAATGAATGAGCCAGCCTAAGAGTCAAATAACTCTTCAATTGCGTTCCAGGCTCTGGGTTGCTAACTCCAACACTTGGCCTCAAGGGGAGCCCCCTTCCCCCTACTTCCCATAGTCCTCTGAGCTCAGAACCAACTCTGAGCGAGCCAAACTGGACGGCGCGCCCCAGCTGGCAAAATGACATAAAGAAAGGGGGTGGAGAGGAAGAAGGGGCAGAACCAAAGGAATCCGCTCGCTCCCCAAGCCAGTCCCCGCCTCCTGGTAGAATCTCGGAGGCGGCCGGCGACCGCCCGAATCAGGCACCACGTCACGGCATCCCAAAGCATCCCCTCCAGGGAAACCCTCGGCGGGGCTGCACAGCAAAGGAAAGCCGGGCAGCAGCAGCAGCCGGAGCGTGCTCCGGGGACCGGGGTCGCACCGACTCCGTCCCCCGTGCAAGTGTCAGCAGGCAGCCCGCCCCGCCCCCTCTCTAAACACGCACTCCCTCACAGCACCACAAACAAGAGCAGCCTGCCCAGCTCCTCGCCCGCGCGGCTCAGAGCCGGTTCCAATGTCAAGCCCGCGCCCCCGCGGCCAGCAGCCGGTCTTAGGAACCCTGGCCAGCGTCCGCGCCTCGCGCACTCCTCAGCGGAGAGGACAACGGAGGAAAAGCAGGGGCGCGAACAGACAGCCAGACAGCCCGGAGTCGCCTCGGGGCTCCTAGACCTCGACCTCCGGTGTCCCATCACCAGGCATGCCGGAGTCCCCCTCAGTCCACTTGAGGGAGCCCCGCGATCCCGTTAGGAAACAACGGAGGATGGGGCTGACCACCTCAAGCTGGGCTCCCCATGCCTGGCCAAGCGCTCCCCTACCCTGGATAGCCTGCCAGCTCTTCCCAGGACCCTGCCTGAGAGACACCCACCTGCCCGGCCTTTCGGGGCTCATCTAAAAGGCTCCTCCGCCAAGACTAGGGGACACCAGGAATTAGGTTTGTTTGCGGTGCCTCAGAAGGGGCAAGATGGCGACAGATACCAGAGCGCAGGCGCAAGCGCGCGCGGCTCGCCGGGAGGTGTAGTTCGCCTTTCCCGCCTTTTGAGAAACGAGCACTCAAAAGCCTCCATTCGTCCTGTCCCTTTTTCTCCGCGTTTTGAAAGGAAAGGGCGGACGACGCGGGGCCTCGTGGGAGTTGTAGTCCTAGTTCAACCTCGCTCCTCTTTTGCTGCTTGCTGGTCACATTGCGCAAGGAAGTCTGGGAGTGTAGTTCCTTTAGGCTTCTACATTACCCTCCAGTCTCTAGCTTCGCGCGCCTGTCCTCCGGCCTTTCCCAACCAATCAGCCGCCCTTTCAGCTATACGTGTGGCGTCACACGTAGCGGTCAAGATGGCGTCGGTAATAGAATCTGAGCTTCGACCTTTTCACACTAGCGAGGTTAGGGATGAAAAGAACACAGCTTGGTCCCTGATGCCCGGTTGAGGATTAAGATCCGGTTCCTTAGACGCTTCGGAGTAGTCATCAGCGTCCTTCAGCCACCTAAACGACAACTCAAAAGAAGTTATCTACTACGGAGAGAGAAGACCTCACAGTGGTCTGTACACCCTTCTCGGTGTTAAGAGTTGCAAGTCGAGGAAAGGAATCCGAGCGGTCTCGGCTTGGGGTTACGCCATGTATGAAGTAGGAGAGGTAGTGATATCTTGTGCTATATCTGTCAAAGGGAAGAAGGGGTTTACTTGAGGCACTACGACATGGTAGGTTCACCCTCAGTCTTTGTTATTATTTAACCACACAATGTTGTAGAGGTCTTGTGCCCCTATTTTACAGATCGATAGAGACTCAATATATTGTGACTCCGATCCGGGAAATCAAGTTAATTTCTAGTATTGTAAATTCCATAAAATTTTGTGGTGTCCTCCCTCTAAATAAAGAACTCTGGTAGCATCGGATGCAACAAAAGTGTACAAATCTAAAGGAATTGTTAGTATGCATCCTGCTGTTAGCAAATTCCCGTGAAAACTAGGGTAACCACTGGAAGGACATCTAGATCAATGGGAGATTGACTGTAGAGTATACGCAAGACCTGGAGCCCTGAATTTGATTCCTAGTACTAAGGGGTGTGTAATGAACACACGAGAAAAACTACTCTGTGGGAATATTAAGATACCCAACGTGGATGAAAGTTCTTTTCCTAGTTCATTGTGAATTACATTTATAATCCCAGCACTGGGGAAGTGGAAGGAGGAAGATGAGGAACGCAAGGTCAGACTGGACTGCAGGAGGCCCTGTGACCACAAAAAAAATAAATTGAAATAAATTGTGAACCACTGCAGAAATGTGAGTCCATTCGTGCTCCGAAATGGAGCTGTAGGTTAGTCAGAAATAAAAAGGACCTTTCCTACATATCTCTCCTGCTCTTCTTGTCAGTTTAAGAATACCTTAAAAGGTGGTAAATTAAGTCTTCTCTAGACAGGGATCACAGGTCTTTACCACCACTGCCTGACCTGTAAATTAAGTCTTAAATAGGAGATTTTGCAATTTAACAGACATTCTTTGATTGACTCTTGCAGTCTCTCCATGAGATAGGTGTAATTAAGCTTCACCACTCTATGAATGGAAAGGCACAGTTGTTCAGGAACTGGTGAACTGAGGGTTTACAAAGTAGAACCCTGTCTCAAAAGAGAGCTAGAGAAATTGCTCAGTGGTTAGAGCATTGGCCTTTCTTCCAGAGAATCTGGGTTCTATTCCCAGCACACACATGGTGGCTCACAACCATAAATTCAGTTACCGAAGTACCTTGGGCACTGGACACATGTAGTACCCAGACACAGAAAGTAAATCTTTTTAAGAAGACAACAACAAAAACTTGACTTTTACAGTAAATCAAAAATAAGTGACAATTGTAGGAGTTGACCCTCTATCTCTTACATAATAAGTCCTTACATTGTCAGGTATATCCCTGGTTAAAAATAAGTCCCTGATACGGGTTAAAAAGCATCCTTAAGGTCCCACATAAGTAGACTGATAAAACAAGGATTTAAGTTTTGGCAGCCTGGGGTTGGCGAGAAGGTTCAACAAGTAAAGGCACATGTCTTGCAAGCTTAGTGACATGAATTCAATCCTCCAGTGATAGAGAACTGGCTTCACAAAATTGTCCTCTGACCTCCAGCGTGTATACACACGCAATGAGAAAATCTTTACTTGTTATAAATGTAGGCAGCTTGGCCCTAGAGTCTATACTATACCTTCAGCCAATAGCACTTCTCAGGCTTCATGTTAGCAGGACCACATGAAGGTAGGTCCTGGTGAAATGCAAACTTTTAGTTTCATAGTTTGGGGATAGGGCCAGATCCTGTTTCTGAGGAGCTCCCAAGTCTCAATGCTTCGGGCAGTACATTCCCCTTCCTCTTAGCCATTTTCTTTTTTCTTTTCTTTTCTTTTCTTTGGTTTTTCGAGACAGGGTTTCTCTGTATAGCCCTGGCTGTCCTGGAACTCACTCTGTAGACCAGGCTGGCCTCGAACTCAGAAATCCACCTGCCTCTGCCTCCCAAGTGCTGGGATTAAAGGCGTGCGCCACACTGCCCGGCTTTCCTAGCCATTCTCATTAGTTGGTTTTTGTTGTTGTTTGGAATCAAGGTCTTATACCATGTATTCTAGGCTAGCCTCAAACTTGAGATTCTCCTGCCTCAGCCTCCTGAGGATTACAGATATGAACCAAAGTCCCTAATGTCCTCTCTCTTAAGGGTCAGACTCAAACTACAGCTCTCCCTTACATCACACCCTGGCCCTACCAGTCCCATGTCTGTTCCCACACTTACCGTGTTACACAGAAAAAAAAAAAAAATTACAATCATTTGAAAACTCCCTAGCTAGAAAACAAGCTCTCTATGGAGAGGGACCAACCAGATATGTTAATTTTTTTGTGTCCGGTGCACAAAATAATAGCTATATTAAAAATAATAGCTAAAACATACCCACAGCTTTTTCTATTTTAGTTGCTTTTCTGTGTATTAGCTTCCTTAATCCATACAATAATCTGATATTATTACTCATGGTTCTCTAGAGGAACAGAACTGATAGAATGAATAAATAAATGTATATATTTCTATAGATGGGATTTATTAGAATGGCTTACAGGCTGTGGTCCAACTACTCCAACAATGGCTATCTTCCAACAGAAGGTCCAGAAATCCAGTCATTGTTCAGTGTGGCTGTCTCAGCTGGTCTTCAGTATACTCTAAAATCCCGAGGAAGTAGGCTGTAATGCCAGTGAAGGAATGGACTTGCTAGAAGAGCAAACAGACAAGAAGCTTCCTTCCTCCTGTCCTTTATATAAGCTGCTAGCAGAAGGTGTGACCCGGGTTAAAGGTAGCTCTTCCCACCTCAAATGATCCAGATTAAAAGTGGGTCTTCCCACTTCAACGATTTGGTTAAGAAAAAAAATCCTTCACAGGTGTACCAAGCCACCTGGGTTTTAGTTAATTCCAGATGTAGTGAAGTTAACAACCAAGACTAGCCATCAAGTAACCATGTTTGTGGATGAGAAAAACAAGGCACAAGTTAAATCCCATGCATAAAATAACAGATTGGTAAAGTATGATTTCAGATGAATTAATTCCAAGGGAGAAGTAAGACCTGCTAGACCTTAGTGATCGAAATTGCCTAGTCTGGGAGAATGCTTAGGGGTAGGTAGAATACCTGCCTTAACTATTCCTTGCTTAACTAAGCAGCTAAGTGTTAAAGTTGACTTCATCACGATAAGAGGCCTGCCATGGGGCTAGAGATGTATGTAGCTCAGCAGTTTAGAGCACTTGCTACTCTTGTAGAGGACCACAGTTTGATTCCCAACACCCATGTGGTGGCTCACAGCTATTATCTATAACTCCAGATCTGGGGAATCTAATACCCTTTTCTGACCTCAGGCACCGGACACATGTGATTCCCATACATGCGTGCAGCCAAAACACTCAAATGCAAAATAAATTAAGCTAAAATGGGGACATACTGTCTTTTTAATTATGTGTATGTGACTCTGTGTGGGTCTGTTTACATGCATGCAGTGCCAGTGGAGGCCAGCAGAGGGCGTTTAGCCTCTTGGAGCTGGAGTTAACAGGTTTGTTGTAAACTACCAGATATGGAGCAAGGTAACAGAATTCGAGTCTTATGTAAGAGCAAACACTTAAATGCTGAGCCATCTGCCCAACCTCAACATGACTCACTTCTATCTACATTTAAGGAGAAAAGAGTCCAAAGAAGTAACAGCAGGACTGGGCCTTCTGGCTACTGCACTTCCCACTGTGCCACACTACCCTTCAATTCTTACCTTGAAGTTTGCCACTCTAATGCAGCCAAGGGATATACTGGAAACTGAACTATTGAGACAAAATAAGTAAACTATGGAATAATTGGAATAATAGATCAAGATAAGTAGCTTTGGGGCCTGAAAAGAAAGAAAACAAGGTAATTGATAATTATTAATATTCCTGGAATCAAATAGTATCCAACAGCTTTGAACCATCTGGAATGGCCTCAGAAAGAACAGTGAGACATCTGGCCACTGCATCAACTACATCCATTCACCCTCAGTATCTTCTGCTTCCTAAATAGCTGGTTCTAACAGACAGTGCCTTAGCACTCTGTGAACTCGGCCATTTTGCAAATCCTCCTCTTCCTGAGATGCACCAGAACACTTTGTCCAGTGTGCCACTGTCATGCCCCAGCTGTCAAAATAAGCCCTCAGAAGCAGCTCTCCTAGTTACCAACAAAATAAAGCTCCAGCTGTTTGCAAGCAGACCTGACAGTTACAATTCTCACCTCTTCTAGACCACTGCCACCTCTCGGCCCTGTCTTAATAGCACTTAGCTCAAGTATACTGCCTCCTTTGAAGCCCCTTCTTCCTTCTCTGGAACTAAGAGTGAAAGCCAGTGTTCATCCACATGTCCAGACAGCTCCCCCTTGCTGTAGCTTTCACTGTCAAAGCTGCCCTGTCCAGTCTGTCACTCTGAGGAGGATCTTCGATGGTCAGTCTACTGTCACCAACTTCATCCACCCCATGGTCCCCTCTTCTCTTGCAGCATTATAGAAGCCTTTCATCATCGTTGCTGCTGGCCAGCTCCTCACTTCTGCGACCATATCTTCCACTTCATTCTACCAAGCCGTTCCATTGAAATCAGAGACCAACTTATTCCACATTCTAAGCAAAACTTTTTAATCCAGGTTTATTTTTTCACTCTCACCAAACCTGTTCAATTTCAGTGAAATTGCAGGCTTCCAGTTCAATTCTGCTTCCTTTTCCTGTTTTGACTTTCTCCCCTGAATCCCACACCATTTATTTCAAATTCAGTCTTCTCACCAGTATTCATTTGTCTCTGTCCTGTCCACCTAAGACAGTCTTCAACCTTACAGAATTTTCACCAGTTTTTTAAGCATTAGTGCTTAATGAATTATCATGAACCCCAGTGTCTTGAAATAATAAATATTTTGTTTTAATTCAGTTTTTAGTTTCCAAAAAGGTCACAGGTTACTTAGATAGGTGATTTTGGGTGGAGGGGGGAAAGGCAAGGTTGAGAAGGGGTCTCATTCCTATACTTTGTCTTTAGACTTTGTTACTCGATAGAGGCCGAGTTTCATCTCTACCTGCAAGCTGTTTGATTTTAACATCATTTGGCATCTGGAAAAACTAGGAATGAAAATAAAACCTCTCCATTTTAAAAATTATCCAGTCTAGGTCTCTTGGTCCTGATGGTTCTTTACTTTCTCAAGAAGCAAGGTAGTGCTTGTAACCCTGCTTGAAAAACATCAGTTAGATTATCCAGCATGTTAGGGACCTTTTCAGTTTACCTGCCATCCCTGGTAACCACTAACATTTCTTCTACTATATATTAAAGATTCACATTCATCCCACTTCCAGTAAGATTTAACTAGTTTCCTTTATGCTCTCACAGATGCCTTGCTGTAGAAACCTCAGGCTTCTGCTGACAGCCTCCTTGAAGCCTATTAGGTCAGCACTGACACCAGTCCCAAAACCATACTTAAAGTTCCGGTAGTACATCCTACTCTGAGTCCCAAAATTTGGCCTGCTGATCAACTACTGCATAACATCACCACAAAAATTTCTGGCAAAAACAGTAAGATTTATTTTCACTCATGAATCTGCAATGTGAGTAGGACTTGGCAGGAGTATTAGCCATAGTTGGAAAGTACAAATTGTTAACAATCACACCCAAATTTAAACTCTGTTCCAACTCTTAAAACAAATGCTTTTCTTACTGTATCAGTATGATACCATTGACCTA
>CM052703.1:95123350-95203448 GCA_028551405.1 Uromys caudimaculatus | reverse complement strand
AGGCACCTTGGCTTGGTTTAATCGAGCTGATAGCCTACAGCCAGGCAGGAGAGAGCAGGCAGGACTTCCAGACAGAGATAGGAACTCTGGTGAAGAATCAGCCACAGGGGATTCGCCAGCCAGACATGGAGGAAGTCAGATGTTGGATGAATAGGGACTGAAGTAGAGTTAACGGGCCATATGGCAAAGATGAATTAGTATAAGTGGAATATTACGTTATACGAGCTAGTTGGGAACAAGCCTAAGCTATAAATAATGATGCCTAAGCATTCATAAATAATAAAAGGTCTCCATGTCATTTTTCTGAAGCTGGCAGGTCAAGATGATCAGGTGAGACGACAGAGTTGGAACTTGGGTATTTGAAGCTATAGGACTGAGGGCAGCTAGTGAGTTACCAGTGGAAGGTCCAGAGCCAGGATGGTTCAAGTGCGCTCAAATAGCATATCTCGACTGGTTCATGACAGAAGCTAAGGATGAGCCAGGGTGTCTGGCTGAAGTAGATCCAGAGTAACATATGAACTGAGACCACATGAAGATCACCTGACCTTGCAGAGGGCAGGGCACATACCAGAAGGAAGTACGTGACCTGAGTCAATGAGACTGCTGGAGGATCCTGGGCAAAGAGGCTTTACTACAGAGACCAGCAATGCTGAGGGGAAAGATAGGAGCAGAGGTGGGGGGGTGAGGAGGGTGAGGGGAGTGCAGGCAGGTTGGTATAGTGGGAAGAGCCAGCCAAGACAGAGGGAAGTAAGCAAGGGGGAAGGCCTGAGGTCAGAACGGGAAAGCCTTCAGCTCCAAGCTAAGACCAGATTGACCCTGTAGGACAGAGGCTGTAAATTATCCTCTTGTTTTGTCGTATGCACTTTGCTTGCCCCCAAACGTGTTTTAAATGATTTGTTTTGTTGATGTTTCAGATCCGGATCTGGCCACCCTAGGCTCTCATTCGGGTTGTCCTGAGGGCTGTTTGTCCTACGTGCTACACACAAGTGTTTTGTGACTCCACAGACTCACCACACCCTTTGGTCATGTGCTTGTGTTCTTGGTTGTTAAGAAGAAATATATTTCTTAGTATCAGTGTCTCACTGTGGTTGACACAGAGGTCAAACCACCACCATGGGCATTTCAGGAAATGGGAAACAGCAGGCCTCTGTGAGGAAGAAATGAAGTCTGTCCTCGGGTAGACAGCAGATTTCTCCTAAGCCTGATCCCTTCATTTGTTTGTCATCTACAGGGTTTGCTGTGTAAAGCGCGATGACTTCATGGGGCCACCTCACTTTCATTAAATCTTACAGTGCTCACAGAGCATCAGGAAGGAATGTGCAGGGTGGGCTAGTCTTAAAGGTGTAGAAGACATGTCTGGCCAGGGCCCATGGAAGAGAGGCCAACACTGACTCTCAGAGCCTCAAGTAAGTGATGAATCAAATAGAAAGAAATCGAAAGGACACAGAAAGGGTTTGTCCCGGCCCCAAAGGCTGCTAATGGCCAGAGTTCTCTGCAGCCAGTAATGCCACAGGGGAGATATAAGAGCAGATCTGCCCACACCCCTTATCTAGGGCCAAAAAACTGAAGTGCACTTTAAAGACAGGAACTTGAGAGCTGACCTAGCTGTTCAGCAAGAAGGTCACTAGATACGGCCACTCGCCTGCTAGCTATCTCTCCTCACATCCTAGCACTGCCCTTCACGGCTAAGTATCTGAACCCTCCAGCTCTCCTAGAGTCTTGGACTTGGCCCTTGAACTCTGAACAGCTGTTCAGAGGAGGCTGCCTCGGCCCCATGGGGACCTCCTGTCTTCAGCGATGATTCTCTGCAGCTCAGCTCTGGCAGTCTGGCCTCCTCTCCCCGTGTAACTGATCCCAGTCCTCTTGTTCTGTCAGCACCTCTTCTGTGTACACTATGACATGTGTGAGCCCCCAGCTGGGCGGCAACCCTCAATGAAGTGTGAGTTTCCTCCCAGCTTACACAGACTGCCTTTCAGCAGAAAGCCAGATGCCTGGGACCCACTAGTCTTAGAAACAGTGCTTTCACTGGGGGGATCATGGAGAAGAGATCCCCTAAGCCTTCAGATTGACATCCCTGCACTACATCTTCTCCCACAACCATTCTGCTTATGCCTGCAGAATTAATATATACAACGGTGCAATGCTATATGTCATGTTTCAAAATCCTTCAGTGGCTTCCCCTCTACAAAATTCAAAGCAAGCTATTTGTGTTAGCATGTGGTACCTTCCCCAAGAAGATCCCAAAATGCTTTTTATTGGCTTCCCTCACTCCCACTACTATCAGCAACAAATGCTCCGTCTGGAATGGTGCACACTATGGTTTTCAGGCAAGGAGCTTGCTTTACCTGCCTCCCCTTCTTTCTCTCTTGCCAGGGGTAGCCCAATGAGTCTGTAATTCCAAGGCTAGAGAGGAAGAGACAGGTGGATTTCTGGGGCTACCTGGCCAGCTAGTCTAGCTGAATCCATGGCTCCAGGTTCAATGAGACTCTGCCCCAACAAATAATGTGGAGATTGATAGAGACATACTAAATATTGAACTATGGCTTCCAACTGCACACATAACCATACACACACACACACACACACACACACACACACACACACACACGGAGACAGAGACACACACCTGGGTATCATCTATTTAATTATTTGTTCATGTGCTTTAGAACCTAGACCACAGAGGTCAAGTAACATTTATCTATAACACCAGGGACTGGTAAAGATGTTCAGAACTATTTAGAATGATTGTGCCCTCCATCCTGCCACTTTTGGTAGATTTAGAAAAAGGCCTTCCTGGTATCTCATGCAATCTTAGCCTCTTCAGCATAGGAATGGTTTTCAAGTGTCATTTTGTTCATTCTTGTGTTTGATGACAAGACTCTCTTTAGAGTGTCCCTAGTGAGGGCATGGTGCCAAGTCATTTCCCACAAGGACAGTTGGAAAAGTGGCTAGGCCCATCCAGGAACCAAGAGATGAATTTCCTGTGCCAAGACACCACAGCTATTCTCTTTATGATACAGACTTTTCCTTTCTACCTGGTGTTTTCAGGCCCAGTGATAAAAGCTCAGCTTGCTGGTAATAAAGGACCAATGCCAAGTCACTAGTGTGTCACTTGCCACCATTCGACAGTGTCCTGTGGCTGCCCTTTTTCATTCTCATAGGAGAGGGGCATCCTAAGTACCACACATCAAAGATCCAGGAATCTAGACATTGTACCCTAGAAATTGGGAGATGATGAAATGTAAATAACAGGTCATGGTTGTTGGAGCCAGCCACGTGGGGAGCGTGCAATTTTCATTGTCTGCCTAAGAACAGATTCTGAACGGTATTCTTTAATTTCCTATCTCTGTTACTTTGGCTAAAGCACCCAACTTCTCCAAGGCTTCATTTTATAGTATGTAAAGAAGGAATGCCAGTATTCTTACTGGTTTATGACAAATAAGAAAATGCACAGGCATTAGATCAGATGTCTTCAGCTTCTAGAGATAAACAAGGACCCAAAATGGCTAGCACCATGAAGGAAGTTTAATAATCTTACATAACAGGAGTACGGGAGTTTCAGGACTGGTGAGTTCCTAAGAACCCAGGTTATTTTCATTCTCTGCTAACCTCAGCATGAAGCTTGGCTAGGCTGGATTCCCACAGTTCAAGGAATCACAGTCACACCCTCTACTACACAGCAGCAGAAGAGAGATCACTATCTGTCTCATAAGAGTGAGAAAATCTTCCTAGAAGCCCCTCGCTGATTCTTGCCTCATCTCTCTGGCCAGACCTGAGTAACAACTCATGCTTTAACCCAACAGCTGACAAGGGAGATTAGGATCACCACGATTAGTCACCGTGGAGATCAAGTTCATTGCCCAAGAGATAGCAATCTGAACCACGGAATTCAGTTAGCAGAGAAGGGGTAGGGTGGATATTGGGAAAGAATCCAACGGTGTCCGTTACGTGTGTAGTTGTGTGATAAACATTATCTGTTCACTAGGTGTTATAAACTCTCACTAAGTGAACTTATTGGTGATAAATCTAAGGCCCCAGTGGCTTCTCCTGAAAGATGGGGATAAGATTATCTGGTTTGGTAGTAGTGGGCACACCTGTAATCCCAGCACTTAAAAAGTGCAAACGGGCTGGAGAGATGGCTCAGCAGTTAAGAGCACTGACTGCTCTTCCAGAGGTCCTGAGTTCAATTCCCAGCAACCACATGGTGGCTCACAACCACCTGTAATGGGATCTGATGCCCTCTCCTGGTGTGTCTGAAGACAGCTACAGTGTACCCATATAAATAAAATAAAGCCTTTGCCAGGCAGTGGTGGCGCACGCCTTTAATCCCAGCACTTGGGAAGCAGAGGCAGGTGGATTTCTTGAGTTCCAGGCCAGCCTGGTCTAAAGAGTGAGTTCCAGGGCAGCCAGGGCTACACAGAGAAACCCTGTCTCGAAACCCCACCCCAAAAAAAGTAAGTGCAAACAGGAGAAGCAGGAGTTCAAGGTCATCCCCAGCTACAGACTGAGTTAAGGCCAGCCTGGACTACATGAGACCCTGTCTCAAAATACAAAAATAAAAACAAAAACCAGGGCTGGACAATGGTGGCACATGTCTTTAATCCCAGCACAAGGGAGGCAGAGGCAGGTGGGTCTCTGTGAATTCAAGGCCAGCCTGGCTTACAGAGCTAGTTCCAGGACAGCCAAGACTATACAGAAGAACCCTGTCATTAAAACAACAACAATAAATAATCAAAAAAATTAATAATGACAAAGTAAAAAAGAGTAAATTAGATAACATATAGTCATCAGTGCTTAATAAAGGCTACTTAATATAGTTGTGCCTAATTACTGCCTGGGTACCTGGGCTAATATGGATTTTATAAAGGTTCCTAGGGTTGGCCCCTGCCTGAAAAACTCAATGACTAGAAACAATTTATACTTCACATACTCTTGATTGCAATTCTGCATGTTAATTTGTCACCCTATAATCCTGTAAGTGCAAACCTGTATACCCAATAGTTTTCCCTTTGTGTGAGGAGGATAAGTGAGACAGTGATCTCTGTAAGATGGTCCACTGTCATGATGCCCTTGCCCCTAGACAGCATGAAAAGCAATCCTGCTTCCCCTACTGAAGCATTTGATAGCCCAAGGCCGCAACTCCAACCATCCTGGGAGGAGACTTCATTTCTTAGAGGGCAGAAAGCATCTTTTGTTCCCTTTGCTCCTCTGCAGCAGCCACCACTATGTCAGGGTTAAGATCCTGTGACCGTTCCATATCTACCACTTATGCTCTGGGTGACGTTAAGCAAAGCACTTTACTTGTCTATAAATAGCTTTTGCCATACTTGCAAGACGGGAAGAAGCCTCATCTTTCTTTGCTTTCCCTCAATCTCCAGCTTGTGGTGACTTGGAATGGCATGTTATTCCTGCACACCTGGCCCTCCTCCTCTGAAAGATCAGTGTCACCCTCACCCCATCCTCTCCTGGGTTAAGCTCCTCTCGCGTTCTCTCTTTCCCACAGCACAAGAACCCTAAAAGACCATGCACTTGTTTCTAACTTTGCAATGATCTCCCAGGACTGTGACTCTCTTTAATTCTTGTCTTCACCACTAGGTAGTGAGACCTTGAGCTGAGAACAAGGTCATCCGCCAACACATGGGCACCACATCACTCTCAGATGGGTCAGGAGTGACCAAGTGCTGTCACTGCAGTGAAGTCTTATCAGTAAATCGAGGCTCATGCAGTAAAGTTGCCATGCATGCTTGTGGAGCCCCCAAGAGTCACCCCTGGAATCCCAACCAAAGCAAGATAGCATGATGATTTACTTCCTGGAGAGACTATCCCAGCAAGTGGAACATTTCAATAAACAAGTAATAAAAGCAGAGAACAAATGGGAGAGGGGAAATGTGGGGTCCCAGGAGGAGCATGAATCCAACTTGGCAAGAAGCTGAGAAGAAAGACAGTCAAAGCCAGAGATTTATGACCAGGAATTTGTTTCCACATGGATCTGCCTGCTCCAGAGTAGTTAGCAGACGGGACAGGACACAGTGCCAGAATGATTTGGAGGAAGTAGGACACCTATATTCATTTTACTTGGAAAGAATTCTGAGTTTGTACATTCCAACGGTGTTTTGGAGTTGAAGTTACTAGAACATATGTATACACGCCCCATCCCCCAAGGATGCTCCATCCAAACATGCAGGGACTCATCATTTGATGATCAGTGGAGAAAGGGCTTGCTTTGCATGTGTAAGGACTTGAGTTCATCCCTAGAGCCCTTGTCCAAAGCCCAGCACAGTGGTGTGTGCCTATAATCCTAGCAATGGTGAGATGGGAGCTGGCAGTAGGTGGAAACACTGACTTTGCAGTGAAATTCCAGGCCATGAGAGACTGTCTCAAACGAAAGGTAGAAGGTACCTGACACCAGCACCTGACATCGGTCTCTGACCTGCACTCATCCTTTATGTACATGTATACTCCATGTCGCGGATGTCTGTATACCCACTTTTTTTTTTTTTTAAAGATCATACTCTCATGATCCCTGACCCCCCAAAAATGAATTAAATAGATATTATGGGGTTGTTTTTTTTTTTCAGGATTTAGGCTTTCCAGACATTTGTTTGGCTGAGTTGAATTAAATGCCTTTGTTTCAAAATGTTGGATGCCATTCTTCTCTTTCCCACGTCCTTTCCCGTGAGAAGCCTGAGGCATATGTGACTCTGCTGGCTTTAACAACTCTGTGCCAGCAGGATCAAAGTTAGTGTGAGTCCTAGAGATTTTACAGGTTTTAAAAAATGTTGGTTGGGGTTAGGTTTGTGGCTCAGTGGTAGAGAGCTTGTCTACTATGCACAAGGGTCATGGGTTCATCTCCAGTGATAGACAGAGAGAGAGGGTCAGAGAGAGAGGGGAGAGAGACAGAGGGAGAGAGGGAAAAGGAGAGGTAGTTTAGTTCTCACAGCTACTAATAAATCTCTGGTTCTCAGAATATGTCTAAACTGGTGAAACCTTCAACAGTCAGAAGTCAATCCACCTTAAAATCCTTTAATCACAGTTCCCATTTTTAAAGTCCCTTCCAGCCATCACTTGGTCTCCCAAAGACTTGTCTCCAGTGAGCACCCAGGTACTCATGGGTTTAAGCAAGTCTTTCCTGCTGCATGCCACAGAGCATTCGCTGTTGAGAAGATGCCGCCCAACGGAGTCCCAAGTTTGCTGTATGTCCTTGTCAGGGATGCCAACTGAGTTGGACTTAACTATTCACCATGCCTCACTCGTTTCTATAATTAGTCATAAAGGAATTAGGTAGGTCAAAGGGACTAGAGTGTGGCCTCTATGCCAACAGTTCACGCCCACAGAGGAAGGAAAGGGGCTCATTGATTGCTTACCATCAAAGCTTCTCAGCTCTTGGCCTGGGGTGCCGCAGCACTCCCACAGTACCAGGGAGCTGCCATCCCAGCCATTGCACTCCCTAAGACTTTCGGGCAATGAAACTACTCTACCAGGCTGTGGCCCTGACCACTGTGTCGCAGAGGAACGTTTCTCCATCAAACTGTCAGTGTCCTGGGGTCCATGTCTTCACAGGGTGGACGCTCCTCCCCAACACAGCATCTCATCTCTTACTGGCAGTGTAGTCATCACTAAAGCCCAGCCCAGCCAGGCACTCTCTTGGAGTCCTGTCTTTAGGGGAAGGTTAATCAAGACAAGAGCCTCTTCTGTCCATGTACCTTCTTGTAATCCTGCCAACCATGGTCTAGCAAAGGGGATGTAGAAAAACATTCTCATTTTCAAGTTTTCTACAGTGCCTGTAATACGGAGGAGGATAAAGAGAGTGGAAAGGAATTTTTCTTTTGTTTTCATTATTTTTATCCTTTGATAACTTCGGGCATATAATATATTTTTATCATATTCACCCCATTACCCCTTTCATTCCCCTCCACGTCCAGTGAACCTTTTCTTCCCAGCCTCCCCCTCCATCCCTCTCTCTCCAGCCCATGAGTTCACACAGGGTTACGTGCATGAACATAAGCAACTTTCCAGTGGCTATACCACTGAAGAAATGACTCCTCTGGCCACCTCCCACCCCCAGCAATCACTAACTGCCAATACCTCCTCTGGGACGATGGGGCCTCATGAGCTGTGGGGAATGAATCTCAAAATAAGTAGACAGATAGCCCACAGTGGAGGGGTTTATCAGTGACACTGCTGCGACAAGCGACTTGGAGCTTATATCCACTTCCCAAAAGCTAGCCACTACCACTTACCTTGGCCCTTACCTTTTCACTGTGCTCGGCCTCCGGAGGATCTTGCATTCCTGGTGCCTTTCTCCTCATGGGGCTAGCTGCTTCCATGTTTCAGATCGAATGTTCAGCATTCTCTTCTCAGAAAGACATTCCATGACCTGCCCTTGCCAATATGCCTAAAATAGCCTCATGCGGCACTTCCTGTTCACCCATCCCCAGGACACCACTGTTAATTTTACTGGTTTTGTTTCTATTGGAGATCATCTTCTGTGTTTATTTTCTTTCTCCCCTCACTAGAATGCAAGCTCCGGAAAGGCAGGCAGCTTGCTGCTTTGTGTTGCTAAGTGCTGTGTCCTCAGTATTCAGCGTGGTACTCGATAACTGGATTGCCTGAGTAAATTGTTCCCATCTACTCCTCAATTATGCACTCTTTCCTGTCTCCCTGGGTAAGGGGTTTTTGCTATGTGTTCCCAGAGGACCCACACATTCTCTCATTATAACACTTAATTACAATTACAGTTGGTCCTTTGGCAGAATAACACAGTGACCGAAGCTGTTGGGCAATTTATCATTTCCAGTCATATGCAAGGCTGGTACTGGGAATTCAGCTACGAGCAAGACAGACATGGTCTCTGCTTTCACTCACATTATTGGTGTATAATTTCTACCCATATGGGTTCAGCCAATCAAGGACTGAAAATAGACAGGGAACAAAGATAAGTCTGCAATGAAAATGTACAGACATGGTCTTCTTGTCATTAGTCCCTAAGCAGTACAGTATAACTGTTTACACTGCACTTCTATTGTGGTAGGCATCATAAGCACTCTAGATAGGATCTGGAGTGTGTGTGGGGATGTGTATTAGCTGTGTATAAATATTATTCCATATTAAGCAAGTGATCTTAGCATCTGTGGGTCTGGGTGTCTGCTGAGGGAGGGGAGTGTTCTAGAACCAATCCCTCACGGATACCAAAGGGATGCTATACTTTGTATGTTACCCCTCGATACACCATAAACTCAGTGAAAGTAGGGATTGTGTCTGTCATGTTCCTAGGTGAATCCCCCAGAGCCAACACAGCACAGTATTTGCAATATAACTGGACATAATAAATTACCTGACAGATTCAGTCGGCACATTGTCCTGTCACAGGGTCCAAAAAAGGATTTAGTGATGGGTGCATAGAAACCAAGCAAAAGAAAACAAGACATAAACACCTCCAGGAAAAACTAAAATCCAAACAAGAAGAACTGAAATCATACAACCCCACACAGCTTGACTAAGAACTGAATTTATATAGGCATAATCCATGCCCCTGGGACTGCTAATTACATTAGACTGTGCTAGTTAAACACAGAGCTGAACTAGCTCTGTCTAGCTAGTGAGTAGCTACCCAAAGCTCCCTAAGTATCTTAGAACTTCCAGGATTCAGCAACTAAAGAACCCGAGACACTTTTAATTCCAGCACTCAGGATACAAAGGCAGATGGATCTCTAAGAATTTGAGGTCAGCCTGTCTACAGAGCAAGTTCCATGCCAGCTGAGGTTACATAATAACACTGTCTCTAAACACACAAAGAATATCTTGGTGTATATTGCTGATCTTATCTTCTAAAAACTTATCTGTCAGAAACAGTCTCTGGAAAAGGACCCTTTAGATGGGTTAGAATCCTCTTCATGGCTCCTTCAGAAGGCTTGCACCAGTTCAAGAGAGCAGCAGCTGGGCTACATCAACTACTGCCTCTGGGATCTATTTACACTCTTGTCTCTGCTTTGCCTCCCAAGCTCCCAGAGTACTGGGCACAACTGCCTTCCCCTCCACAGCAGTGTGCTCACATGCTCTGTGCCTTTACACTTCCTCTCCCGTTCTGCTGATCTTTCCCACAAATTCCTTTTGGTTAAACTCAGCTCCATGGAACTGGGAATGTTTGTACTTTCTCCAAAAGTCTGTTCAGACACCTTCCATCAATGAGCTCCTTCCAGTCCTCCCAAGAAGGGTTAGTCATTCTTGCTGTGTGTGGTGTCTAGAGGGACTCTTGGTGTCCAAATCCTCACTAACTCCAGCCATGTGCACCAGTCTCTATGATTTTAATTCTCTTCATCTTCCATTATCCTTTTGCCCCACCTGGTTTATCAATTAATCTCTGTGAAGGTTAATCTTGATTGTCAATTTGATGGGATTTGGAATTGCCACAGAAATGAGTATTTGGGCATGTCTCGGGGTGGAAGGGGGTGTGGAGATTTCAGTTGGGTTAACTGAGGTAGGAAGACCAACCTTAAATGTGGATAGCAGCATCTCATGGGCTTGGGTCTGGTCCTCAGCAGAATAGCCCAGCCATTCGCTGCTTCCACTGCCTGACTGTGGGTGAGGTGAGGCCAGCTGCCTCCTGCTCCTGTTGGCATGCCTTCCCCTCAATGATAGACTATATTCTGTAGAACTATAAACTGAAATAAATTAACTATTCTTTCCCTCATTGTGTTAGGGTATGTAGTTACAGCCATGAGAAAAATAACTAATACAATCTCCTAAATATCTTTAGCTCTGATCAGCTCTCTCTTAATCATTACCAGTGGCCAACACCTCTCACCAGGATTCCTGCAGAGGTCTCCTAAAATAAATAGTAATAATGATAGTAGTAATACTTTCCAACTGTCAAATTCTAAGGTTTATAAAATAATAATAATAATAATAATAATAATAATAATAATAATAAAAATAGTAAGCTCCCACCATGCCTCTCCATGCTAAACTTTGCTCCTCAGAGACAATGGACCACTTTTTGATTTCTTCAGCTGTCTTTTGGTATGGAATTTCATTTTCCAAATGAGATATACACACTATTCCTTAATTTTAAGTTCAAACATTATTTACTGACTTTGAACAATGATTCTTCTCCCACCTTCTCCCCCATCTTCCAAGATAATTAGATCTATAATTATATCACATCTTGGATTAAGCAGTATTTATATATTATAATAAGGATAACCATTAAAAGTATTTGCCATCATCCTTCCCAGGGCTCTGTCTCCTGATGAGGTCTTGCACTTGGGCCTGCTGGGTAGGAGGGACACATAAGGACAGAGCCTGATATATGAGAGGTGAGATAGGCTGGATATCAGCTCCTGGGCCTAAAGGAGCCCTGGGTGATATCCAAACAGGATTCCCTGGACAGGTGAGTATAGCAAGCAAAGCTAATATAAAGCCTTCTGCAAGAGCCAAAGGCAAGAGCTCCAAAGAAACTATAGAGGCTAGGGATTGGCAAAGGCTAACAGCTAAACAGATGCTGGCCTTGTGGGCAGAGTTCTGGAGCCTCCGGCAATGACTGGGCTTAAGCTATTGCTTTTTAAGGAAATATTTAAAAATTCTGTTTGTATGTGTTGGCAGGTGGTGTGTGCATGTGAGTGCCGGTTAAGAGGATGTCGGATCTCCTGGAGCTGACTACAGGCAGTTGTGAGCTGCTCAGCATGGGTGCTGGCAACAGGACACAGTGTCCTGTGCGGGAACAGCAAACACTCTTAACTGCTGGGCCAGCTCATTACGGCATTTCCTGTACCATTATTAGAAACTAAAAAACTAAGAAACAACACAATTTCCATCAGGGAATACTTCGGTGATAGCACATTTACCAATGAGCGGTAAGCCAGTCAGAATTTAGGCAGACTCACGCAGGCGACCTGCTGAGCGCAGTGATGAAAAGAAAAGTCCAAGTCGGGCAAAAAGGAAAACCCCGGGGGACTCTTAGTCCTACCGAGAGGAGCCCCCATTTACTGAGCTTTTCCAGTTAAAGGGTATTTTTCCATTCAAACTCATTTTCCTTTTATTAAAGTCCAACTTACTATTACATGGTCTGATTCTCAAAGGCAATTTTGTTCAAATAAAACATTTCCAGGTGATTGCTTCCATCTAATACCAATGGCAATAAAGGCTTTAAAAGCCCACCAAGGGGAATTTTACTGTTTGTAGGCACAGTTCCAGAGAGGTAGATTTCCTTATGAGGCCTTATTTGTCCATAACAAACTCCAGGATGCACGCAGGACAGCAAAGCCATTATGCTCCCCAGATGGCTGCAAGTATCATCAGTGATTTTGGGCTTGAGAACTAGATCATAGCCAACAAGTTCAGTAGTAGTTGCCGCCGAGGACATCAGATTCCCATTACAGATGGTTGTGAGCTACCATGTGGTTGCTGGGAATTGAACTCAGGACCTCTGGAAGAGCAGTCAGTGTTCTTAACTGCTGAGCCACCTCTTTATTCAATCCCCAGGCGTCTGTCTGGCTTGTTTAGGTGTTCCCTGGCTAACATCCCACTCACCTGTCTCATGTGACCCATGAGAATAGCTGCAAGTTGATTGGACAGCAGAGGCGGAGCTTGGGGTACAGGTGATGTGTAGGAAGTGATTGGGTGAGTAAGAGAGGCCAACAGCCAGCATGACCAGGCTAGCCTTCAGGCGGGGCACTGGCTGAGGCTGGAGAGAAGACAGTGTGAGCGAGGAGCACCTAGGAGAGTTACTTTGAAACTACGTGGATGTGTGAACGTGAGTGCAGTGCTGGTGCAGGCCAGAAGAGGGTGTGGGATCCTGTGGAGTTGAAGTTAGAGGCCATTGTGAGCTGCCAGATGTGGGTGGGGGGAACTGAACTGGGGTCCTCTCCTAGAGTAGTGACTGCTCTTAAGCACTGAACCATTGCTCGGGCACCAGCACTCCCCTTCTGATGTCATGACGACACAGCCATCCCATGATGGTGGTACTAATTCCATTCTCATCTTACAAATAAAGACCAGAGGCTCCAAGAGATGGCATGATCTGCCTAGAAACAGCTGGGCTCAGAAGAGAGAAGCTGAGATCCCAACTCAAGTTAGTGTGAAGGCAGAGCAGTAAAACTCTGTGACATAATGGTGTCATCACTGAAGACTGTGTATGTCTGTGAACTTTCCATGGTTGTAACCAAAATAGCAGAAAACAGCGTCAAGAGAGAAACAGGTTATTTTCAGTCTGTGGTCAACTGGCTCCCTTAGGAGCTGAGGTGAGGCTGAACATCATGACCATGGGAACATGTGAAGGAGAAAACCGTTCACCTCCCGATGGACAGGAAGCAAAGAGGTAAGAGGCCACAGACAAGTTCCCCCAAGGACTCTAGCATATTGAATTTTCTTTTTTAAAATCTAGATCTACTTCTTAAAGTTTCCAGCATCTGTCAAAATAGGACTACCAGCTAGACCAGTCATTCAATAAATTAGTGGTTTTGGGGGGGGAGGGGAGGCATGTCACATCCAAACCATAACATATATCTATGAGAAGTCTCTTTAATACATCCATTTATTCTTGGAGGATTTCATACATGTAATATATTTTATGGCTACCCCAATTTCTTCCAGGCCACTCTTTCATACCCCTCTTCTAGCTTCATTTTTTTTTTTTGAGATAGTGCCCCACTACATAGCCAAGGCTGGCTTCAACCTAGCCATCCTCCTGCTTCGGCTTTCTAAGTGGTAGGATTATAAAAATGTACCAACACCATGTCTGGTATGGTCCTGGCATGTTAGTTCTGTCTCAGGGAAGAAACCTGTGTGGATAGCAGTGGGTAGAAAACTAGGAGAAGCCACACTGATGCAATGCTGAGCAGTCAGAAGAGAACAGAGTGTGAGTGCCACAGGGTGAAAGCAGAGGCTATTCCCAGATGGAGGGCAAAGATGAACACACACACACACACACACACACACACACACACACACACTCACACACATGCACACACACACTCATACACACACTCAAACACACACACACTCCCACTCACACACAAACTCCCACTCATACACACGCACACACACATTCACACACATGCACACTCACACACTCCCACGCACTCCCATTCACACACATGCACACTCACACATGCACACTCACACACACTCCCATTCACATACATGTACACTCACACACGCACACTCATACACACACAAACATACAAGCACACTCACACACATGCACACTCACACACACACACACACACACACACTCTCACACACACACTCACACGAGTGAGCGGCTGCTCTTCTTTCGTTTATGGTTTGAGTTTTCCTTCTTACCACTGTGTTATTTGTATGATAAGAACAATTCATGGAAAGACTGGGAACACATGTATTCCTACATGGCATGTCTGGAGTCAAGCGTTAGCCCTGGGTCTTCCAGAACCATCCTGACAGCAGCACTTGTAAAAGAAGCTCCTTTTAGACAAAGAGAGGAGAAAAGATTACCAAGTGGTCCAGGCTGGAGCATTTGGTTGTGAGTCACCATGCTCTAATGGCTGCCACAGCCAATGAGAAGCTCTGGCCTGGGCTGAGGAGTTCAGTGTGACCTAGCACCTCCCTAGGGGTTTTTACACTTAGTGGTGATTGCTGCTCCCTGGTCATTTGCTGCTGGCTCTTCCTGGCTGGGGCTCCAGTGTGGCCCTGTTAGAGGAAAGGCCTGTGTGAGATTCTGATTGAAGAACAGGGGCCAAGGTGACCTCAGCCAGCAGACACTGAAACACCAACCACCTGAAGTTTATCTGGTGTTGTGAGTCCCTTGCTTTTAATTACATCTATTCAGTTACCAACACTTTCTAGATGCTGTCCATCCTCACACGCTTGCCTCTACCTGGAGTATTCTTTCCTGTGGTTCCTGACACAGCTAACCTCTGCCTGTTGCTTTCTTTGTTTTGATGTGGGGTTTTATGGAACTCAGGCTGGCTTTCAGCTCCCAATTTTCCTGCTTCCATCCAAGAGTAGTTGGACTACAGGTACACACTGCCATGGACAGTTGATGTGGGACTATGGGTAGAAAGCAGGGTTCCATGAATGATAGGTGAGCACCACCAACAGGGCTAATCCCCTGCCTCCTGCCACACAGTTCATGCTCCATTCTCCAGCTTTCTTTTGAGGAATAAATCACCCCTCCCTCCTCTTTCTCCAAAAGCTCTTGATTTGTATTTTTCCTGCCGTATATTATAGTTACTTATGTCTTTCACTGAGTGGCGGGCATCTCAAGGTGGCCAAGGAATATGTTTTATCTAACTCTGATTTCCCACACAGTGTGGCCAATGCCTGGCATGTGGTATGTGCTCAATCACCGTGTGGAATGACACTAAATGACAATGGGCGTGTTCTTCCTCTTTATAGGTTATGGGCTTTCTGGGAAAGCTATTGAGATTTTAGGCAACTGACCAGTTGGTTTTATGTACCTTGCTTTCCTGTGCATTCTAGGAGAAGCAGGGAAAGGAAGAGTTAGAGGTATCTGCGGATCCATATTCTGGAGAGTTCTGCCAGTGCTCCTGAGAGGGAGCAATAACAGGAGTAGTCACTGACACCTGCAGGCACTTACTCCTTCACACTAACGCTGCCAAGTCTCACAAGGCTCGAGGAAGTATCCCGGAAGCAGTGTATGGCTGATCCAGCTGAGGAAACCAAGACCCAGAAGAAAAATGAAGCAATCTGCTAATATTAAATTGTCTCAAACCCAGCCCTGCTGACTCCACACCCCCTTCCCTGGAACTACGGGGGTCACAGAGGCTCTACCTACACCACCACCCCCATAACACTTTGCTAAGGAAGGACAGCAGGCTAGACTGGAACCCTTCATAAGTGTGTTTGCACTGGGCCCCACTTATTAACATCATACATGTTTACCTATGTCTGCTCCTTTATTTCTCTGTCCAAAGCTCAGGCCTCTGCCTATCCCCTGACTTTACTGGGTCTTGGTTTTCATTTCCGTAAACAGAGGCTGAGCTAGAAGTCACATTCACTCCAGTGCATAGCACAGAATTTCTCTCACCCTCCTGGTGGACAATTCCCGGCTCCAACACTAGAGGCCTCCCAGACTCCAGCTGACATGATGAGGTGTGTTGCCGACAATGCAGCCCCTTCCCAGGCTGGCTGTGGAACCTGAGCCTCCTCTAGACGGCAGGGCTGCGCTGCACAGATCAAATCCAGAGCCTCATGAGTCATGTCAGATGACATAGTTAACACTTGGGGCAGGCATAGCCAGTTCATCAAAAGCCCCTATGTGCTGGCTGCACCTCCGAAGCTGAAGAACTACTGTGTACAGACGGAACAGCAGCACATCAGAGGAGCAGCACCAGCATGCTTCCACATCGGGTTTTCATTAGTCACATAGACATGTCTTTAATCGGTGCCAGAGTAGTGGCCAGGGAACCTATGGGAAGGCAGGATGTTATGGTTTCCTTCCCTGAGGTCCCATAAAGCAATGAAAGATGAGAGACAGAATCACTGCTCATTGGACATTTATCGACCATGCAGACCCAGAAAACACAAATAATTATCTGAATCAAAACCTAACCTCATTTTCCCAACTCACTGGAAACCAGGTGTACTGGCTAGTTTTGTGTGTCAACTTGACACAAGCTGGAGTTATCACAGAGAAAGGAGCTTCAGTTGAGAAAATGCCTCCATGAGATCCAGCGCTAAGGCATTTCTCAATTAGTGATCAAGGGGGGAGGGTCCCTTGTGGGTGGTGCCATCTGTGGGCTGGTAGTCTTGGATTCTATAAGAAAGCCAGCTGAGCAAGCCAGGAAAAGCAAGCCAGTAAGTTACATCCCTCCATGGTCTCTGCATCAGCTCCTGCTTCCCGACCTGCTAGAGTTCCAGTCCTGATTTCCTTCGGTGATGAATAGCAGCATGGAAGTGTAAGCTGAATAAACCCTTTCCTCCCCAACTTGCATCTTGGTCATGATGTTTGTGCAGGAATAGAAACCCTGACTAAGACAAATTGGTACCAGCAAAGTGGGATATTCCTGTGACAACCTGACCATGTTTTGGGGAGGACTGTGGAGGGACTTTGGAACTTTGGCTAGAAGATCCATTCTGTGTTAAGAACTTTGTGGGATGTTGTATAAGAGCTTGGAAGATAATGTTGAGAGCAGTGTAGAAGATGGAGGCCTGGCTTGTGAAATTTCAGAGGGAAGATTAAAGACTCTTATCAGGGCCGTTGCTATTTTGACTGTGAAAATTCTATGGTTTTGGTTAGCTGGGGCTGAAGGATCAGCTGTAATTAACAAGATACCAGAACTACTAAAGCAAAACCATTGCATTGCTGGGACTATTGATGCTGGTTAGCTGGAGCTGGAAAATTGGCTGTGATTGGGAAGAGGCCAACATCACTGAGGTGAAATCTTCTGAGAAGTGTTTTCTGAGAGCACAAAGAGGCTTCATTCCAGAGTAGCCAGGGTTGTACCTTTTGCTATGGCTGGACTTGGTAATGTACCTAGGTGGTACTGGTTTTGAAGGCATGAAGGAGTCATGAAGAGCAGCTAAGGCCTGGGCACTGTGAGAGGCCATGGAAGGCCATTGGTGAAGGTGCAGCCTCAGTGGCAATTGATGGCCCAGGAATGAAGGGGTCATGCAAAGGAATTGAGGCTTGGCACCATGAAGAGAGCCTATGAGAGGCTGTTGGTAAAGCCTAGTTGCAATGGAAGACAGCAGTGTTTTGGAGATGCCAGTACCATGAGATGACCAACAAGAACAGCAGCATCAGTGGAGTACAGGCATCTGGAGCCTAGAAGACAAGGTGTGTGCTAGAAAGGGCAGAGCTGGAGAAGTGACTGAAGCCCTTGGAGGAATCCAGAAGATCGTGAGTGGATCCCAGACATTGGATGGTTGGAGTTTGGTTTTGCTTTTGATTGTGACTGTGCCCTGATATATTTTCCCTCCTGAAGGAAGAAGGTATTTTAGTGGAGCCCACAGTTAAGAGACTTTTGATGGTAAAAAGACTTTGAATTCTAAGAGATTGGATATCTTTAAAGAGGTTGAAATTTTAATAGTAAGAATTTTCAAAGACTGTGGAATTTTTAAAGTTATTTAGATCTTGGGGATGAATAAGATAACTGGGATGGTACCCACCCTGAAAAGTTCCCCGCCTCCAGCCCATCACCATCCTGTGATGTCAAAAGTATCTACTCTTTTCTGTTCTTTAGAGATTTCAGTAAGATGCATGGAGTGAGCAAAGCATGGGGGTACATGCCTTTAATCTCTGCATCTAGAGAGACGCTGTCTGGTATCTTTAATCCCAACAGTCCAGAAGCAGAAGCAAGTAGTCTCTGAATTGTAAGGCCAGGCTAGTCTATATAGTCCCAGACCATCCATGCTACATAGCGAGACCCTGTTTCAAAAAAAAAAAAAAAAAAAAAGCCACATCCTACATAGCCAACACTGCTCTGGTACCATAAAAAACAGGGCATGAAGTCAAATAGAGAGCCTTCCCTTGGGGAGTGACGGGAGAAGAGATGGTGGGGCCACAAAAGGAACTGATGTGTGGCTGGTAGCACTGACTCACATAGAAGTCAAAGCATGGTATCAGGAGGATTTGGGTTTAAACCTCAGCATTCAGAGGCAGGAGAGGTAATTTAGTAGATAAGAGCACTTGCTGCTCTTGTCTCCACAAGACAAGAGTTCTATTCCGGGAACCCACTCTGCGAAGCTCACGCCACCTCTATCTCCAGTTGCAGGGGATCTGGTGCACTCTCCTGGCCTCCTTAGGTGCCTGCACATATGCGTGTATAACACACAGACCAATACCCATACACATAACTAAAAAAGAAAAACACATCTTAAAACATTTTACTTGTTAAAAACAATCTCAGATGGTCTGGAGAGATGGCATAGCAGCTAAGAGCACTCCTGCTCTTCCAGAAGACTCGGGTTTGGTTCCAAGAACCCACATGGTAGCTCACACCCATCTGTAACTCCAGTTCTAGGGAATCTGATTTCCTCTGCAGGCACACACCCATAATCCACAGACATAAAAAATAAATAAAAACAAAAGAATTAAATGAAGTATCTCATTTGTATTTATGACCTTCCTTTAACTGAGTTTTAACGATAGGATATTATGTGGTCCTGCACGTGGCAACTGTGAAGTCCATGAGACTTAGCAGGCTGGAAAGTGCATAGCACAAGGCTTAGCACTGATCAGGTCTAAATTAAATAAGCACCATGTCTTAGATAGAGTTTTACTGCTGTGAACAGACACCAGGACCAAGGCAAGTCTTATAAAGGTCAACATTTAATTGGGGGCTGGCTTACAGGTTCAGAGGTTCAGTCCATTATCATCAAGGTGGGAGCATGGCAGCATGTAGGCAGACATGGTGCAGGAGGAGCTGAGCTTTCTACATCTTCATCTGAAGGCTGCTAGCAGAATACTGGCTACCAGGCAGCTAGGATGAGGGTCTTAAGCCCATGCCTACAGTGACACACCTACTCCAACAAGGCTACACCTCCTAATAGTGCCACTCACTCCCTGGATCACTCCTGGGTTTGTATAAGCATATATAAACCATCACACACCAGGGAGTTGGAGAGATGGCTCAAAAGTTAAGAGCACTTGCTATTCCTCACAGGACCTGGGTTCAGTTTCCAGCATCCACATGTCTTATAACCACCCATAACCCTAGCTCCAGTGGATCTGGTGCTCTCTTCTGACCTCTGTGATTACCAGTCACACATACCATACACATACATGCAAGATGTAAGACACTCATGTATGTAAAATTAAATAAATAAATCTAAAATAAAATTGCCACCAGTAAAGTTCTGATAAGAGTGCTATGTTTATTCCTGAAACAAATAAGCACCGAAGGAGGCCCTATGCTAGCCTCTGTTCTGGACGCTGGACACTTATATGGTATGGTAGTTTGAATAGGTTTGGCCCCCCATAGATTCATGTGTTTGAATGCTTGGCCCGTAGGGAGTGGCACTATTAGGAAGTATGGCCTTGTTAGAGTAGGTGTGGCCTTGTGAAATCAGTGTGGAGGAAGAGTGTGGCTGTGGGAGATGGGCTTTGTTGTCTCCTGTCCTCAAGCTCCATCCAATGTTTGACAGTTCCTCCTTACTGCCGTGAACCAAGAACTCTGAGCTCCTTCTCCAGCACCACGTGTACCTGCATGCTGCCATGCTTCCTGCCATGTTGGTAATGGACTAAACCTCTGAAACTGTAAACCAGCCCCAATGAAATGTTTTCCTTCTAACAGCTGCCTTGGCCATAGTATGTCTTCACAGCAACGGAAACCCTAAGACAAAAGTTTGTACCGGGGACTGAGGTATTTGCTCCAATAGGCTTGACCATGTTTTTGTTTGAAGGAATGTGATTTTGGGATTTGGGGTTAGAAAAGCAATGGAATGCTTTAAGTGCAGCTTAATGGGCCATACCAGTAAAAGCGTGGAGGATGTGGTGCTGAGGGGGATTTGAATTGTGGGAGCCTGGCTCATGAGGTTTCAGAGAAGAATTTTAGTATGTTGCCTAGAAATTGTTCTTGTGACATTTTGGTGAAGAATGTGGTTGCCTTTTGCCCTTGTATGAAGAGTCTGCCTTAAGTTAAGATGAAGAGATTTATTAATTGTATTGACAAAGAAAATCCCAAAACAGCCAAGCATTGACTCTGCCCTGTAGTTCACTCTTAAGAAGAGTATTTTGATCAAACATGCCAAGCTGAGAAAGGAAAAATACAAAATGTATGGTTCAAGGATCAAAAGGGCACCAGGAAGTAGACTGGACCTAAATCCTGTATTCAAGGAGATAAACAGATTAAAGATATTAAATGGAATTATGGAAGTGGTGACCTCAGGGCAAGATCTTACCCAGCTAAGCTTCCATCTTGTGAAAAGTTTACTCCTCAAGGCACATTGCCATCTATTCTAAATTTACAATGTGTCTGTGGTTATAGGAGGGATAGTTATATCATGTTATGCATTGTTATGACCTGGTTCCTGTTTTCATTTAGACATAAATAGATATGATTGTGCCAACTGTGTTGACAATGGGTAACTGTAATGGCCACTCTCAGTTGTCAACTTGACTATACCTGGAATGAACTACAAATCAGAAACGGAGTCCACAGCTGATTAGGATCTTGAGGCAGGAAAGTAACATGCCTTTATCCAAATCTTGAGGCTGGAAGACACAGGCTTTTGATCTGGATCCATACACACAGATCTTGAGGCATAGTGGCCATGCTAATAAAGATCTATAATGAAAAAGAATTAAAGAAAAGTTTATGTTCAGGCATGGTGGTATACACCTTTAATCCCAGCACTCAGGAGACAGAGGCCTGCAGATCTCTGAGTTCAACGTCAGTCTACAGGGCAAGTTCCAGAACAGTCAACCTTAGGCAGTGAAGGAAGCCATTGAAAACAGAAAGCTGGGGAAGATGTGTTGAACAAGGGGACTACGTGAGGGCCCCAGCAAGCAGCACAATGTGGCAGCTTCAGCCATGTGGTGCTGGCTTTAGAATCAAGGATGGAATTTCCCTCTGCGACTTAGGAAAGCTGCTGAGGCCAGAAATGTGTCAGTGAGTCCCTGCTTAGAGGTCTAGAGAGACCATTATTTCCCTCAGAGACTAAGAAAAGCAGCTGAGGCTATGCATGAAGGCCTAGAGAGGCCACTGAATGAAGTTAAGGTGAAACCTGGGTTACTTTGGAGACCCCAAGACATTAGAGATGCCAGAGCCATGGGATACCTGTCGAGGAAAGCTGCTAACAGAAAGTAGAACCAACCCAAGGAAAAGAAGTGTGGGCAGTCAAGGAAGCTGAAAGGAGCTGGAGCTCTGAAGAGAGTTATGACGACAAACATGGAGATGCAGAGTTTGGAGTTTGCCCAGCTGATTTCCAGCCTTGCTTTGGTCCAGTATTTCTTCCCTATGCTCTCTTTCCTTCATCTTGGAATAGTAATGTATGTCCTGTGCCATGATATGTTGGAAGTATGTGATCTGCTTTTTTTATTTTATATGGGATTACAATTAAGAGCTTCCATGAATCTCAGAAGAGACTTCTAAACATGTGTTGAGAATGTGACAGACTATGGGGACTTTTGAAGTTGGACTAAATGCATTTTGTGTTATGTTATGGCTACAAGTCTATGGGGAGCAGAGAGTAGAATGTGGTGCTTTGAATAGGTTTGGCCCCCAAAGAGTCATGTGTTTGAAAGCTTGGCCCACAGGGAGTAGCCCTATTAGGAGGTGTGGCCTTGTTGGAGGAAGTGTGTCACTGTGGGGTGGGCTTTGAGGGTCCTATGCTTAAGCTCCGCCCAGTGTGAGATTGTTCCTTCTTGCTGCCTGTGATTAAGATGTTAACTCTCAGTTCCTTCTCCAGCACTATGTCTGCCTGCATGCTGCCATGCTTCCCGCCATGATGATAATGGACTAAATCTTTGAAACTGTAAGCCAGCCCCAAGTAAATGTTTTTCTTATAAGAATTGCTTTGGCCAGGCAGTGGTGGCGCACGCCTTTAATCCCAGCACTCGGGAGGCAGAGACAGGCGAATTTCTGAGTTCGAGGCCAGCCTGGTCTACAGAGTGAGTTCCAGGACAGCCAGGGCTATACAGAGAAAACCTGTCTCAGAAAACAAAAAACAAAAAACAAAAACAAAAACAAAAACAAAAGAATTGCTTTGGTCATGGTGTCTCTTTACAGCAATGGAGACCCTAACTAAGACCCATGGGACCCCCAGGCCACCCTTGAATGAGACTGCTGCCTCATTCAAGGAGAATAGTGGTGACCTAGCATAGTAAGTAAAGTAAGGTGATCATGGTGGTGGTGCACGTAACTCCAGAACCAAGACAGGAAGATTCAAGTTCAAGGCCAATGTGAGATAGGTATGAGAACAGCCTAGGCTACACAATGGGACAGTCTCAAAATCAGCCAGTCAATAAAAATAATGGAAAATTATTACAGGCCTATAGACACAAGTCTATACAGGGTTAAAAGGGGGGAAAAACAAGGGTATTTCACCTGGGAAAGCAGAATAGACTTTCCTGAAGAGGTGATGCTTGAGCCAAGGTTGATATATGGGAATACAGTAATTTCAAAAAAAGAAAGGCACCCCATGCATGACAGCATGGTACCCTTCTGTTGTGGCTGGAGCTTTTGGGTCCCCAAAGGTTCCCATGCTAGAAACTGAGCCCTTAGTGGTTGTATTTATAGGTGGTACACCTTCAAGAGACTAGCAGCTCAAATACCAGGAGTATTTGTCTAGCATTCCCTAAGGTCCTGATTTTGAACCTTAACACAGAAATAAAAAAATAGTAGCCCATCGTCTCCTTGTTATTTACAAGCTGATATTTTCTCATTTTTAAATTTAATTCTATATTTCTCATAACAAAAATTATTGATCCAGTTAGGCTTAGTAAACTATGTCTGTAGTTCCAGGACTTGGACGGCAGAGGGAAGAGAATCAAGAGATCAGTAGTTCAGGGGGCTGAAGAGATGGCTCAGCAGTTAAGACGTGCTGCTCTTGTAGAGGATCTGAGGTCAGTTCCCAGCACCTATATGGCAGTTCATAAGCACCTACAACTCCAGCGCTAGGGCATCTGATGCTGTCTTCTGGCCTCTGCTGGTACCAGACAAGCATGGTACACATGTATACATGAGGGCAAATATATATCTAAAATAACATTTTTAAAAATTTGGGAAAAAAAGAATTAAAGATCAGCCTCAGCTATTTGGAACATTTGAGGCCAACCTGGACAACATGAGACTATGTCTCAAAAAACAAATAAAGCTAAGAGTAGTGCAGACACCTTTAATCTCAGCACTGGGAGGCAGAGACAAGTGTATGTCAGTTCAAGGCCAGTCTGGTCTACAGAGTAAATTCCAGTACAGCCAGGGCTACATAGAGAAATCCTGTCTTGAACAAAACACTAAATAAATGCCCAGTCCAGTCCATGGGAGTCTGAGGTTGTGGCCATCTTTTCCTTTATTTTTACATCTAGAACATATCATCTAGAACATAGTTTGAGGGTCCACTATGTTTCTGAGTAAATAAGCAAGAGCAGGCACAGGAAGACACACTGTAATCAAGGGGTCAATATGTCCTGTCACTGACACAGAGGATGCTCTGACCATTTTTCCATAGAGGAATTGAAGTGAGGGTATTAGAAGGTCTCTAATCTCCACCCTGCAGGCAGAGAAGTGTGACAACATGATGGGGACCCCAGGGAGGGGACCCGGGGGATTTGATTAGAAAATGCTAATCTAGAAGTTGTCATCTGTTGCCACCCATCCTGTCTCCTGGTTAGTACTCTGCTCTCCACACTGTCCTGTCTGGAGGCCCTAAGCCATCTAACACGTCATTTCCTGCCAGGGTAAATCACAGGCTGATGTGGGATACTCGTTCTTCGTTTTTACCATCCTCCAGTAGAGATGTCCACATCAATCAGGGTGGAGGCCTTTCTACCGAGTGGCAATGGGAGGGGACATGGGGGGGACTGCTTCCCACTCAAAGCTTCCTGGCTCAGCTCCCAGGTGATCTAATAGCCTCTGGTTCTGAGTCTGCATCTTCTGGATGCACCTCAGTTCACTTGCGACTGTGCTGAAGTGTGACTGCTTAACTGTGGCTGTTTCCTGGCTTTGGGGAGCATGGGAAAGAGAGCTTTATATGAGGTAGGCCTTGACAGTAATAATGAAGGCCAAGGACCAACTTACATTTATACTGTGCTTAGCCATTTACAAAGCCCCCGAGAACTCTGCTCATCTTTATGAGCCTGTGCAAAGGACAGCTCTCCCAGGCAGAGCTGATCCTTCCCCCCACACGTGGTAAAATTTCCATTATCATCCTGACTGCCGGGTAAGAACTTACTTGTGTATGTATCTCATGCCTCCCATTAAGTCATCAGCTCCTTAGATGCAGATCTCTTTTCCTGTCATAAAATGGGTGGGTTTTTTTTTCCTAAAAAAGTAATTTTAGTGTTTATTATGCATAAATGTATAATTGTAAAAGTAATATTTACAGTTACAATAAAAATAGTGTCTATAGGGTCAGTTAGACGACTCTGGTATAGAGGTGCCTGTCAAACCTGACAACATGTGTTTGGTCTCCAGCAATCACATGGTGAAGGAAGAGAACCTACTTCCACAAGCTGTCTTCTGAACGTCACATGAATACTGTAAATGTGTGCATACACACACACACACACAGTAAATGTAATTTTAAAATAGTATGCAAGCCAGTTATGGTGGCACATGCCTTCAATCCCAGAATTCAGAGGGGCAGAGGCCGGCAGAGTTCTGTGAATTCAAGGCTAGCCTGGTTTACATTATGAGCTCCGGGACAGTCAAATGCCAATCTCCAGGAGCCAATCAATGACCTCCAGGGTCAGTGAGAGATCCTGATCTCAAAAATCAAGGTAGTGATTGAGGAAGACATTGACCTCTGCACCCCAACTCCCTGTGGTAAGCAGGCAGGTCACCCTACTCAGGAGCCTTCCAACTAGAGCAGAGTACTCACTCCACAGACTGTGCCCCAATACCACCTCATACGTTCTAATATCTTCTCTCTCTCTCCCTCTCTCTCTTTCCCCCTCCCCTCCACACCCTCCTTGCTTTCTGTTTTTCTGTTTGAAACATGTTGCTACGGAAACACTGTGGCACAATATAGTGGGGTTTATAAGTGAAGTGTTAAGAATTTTTAGAACCTGCAGAAATGCAATGTTGGCATTTAGGGAATAAAAGCCCAAATTATGTGACAGTATTCACGATTTCACATACTGTGTCATAAATACTAACACAGAAATAAGAGCCAGCACTGAAGAGATAAGTGGGCACTTTACAAGATTTATGTGCCCGGTTTTAAAAAATTTTTCATGGGCATGTCCATGAGAAATATTAAAACCACAAAAATGCAACACACAACTTGGGAAGACCTATGGAAAAGGCAGATGACAGAATGCCAGCATGTCCTCATAAATACACATCTGTGAAAGGACTGGGGACCTGGGCACCCAGAGGGATGTGGGAAACATCTGCACTGTTCTGAATGGTGACCATATTCCTTAAAAACTGTCCGTGAATCATTATTAGACACTCAAACGCAAGGTACCTTAAGAACAAACATTTTAGTAAAAGAATTATTACCATAGCCACAAAAGGAAAAACAAAACAGAACAAAACAAAAATCACCCCACTGGCTTGGTTTGAGTTGGATAAGTTCAGGACCCTTTGTTATTATCCCAGCTCTGCCATCAAGCAGGTGTGTGATTCAAGAAGCTGTCCGGTCTCCCTGGGCTGATTCCTCATCTAATGTGGGCTTCAGTTCTGAAGTTACATATTAGGTTCTTTTGTTTATTCTCTCTCTCTCTCTCTCTCTCTCTCTCTCTCTCTCTCTCTCTCTCTCTCTGTGTGTGTGTGTGTGTGTGTGTAGAGACATGTTTGTGCTATGGCCCACATATAGTCAGAGGAGAAGTTGTGGGAGTTGGATCTTTATTTCCATCATGGGAGCGCCAGGGATGCAGGGATTGAACTCAGGTCATCAGGCTTGGCAACAGGCCCCTTTACCTAATGAGCCCATCTCATCAGCACCACTTACTAGGTTCTTAAAGTGAGGTCTATGTCCAGTACCTTCCAGGAGGTAATATTTCAAACCAGTTCCTTGAGGTCAGTGCTTGGGGGCCTGTAGTGGCTATTTCTGATTGTCAACTTGATTATATCTGGAGTGAATTACAACCCAGAATTAGAAGGTTCACCTGTGATCTAGATCTTGAGTCTGGAAGACACAAGTTTCAGGTGTGGTGGTACGCACACCTCTAATCTGGGCCGTGCCTGCTGCTGGAAATCTACATAAGGACATTGGAAGGAGGAAGATTCGATCTTCTTCACTTGTGAGCCTGTGGGACTAAGCGACCGCTAGATCCTCGGGTTTTCATTCACAGCTGCTGCTGACCATTGTTGGGGAGTTTGACTACAGACTGTAAGTCATCAACAAATTCCCTTACTATATAGAGACTACCTATGAGTTCTGTGACTCTAGAGAACCCTAATACAGGGCCATTCTACTTAAGAGGAACTAGCAATGGCATGAGCTTAACAATTATCATTTCATGGTGTACTCTGCCTCTAAACATCCACTTTCTTATTTATACAATTACTTTGAATGTGGCAATTCCAACTTTCTGTTTTCTGTCTTATAAAAGTTGCGTTCTTATAATTGTATTCTGGGAAAGATTAGTCTTCTAAGGCAAGAGCCCACAGTGGGTACCTCTTGACAGAGTTGGTCGTTTTCCTCCATCCCACAAAGCGAGGCAGTAGCCAAAGGCAAGGGCTATAGTGTCTGTGTCTACAGGCAAGGCCTAAAGCAGTTCAGTAAGTGGCCCTTTGCTAGATAATTTGGAGGGAGGAAGCTGAGGCAGATGAGGGGCTGATGAAGGTCTCCAGGGCCAGGGGCAGACTTCTGTCTGTTTCTGTAAGCATTTCTCAGCTTTCTAAATTTTCAACAATCAAAAATATCAAGCACATGTTAAAATCTTTTTCCTGGCTTTTTGTCAACATCCTTGTCTCCCATAAATAACATAGTAGTGAATTCTTCTAGCATGGTAAGTATTGCTTGCTTCTCCAGTGTCTAGAGCATTGTTTTTCTTAAAGAAAACAACCATTAAAATGATTGTATAGGCTGTGCCCAGAGGACAACAACACTGCGTTTGTGGGCCTAACACCTGCCATCTAGTTCCATGCAAAGACTCCTATCAACTAGGTCCAGAAAAAGTCACCTTTTAGGGACTTGGGTCCCACCTGGGTTCATCTGTCACTCTAGAAGTACAGTCAGAATCACGGGACATGTAAGAATTTGTTTGTCTTGAGCAAAACTGGCTTAGGTACAAACTAGCCAGAGACTGAATGTGGTATGAATGGGTCACACATTTTGCTGCTTTCTACCATGGTGTGGAGTACCTAGGAGCTCTCGGTAAGACACCAGAGCACTTGGCTACATGCCAGGTCTTCTGCCTGCACCTCATGTGTTATTCAGCCTCAGAGTCGCATCTAATAGCCATGAAGATGCTCTATTTTGACTCATTTTCCTCACTTAAATGTATGTGCACACATATTTTTTTGTTTTGTGTATTACCATATGCTCTGCCTAGCACAGTGTCAAGCTCATATGAGCACAGAGTATTTGTTGAATGGGAGAAATGGACAATGCCATAGATCTGTGGTATTCTTTCCCTTACAAATGAGTAACTGAGGTACTCTGGGTGCAGATAAACCATTCAGTCCAGGGCCAGCTGAGGAGCCAGAAGCAAAGCCTGAGCCCCTCCCTTACTCTTTCTAGACACAGCAGGATTAACATTCAAGCACTGAGGAACTCATACAGTTCACAGAATCTATACCTGCGCAACCCTAAATCAGTGTTTTATGTTGTGTACTCATTTAAGGGCTTGGAGGTTTACTAAGGTGATATATCAAATATTTTCATTTTACTGCAGCAATGACAGAGTGCACATTTTAATTTCATCTCCAGGGAGACATTAGCTATGTAGTTTGTTGCTTAGAATTCTGCAGCATGGGGCTGAAGAGATAGCTCCCTGGTGAAGAGTGCTGCTCTTGCGGAGAGCCTGAGTTCAGTCTCCCTTCTGCCCTACACCTTACCCATCACAGGCACCCATACTCATATGCACATACCCACCCACCCCCAAATAATTACAAATCTCTAAAAAATACCACAACATAATTATGTACAGGAATTCTAGACAGCAATGAAGTGACACTTTTGAACCTCAAGAGTACTTTAAGTTGCAATGTTAAATATCTTATGATGTGTATGTAGTCTTCTCAATGTAGAACAAATATCACAGCTCAAAGCCATGTTACCTGCCTGTCCCAAGGGTGGCAGCAGACTTAATAGCACATTGAAAGCTATTCTTAGCACTAAGGAAGTTCTGTGAGAGGCTCAAAGACTTCCTAGAAAGCCCCTTTCTCTCCTCCCCAGGGCCACATACTAGCAATGTGCCGCTTGAGTCTTCATAACCACATTGGCTTTTTGAGAGGTTCCAGTCACACCCTTTCAGGGTGTGAGTGTGGGTGTTGGTCCTTGTCCTTTCCATCCCACTCTGGTTGCCAGCACAATACCATGCAGCCTCCATGTGACCAAGCCAGTTACTTATTCATGAATCAAACTAGTGGTGGAGCCTTAATCTCTCAACCACCAAGGTTTGATGCTATTTTAATTGTACTAATTTTAGAGAAATATCTTTTAAAAGCATATAAACAAAAAAAAAATAAACTTCAACAACTCAAGAGTTAACAAATGCTTTCCTGGCATTTAAAAACTTTGGGGGTGGGGGTGGGGGTGGAGAGATAGGTCAGCTGTTAAGAGCACTGGCTGCTCTTCCAGAGATCTGGAGTCCAATTCCCAGCAACCACATGATGGTTCATGGCCATCTGGAATGGGATCTAATGCCCTCTTCTGGTACAAAGGTGTACAGGCAGACAGAGCACTCACACACGTTAAATAAATAAAGCTTTAAAAACAAAACAAAACACCCCAACTTTTTTTGGATTTATGCATATAATTTTTTTTATCTCTTTTTAAACATCACAAGCATTTCTACTATGTTGTTGAATACTCTTCATTAGCATGACTGCATACTAGCCTACTATAGTCAGACTGTAATTTATTTAACCAATTTCTACTGTTAGACTTTCAGATTATTAAGCATAAATTTTGCCCGTATTTTAGACTGTTTCCTTAGGACAGATTCCCAGAAGTGGACTTAGAGGATCAGGGGACACAAACATTTCTAAAGCTCCCCACAGATACTGCCAACTTGCCTTTCAGAAAGCTGTTGCCAATTTACACTTCCAACATTGCTAGCATGTTTTTTCTACCAATATGGATCTGTGTAAAGGATAATAAAATTTAAGTGGAACATACAGTTCTTGGGTTATTAATGAAGTTGGAGAGGCACAGTGACTTCTGGCACAGAGGCCTATGGCAAGGGTCATCTCTATTTGCAGGTATGCAGTTAACAATGAGTTAGTGTGAGCACTCGGGGTTTCAACAGTGTGACAATCAGATGTCACATGGCCAGATCCAAGGCTGGGAGCACTTTTGTCCATTGCTGTGCTCTGCTTGTAGGGCAGTGCCTGGCATACGCACCACTCGGCACACATCTGCTGAGTGAATCAACACAGGATCTTCTTTCAGATGGTTGCCATAGGGCTTGGTCACTTTTGGTTCCTGGGAAACACTGACTTTCTGATCAAGCAGTCTTGTAAAGCTCTGCTCAATCCTGAAAGCCTACCACAGCAGTGGAAAAACAGTTCCAATGAAGATAACACAGTAAAGCTCTCTTTAGGATAAATACAAACAGACTCATCTAAAAGGGCATACCCAGCACTGGTCACAAGTATTTATACAGTTGGTTGGGTTTTTTTTTGTTTTTGTTTTTAATACACTTGCAAAAAAAATATACTGTGAAATCTGTCACCTCTACAGCACATGCTTTAATGACATCAATGTATTCAAGTGCTGCCCATGGTCAAGGCATTTCTGGAATGACTAAAGTTCTCTTTCTTACTGCTCGTTGCAACATGACATCACTTTCAGCATTTTAGGTTTTGAGATAAACCACAGGAATAATGTAGATGGTAGTTTGTTTAATACCATTTTTAGTGAAAAAAAAACAGAACAAAATTCATTTTGTGAATCTGAATGTGGTCAAGCCTGGGTTCTCCTGGTCTCACACTCTTTCCAATGTGCCATATTTTCTAAAGAGTAAGTTGTGAGATGATGCCAGACTGACTTGGCATGAACAGTATTATTAATGGAAAACAATTACCCACCTGTCATTCTTATATATATATATACTTTATGCACACTAGCCAGGGACGTGCAAACTATGGCCCACAGGCTAATGTGGTTTATACCACTCTTTGCCTCTGGTCCCCATTTAAAAAAAATTTTTGCACTTAAAAATGATTGGGGGAGGAAATCAAAATATTTTATGAAAACTATGAAATTCCAATTCCAAGATCCATTTATAGTTTCACTGGAATGCAGCCACACTCATCTGCTTCCATATGAGCTCTGTCTGCTTTTGTACTAAGAGACCGGATGGCTCACAAAATATAGTGTTTCCTATACCGTCTGCTGACAAGTGCAGTAGGCCCAAGTGGATTCTTGGAAGGCCCCCATCAGACTTGTTAGCAGATATTAATATGGGGTGAAGTGATACAAGCTGCGCCACACTGCTAGGATCAGACAAGGCAGAGACCACAGAATAATGCATGGGTGCCTGGGATAAGATGCAAAAGCCTAGAAAACCCAGGAGGGCTGATCAGACTAAAGCACCATCTGGAGACTGCAGTGTGAGCAGGCACACAGCTCAATAGCTAAGACAGGCTCTTCTTGCTCATTGAGTAACCTGGGACCTGGTGAGAGAGACACTGTCCCCAGAGCCTAGCGAGGCATGCTGGCGACACATCTGGAAACAGCAGGCAGACTGAGCAGTGTGTAGCACAGTGGCAGCTCCCTAACAGCACTCTGTTCCTTTACTAAGTGTCTTCAAGTCGTTTTCCATCCAGATTCTTCCAGGCATCTCCACAGCAAATGTGGACTAAGAACAGGAAATGGATCTGAAAGGAACACTCTAGAAAGCAGGATGTAGGTCTACAACCTTCCTAAATGAGAGTTTCCTTTTTTCCCTTCTGTCTTTTTTGAAACAGGGTCTTTACTATGTTGCCCAGGATGGATTTGAACCCACGCTTCTGCCTCAGCCTCCTAGTGCTGGGACTGCAGGCATCCTGATGCTGCCATTTCAATCACTCACAGTCAGGAACAAAATTCAGGAGACGTGGTTTTTTTCCAAGTCACAGATTTGATAAACAGGTGATATTTTTGATCTTTGGGGAGCATAGGAAGCAAGATGAGGTGATGGGAGATGGAGAAAACAGATAAGATCAGAGATGGGGTGGTCTTTCCTGGACAGGACCTATTCCTCCTAGACTGTTAGCAGAGGCACGGAGACTACATGGATAGGTGTGGAGGGGGCCTGGGGAGTAAGGGCAACTGGAAAGTTACACATTAGTTAAGCTGGAGGATGGGTCAAGTTATACAGAGGGCTGGCTCTCCTGACAGCCACAGACAGCCAGGCCTGACAGATCTCAAACCAGGGGAAAATATATACATGTTAACATTTGGAAAGGCTTCCTGACTCAGGTTCTAGAGGTAACCAAGCCTTGAGAAACTGGTAATACTGGTTATATGGGGCTTGCAAATGGTGGCCGGGCTTGGTCACTTGCCCCATCCCATCTCTCCCTATCCCATTTCTTGAGTATAGGAAGACAATTTGGAGCCAGGGCTGAAGAACTCTCTGCTGCAACTGGCCACAACTTAAGTCATGGGCAGGAAGAAGGGCCCAAAAATCAGGAAGGAGAGTTGTGTGAATGGAAATGCATACCAAAACCTCAAGGATCTTCACACTACAGGCCCAAAGCAGACACATCTGAAGAAGTGGCCTAGAGTCAGGAAACAAAAAACAGAATCTGAGAACCAAGAGCAAGCTAGACGAGAATAAAATGAGTGTCTGCAGGAGAAAACACTGAGTCATGGGATCATGGCTGGATCCGTGTGTACAGGATTAGGAACCCAAGACAGCTGTGAAGTAAGGTGCAGGACATGACAGCAGGCAGGCACTCAGGAGAACTGCTAGGTAGGAACTCTTCTGTCACCTAGGTCACTATGCTCTATGTCGAATTCAGTGACGGTGCACAGCCATTTCAAAGTGTTTTGCTCCGGACTGAGGCAGGGCAGTAATTCCACTTCCCCCAAACCTGAGACATGCTGCTGCTGCTGACTGTTGCTAGGAAAGCCTTTCAAAGCAGTAATGGGCTGAAACAGCAGTTCAATCTGACAACTTCATGGGACATGACTTCAGGTGATACATCCTTTTTCTTGAAACCACTTAAAACAATCTGAATTCACACCCCTAACTACCTGCTTCTGGGTATTCTGTGTTGTCTTAGTCAGGGTTTCTATTCCTGCACAAACATCATGACCAAGAAGCAAGTTGGAGAGGAAAGGGTTTATTCAGCTTATATTTCCACATTGCTGTCCATCACCAAAGGAAGTCAGGACTGGAACTCAAGCAGGTCAGGAAGCAGGAGCTGATGCAGAGGCCATGGAGGGATATAACTTACTGGCTTGCTTCTCCTGGCTTGCTCAGCTTGCTTTCTTATAGAGACCAAGACTACCAGCCCAGGGATGGTACCACCCACAAGGGGCCCTCCCCCCTTGATCACTAATTGAGAAAATGCCTTACTGCTGGATCTCATGGAGGCATTTTCTCAACTGAAATTCCTTTCTCTGTGATAACTCCAGCTTGTGTCAAGTTGACACACAAAACTAGCTAGTACAATTGACCCTTTGTCAACTTGACACACAAACACATCACTATTAAGCCTCAATCCTTACTTTCTTATTCATCCCCAAGAGCTAAATAACTTTAAAAATCTCAGTCTTCGCAAATTCTTACATATTAAAATTTCAATCCCTTTAAAGATATCCAATCTCTTAGAATTCAAAGTCTTTTTACCATTAAAATCTCTTAACTGTAGGCTCCACTAAAATATCTTCTTCCTTCAGGAGGGAAAATATATCAGGGCACAGTCACAATCAAAAGCAAAATCAAAGAGGGCTAATATTCAATATATATAAATAACTCAAGAAGTTAGACTCCAGAGAACCAAATAACCCTATCAAAAAATGGGGAACAGAGCTAAACAGAGAATTCTCAACTGAGGAAACTCGAATGGCTGAGAAACACCTAAAGAAATGTTCAACATCCTTAGTCATCAGGGAAATGAAATCAAAACAACCCTGAGATTCCACCTCACACCAGTCAGAATGGCTAAGATCAAAAACTCAGGTGACAGCAGATGCTGGTGAGGATGTGGAGAAAGAGGAACACTCCTCCATTGCTGGTGGGATTTGCAAGCTGTTACAACCACTCTTGAAATCAGTTTGGCGGACCCTCAGGAAATTGGATATAATACTTCATGAGGACCCAGTTATACCACTCCTGGGCATATACCCAGAAGATGCTCCAACATCTAATAAGAACACATGCTCTACTATGTTCATAGCAGCCATATTTATAATAACCAGAAGCTGGAAACAACCAAGATGTCCCTCAACAGAGGAATGGATACAGAAAATGTGGTACATTTATACAATGGAATACTACTCAGCTATTAAAAACAATGACTTCATGAAATTCGCAGGCAAATGGATGGAACTTGAAAATATCCTGAGTGAGGTAACTCAAGACACAAAAGAACAAACACAGTATGTACTCACTGATAAGTTGATATTAGCCCAAAAGTTCAGAACACCCATGATTCAATTCACAGCAACTGTTCACACAATTCACAGCAAAGCAACTGAGCATGGAGTCCCAGCTGGAGGAGTTGAAGAAGGGACTGAAGGAACTGAGGGAGTTTGCAGCCCCATGGGGAGGGAACAACAGTGTCAACTGGTCAAGCCCCCCGGTGCTCCCAGAGTCTGGACCACCAACCAAAGAATACATATGGAGGGGCCCATGGTGCTAGTCACATATGTGGCTAAGAAGGGCCTTGTTGGCCATCAGTGGGAGGAGAGATCCTTGGGTCTGAGAGTGTTAGACGCCCCAGTATAGGAGAATGCCAGGGAGGGAAGACGGGAGAGGGTGGGTGGGTGGGAGAATACCCTCATAGAGGCAGGGGGAGCGGGGATGGGATAGGAGGTTTCCAAAGGGGAGACCTGGAAAGGGGAAAACATTTAAAATGTAAATAAAGTATTAAATAAAAAAATTCAAAAAAATTATTCTAAAATATATTTCATGTGTTTAATATTATTCTGATTAACTAAATAAAAGCTCAAGCTATTAAAAAAAAAAAAAAAGCAAAAGCAAACTCCAACCATCCAATATCTGGGATCCACTCACGATCTTCTGGATTCCTCCAAGGGCTTCAGTCACTTCTCCAGCTCTGCCCTTCTATAGCACACACCTTGTCTTCTAGGCTCCAGATGCCTGTACTCCATTGATGCTGCTGTTCTTGGTGGTCATCTCATGGCACTGGCATCTCCAAAACACTGCTGTCTTCCACTACAACCAGGCTTTCTTCATGGTGCCAAGCCTCACCTCCTTTGCATGACCCCCTCAGTCCTGGGCCATCAATTGCAACTGAGGCTGCACCTTCACCAATGGCCTTCCACGGCCACTCACAGTGCCCAGGCCTCAGCTGCTCTTCATGACTCCTTCATGCCTTCAAAACCAGTACCACCTGGGTGACTCTTACACATTACCAAGTCCAGCCACAGCACAAGGTACAACCCTGGCTATCTCTGGAACACAGCCTCTGTGCTCTCAGAAAACACTTCTCGGAAGATTTCACCTCAATGATGCTGGTCTCTTCCCAATCACTGCCAATTTCCCAGCTCCAGCCAATCAATATCAATAGTTCCAGCAATGCAAAGTCCTCGCTTTAGTAGTTTTGGCATCCTGTCCATTACAGCTGACTCTTCAACCCCAGACAACCAAAACCACAGAATCCTCACAATCAAAATAGCAATGGCCCTGATAAGAGTCTTTAACCTTCTCTCTGAAATTTCACAAGCCAGGCCTCCATCTTCTGCACTTTTCTCAACATTATCTTCCAAGCTCCTACACAACATCCCATCGAATGGCTCTTCTAGCCCAAAGTTCCAAAGTCCTTCCACAGTCCTCCCCAAAACATGGTCAGGTTGTCACAGGAATACCCCACTCCTGGTACCAATTTGCCTTAGTCAGGGTTTCTATTCCTGCACAAACATCATGACCAAGAAGCAAGTTGGGGAGGAAAGGGTTTATTCAGCTTACACTTCCACGTTGCTGTTCACCACTAAAAGAAGTCAGGATTGGAACTCAAGCAGGTTAGGAAGCAGGAGCTGATGCAGAGGCCATGGAGGGATGTTTCTTACCGGCTTGCTTCTCTGGCTTGCTAAGCTGACTTTTTTATAGAACCCAAGACTACCAGCCCACAAATGGTACCACCCACAAGGGGTTCTCCCCCCTGGCATTTTCTCAACTGAAACTCCTTTCTCTGTGACAACTCCAGCTTGTGTCAAGTTGACACAAAACCAGCCAGTACATGTGTTTAAACTCTAATGGGGACCATGTTACTTCTGGCACCTTGCATTTCAACTCTGGTGCCATGTTCACTCCAGTCCTATTTACAGGATGAAATAAACACAAAATAAATTCTCTCAGGACCTGTCTTATAGTAAGTGAGAGCTGGGAGTTGGGGCACATGCCTTTAATTCCAGCATTTGGGAGGTCAAGACAAGTGGATCTCTGTGAGTTCCAGGCCAGCCGGTGCTACATAGACTGTCTCAAAAAAAAAAAAAAAAGTAAAACAAAATAAGATGGATATAAGACCTGACATCGTGGTGGTGGGATCCTGGCCCGTGCCCAAGAACACACAATTCTGCAATGATTCCAACAAAGACCAGAGCAAAGATTAATAAATGTAACAATAATACTGCAATAGTACTAACTTCATTCTAAAAATGAGGTTCCCTTGGCGGCAAGCACTTGTGGAGGATCCAGGACTTCATCTCATAGGAAGATTTAATGGTCTTGTCTAGTAGAGCATCTTGGAACTAAGCAGGTAGAAGCCTATAAGCTGCTACTTGTTTCAAGAGGGTTTTTGATTTGAAGTTTATACATAGATATTCAATTTATTTACTTTTATCTCATGTGCATTGGTTTTTTTTTTTTTTTTTGCCTGACTGTGTGCCTGTATGAGGATGTCGGATCCTCTTGAACTGGAGTTACAGCTGTGAGCTGCCATGTGGGTGCTGGGAATTGAACGTGGGTCCTCTGGAAGAACAGCCAGTGCTCTTAACCGATGAGGCATCTTTCCAGTCCCCTTTTAAAAGTCTTGCTAGATAATATCTTTGTGAGACAAGACCTAGCTTTCAAGGAACTTCAAAACTGATGTGTATTACTCTCAGAGATTCTTCTGCCTCTGCTTTCCAAGTGCAGGGATTAAAGGTGTGTACTACCATGCCCGTCCTTGAAAACCAGAGAGACAGTAAAGAGAACTATGTTGACCAGTGATGGGTAAGACTACCAACCAGTATTATTTACTTCTTTATGAATAAGAGGAGTCATCAAGTGTCAGAACCTTTGGGTAAGGCAGATGCTGGCCAGAGGTGTGAGATGCCTCCCTTTCCTCTGCTCCCTTTTAGGCATTCTGGAGCTCTCAGTCTGTACTGAGTACCTTCAACCCACCTGAGACAAGTTTCATTCCATGAACTCTGACGGGGAGGTAGGAAGAGACTGTTTCAGTTTGTAGAGCCTCCTTGGAAGAGGGCAATGGGAAATTAACTACTCAAACAAGTGAGTTATTAGAAACCTATCTGTAGACATAGGGGGTAGCAATTTATAAACGACTATCATAAAATTAAGGGCAGAGGAGAAGCAGCAAAATATTTCAAGTTACTCATCTGCAACACCATTACCCTCCTGTCCAGACTGAGCAATTTTAGCTGAAAGTGTCATCATTTTCTATTTACCCAGGTTCCAAGCCTCATGCTGTACCACCTCCTGGGAATCCTTCTCAAATCTCACAGACCTCTGGCTCACCCTTATTCACGGATATGGTTTTTTTTTTTTTTTTTAAACCAACCTCCTCCATAAATCCCACCCACACCCAGCAATCTCACTTCAGAGCTTTGCATTGTTGATGCTCAAAAGACACCTGATACTATTGGAGCCTCAGTTAGTAAATAAATGTAGTGTGTGGATGGGCACTGACTCCCTTAATGTAGGGGCTAAGGGACCACCTGATCTCTTCATGTGACTTCATAGTCTTGGCCCTGGTCTCATGGCTAAAATGTTCTAGAGTCAAATCTTTCTCTTGTGGCAGAAGGAACACCCAAAAGAATGGTGGTCTGAAGCATAGGAGAATGAAACAAATCCAACTCTTCTGTCAGGGCAACTCTGTGAGGTAAGTATTAGTGGCCAAGCTTGAGTCATTTGGGCAAGATCACACCACTCAATAAATCAGCATGCCAATGCCTTCTGTACTGTACCTCTCAGCCCCTGACTGTGAAGCAGGCTGAAACTGTCAGACTTCTTTTGGGGTCCTCTCAGAAGAGTATAACTTCCTGGGCACAGAAATAATACTTCTATCCTGCTTCTCACTGGCATGAACCTCTAGGGCAGCACAAGCACAGGTGGACACCGAAGAGAGTCAAACTTGGTAAGCCAAAGAAACCAAGAATAAGCTAGAACCAGAAATCAACAGCCACAGTCCTCCAAAATGGTGAACAGCAAGGAAGAAGAGTCCATAGTTTAGTGCTCCCACACTGCCAAGTGTGAAGGAGGAGCATAAGACAGATGAAAAGCAGCTGAAGACAGCTTCCTGGCCAGGTTCTCACTACCTAGGGCTCATTTCACCAGGATGTGAACCAATCCTGAGCAGCCCTGGTGGGGATGCTTGCTGAGCATGGTCCCTGCAGAAGCTGGCTGGCAGGGCAGTGGCTTCTGGGATTCTCCACAGGCAGAGACATTTTCCCACTGGCTTTCTGCTGCAGATAACTCCACATGGCAGAACTTGTTATCTTTCCCTCACATATAAGCTAGCGTTCCTAATTTCCTTTGAATGACCAGATGGGCATTCAAATTCCCCAAGTTTAGGCTGATCCTTCAAAATACTCACTATAACTTTGACATTTTTCTCATATTCAGGTGTTCTTTCAGAATTGGGTCTAACGGTTTCTTTATCTAAATTTAATTCTTCAGCCATCCTTCTCACCGTTAACTGCTTGTTCGAACAAAGTCCTTGACCTTTTGGATACCTGCATCAGTCCTGTGGGTCATGCATCATCTCGGACATCTTCCCACCCTTTAAATCTTTTGTGCCAGTCAAAAACTCAAGCTCTCGACATCGCTTCATCCCCATAAGCTTCTTTCAAAAGATGGTGGGTCTTACTTGCAAACTTGTTCAATTTCACTTAAAATTTGATATTCTTTGTTCTAAATAGCGGTCACTCATTTTGGCACAAAACCATACAGGAACGTTATCAGGCCACGACTGTGAGAAGCCTGAGGTAAAAATCTCTAGGGTGCTATTAGCCTAATCATTTTACTATTCCTGCCCCTCTGGAAGCCACCGGGTAAGTTATTGCTTTTCTGAGCTTTTGCCCTTAGCGTCTAGTCGAGGTGTGCAGTTGGCAATCTAGCACTAACCGGGTCACAGAGTAACCGAAAGACAAAACCGGTAAAAATAAAATCCTCTACAACCCATGTTTGCGTCCAATCCGTGCGTGGAGTTTTAAAGCAGTCGCTAGGGTCGTCCCGAATCCGTTGCCTTTAATTTAAGAGTCTATGGCGACTCATGCAATGGACGCATGAACTGTGACAACTTTTAAGCAAGCAAGGAAGACGCAGCCGTGAAGCAACGTTCGAGTTCGCCCCGGACCTGCAGGAACCCGCTCACGACAAACCTACCGGCGTAACCGGAGGTTGTGCTCTCGAGTCCCAGGAGACTACACCGCATGCGCAATTCCTTCCTTGCGAGGTTTGGGTTGTGCGCGTGCGCACTGAGGCGCCGCAGCCGGCCAGATGCTCTCGAGTGCGCATGCCCGCCCGCGGGGAAGGTCGCCTGCGAGGAGGGCGGGGTAGAAGGGCTGAGGGAAGAGAGGGCACCCTTCGGCGCCGGGGTGCATTGTGGGAAGGAGGCGGCAGCGTCCCGGGCGGGCTGGAGGTGCAGCAGCGGCGGCGGCGGCGGTAAATCCTCCCGGCCGCACACAGCACTGTGGAGCCGCGGCCCCAGCCCAGCCTCGGCCCGCGCGCCCCTCCTGCCCCTCGCGGCTTCGCGCGCCAGTCCCTCCTCCGCGCGCGGCCTTGCGGAGCCGGCCGGTCGGCCCAGCTCCCCTCCCCGGCCCCGCGGGGCGGCCGAGCTGCCCTGACGAGGCGGGGAGGGGAGGGCTGGACCGGCCGGCGGCCGGACAACCATGCCGAACTTCTGCGCTGCCCCCAACTGCACACGGAAGAGCACACAGTCTGACCTGGCTTTCTTCAGGTTCCCGCGGGACCCGGCCAGGTGAGTGGGGCGCGGAGGCGGCAGGGACTTAGGCGCACGTGCGCTCGCGGGCACCCGGCCCGGTGGGTGCCACCCAGGGGCGCGAAGGCGGATGAAGTGGGCACTTAGCGTCTTCGGTCGTCCGACGCGGTTTCTTAGCTGTCAAAGAAGGGTTAGGACTCCAGGGCAGTGTTCCCGGGGGCCCTGTCTTCCCCTGCGTCTCCAGTCTCTTCTAGGACACTGTTTCTGTTTGGAGTCGACCCGCTTTCTTTGATCTTAAATCAGGTCACAACTGCTACCTCCTTCGAATTTGTCATCACAATGTACAAATGCGGACCGTTACTCATTGTCTTCTTTGGTTATTGTGGGTACCACAGGGATGCGTGTGAGGGCGTGGGATTAGGTATTGCAACTTCACTTTTCCTTGAGGTAGCTTATAATCTGGGTCGTACTTTGAGAATCATAGGGATTTAGTGTGATAGGCTGTAGGTGGTTCTCAGGGCTCTCCTTGTTGGTTCATTCATTTAAAAATCAGTGCTTGACCATATTTGGAGTACTTAGGTGCTGGTGACTCGAGTGAATTTTGTCACAGACCGCAGCACCTAATCCACGGAGAGAGTAGATCTATCAACGGGTATTAATATACATAATATTAATTAGTTGAACAAATATTTATTGAAAGCCGACAATTGGTAGAAATTGGTATGAAGAGTGAAGTAGTCAAGGCATGCTTGCTGATGAGGTGTATATGGGAGACAAAAATTGTTTAGAAAATTGTTGTCTATGGAAGACAGTCTGGCATTTATCCCGAGTGGAGTGGGAGAGTGTAGAGCTGAGAGAGTTCTTAAGAGAATTTCTGGCTGCTTGTTAGTTGTAGGGAAGTAAAGATGCAAGCAGGAAGACCAAGGCAAGACTGTTGCAATAATCCAGATCAGTCAGTAGAAGAGGATGAAGAGGTAAACTGATGCATTTAGATAAGGTTTGAAGATGAAGCCAACAGGATTTACTAATAGTTTGGATGTAGGTTATAAGAGAAAAGGGTCAAGGCTAACTTCTGAGATTAGGGATGGGGTGTGTGCGTATGTGTGTATGTGTACCTGTAGCCAGGTTTAGCCAACCCTAGCAATCCTCTTGTCTCCACTCCCCAAAGTGTTGGAGTTACAGGCACCTGCACAATAAGTGCTTTCTGCGACTCAGCCATTTCTCCTAGACTCCAGGGGTTTTTACATAAAACAGTTACTAACATAAGAAAGATTGGAGTATTAGTTTGTTCGGAAGATATTATAGATTTGATTTATAATGTGATATCTGATAGGCTTGGGCAGGCATTCCAGAGATATCTTCAGTCAGAGGATGGAGTTCAGCACTGAAGAACTTGATTAGCATGCATGAGGTTCTAGGTTCTATCCCCTGAACTAGGGGGAAATATAAATATCTTCATATCACATATGGAAATGAATTTCAAATGGCTGCTTTCTCTTTTTCTGCATTGTCATCAATATTTGTCCTTTGTTTGTTTGTTTCTCAAGATGGTTTCTCTATGTACCCCTGACTGTTCTGGAACTTACTCTGTAGACCAGACTGGCCTGGAACTCAGAGATCTGCCTGCTTCTGTCTCCTGAGTGCTGAAATCAAAGGCATGCACCACCATGCTTAGCATAGATTTCTGTTTTAAGTCTCTTTATAAATATGTTTATATATTTGAATCAACCTTGGATGTGAGGTTGATGGCATTTTAAATGAAATCTTTGCCTATTTAAAATATATTCATTTTAAAAATTTATTTATTGGGGGCAAGGTCTCATTCAGTCTAACCTAGAATTCACTATATAACCCAGGCAGGCCTTGAACTAGCTGCAATCCTCCTGCTTCAGTCTCCTCAGTGCTGGAATTATAGGCATGAACCACCATACCTAGCTTGTTTTGTCTTTAATATTTAGATTTACAATCTCTTAGAATTTATTTTTGTTTATGTTGTGAAATTACTAGTCAAGATTTAGTTTCTTCATATCTTACTCAGCACTGATTGTTTAAAGGAAAAAAAGCCTATCTTCACTGCTGTTCAAAGCTACTTTGGGTTTTTTAAATTGTTTTTTAAAAGTTTTTTTTGTTTGGGAGATTCACTTGAATCAGTAAATCAGTTTCGGGGAAATAATGTGTTTAGAGGGGTTTTTTTTGTTATTGTTGTTTTTTGTTTTTTATGAACCTATGTACCTCTGTTTGTCTTTAAGAGAGACATTATATATCTTTCTCAATATTTATTCCTAGACGTTTGATATGGAAATGCATAGGATTAATCTTGGACTTTTCTGCCCCACACTTACTCAGTTCTTGAGTTGCTATTGCTTTCAAAACACTTTTGCCTTAGAGATACTCTGGACAGCAGTGTGTGTGTGTGTGTGTGTGTGTGTGTGTGTGTGTGTGTGTGTGTGTGTGTGTAATCTCCAGAGATTACTAATTTAAAAATGTAGCAGTAGTACTTTGGCAAACTGTTTCATAGTAAGGTATTTTTGTGGCTACTATTTGTTTTTTGAGGCAGAATGTTTTTAATCATAATTTATAACTGTAAAATATTAAAATATGGATAACTTAGTCATCGTTACTGAGTAGTATAATACTTAGCTAAATGAAATGGTATATAATTTAGGTATATGGTTGTAGTTTTAGGTATGAAAATCATAAGAGTCACTTGGTTTCACATATTTAAGAGTGGAACTAAGTGTCAGGGTGTGTACCAGGGTTAAAATAGTAAAACCTAAGAGGAGCTGGGTACAGTGGTGTACATCTTTAATTCTGGCACTTCTGGAAGCAGAGGCGGTTGGCTCCAAGTTCAAGGCCAGCCACGGATACTTAATGAGACCCTGTCTCAAAAATAAAATCAAAGACCTAAGAGGATATATGTGTATATGTGTGTGTGTGTTAATATATATTATACTTACAACAATATTATATCCATTTTATAATACAATATAATATATAAGTAGTACATGAATTTGCTTTCAAACTTGTGATACTTTTTCCATGGCAGAATTTTTGTTTTTCTTACCTTGGAACGAAGATCTGTTTTTCTGAAATCTTAAGCACTAAACATGTGTGTTTGCCTTGATTAGCATCCTCAGTGCTTTTCTATAATGGAGTGTGCAGATGTATCTCTGTTCTTGGAGCTTGCTTTGGCATTTATACAGATATTATTATGTAAACAAAATCATGTTTGTAATAAGGCAAATGATTATGTCCTTTCATGCTTGTATGAGGTACAGTAGTTGTTTGTAGAACATGTACTGGCTGCCTCTTTGCAGTGCTGGTGGTGTTTCATTAGCTCGGAGTGAAATAGTGAAGGAATTGTTAAGCTATTGGCCTTGATGTTGAGTAGCTCTCTGTCCTGCCGATGGTTGAGTTCTCACTGATTTCTAGATGTCTTGCCTGAGCAAGTTACTTCTTAACTTTGTAGTTTGAAGGGTTTATTCTAAATTACTTCAAATGTTTCTTTCAATTCTGATTGTATCATTAATCAACTTCTCCAAATTGTGTTATAGGTCCATGTAGCAGGAATCCATTCTTTCTCCTCTCCCTCTTCTTCCTCCTCCCCTCTTCCTCTTCTTCCTCCTCTTCCTCCTCCTCCTTTTTTTGGGGGAAGGGTGTGTTGGTTTTTCAAGACAGGGTTTCTATGTGTGTAGCCCTGGCTATCCTGGAACTCATTCTATAGACCAGGCTGCCCTGGAACTCAGATCCACCTGCCTCTGCCTTCTAAGCACTGGAACTAAAGGTGTGCGCCACCACGCTTGCCTCAGGAATCCATTCTTAATAATACATATTTGCCTTAAAATGAAATTTGGATTTTTGAGGTCTCACTATGTGGCTTTGCTTGGCTTGGAACTCATTGGGACCTCCCTTCTGCTTTTCAGGTCCTTGGATTAAAGGCATGTACTGTCATGCCTGGCATAAGTTATGTTTTGAAGTGGCCTCTTCTATATAGCTTAGACTTGTCTCAATCCAGAGTTTTCCTGCCTCAACCTCCCCAGTTCTGAGAGTATAGGTATATGCCACTGTACTGGCTAGTTTTATGAGTCAACTTGACACAAGCTGGAGTTATCGCAGAGAAAGGAGATCCAGGTGTAAGGCCTTTTCTCAATTAGTGATCAAGGGGGGAGGGCCCCTTGTGAGTGGTACCATCTGTGGGCTGGTAGTCTTGGGCTCTATAAGAAAGCCAGCTGAGCAAGCTAGGGGAAGCAAGCCAGTAAGGAACATCCCTCTATGGCCTCTGCATCAGCTCCTGCTTCCTGACCTGCTTGAGTTCCAGTCCTGTCTTCCTTTAGTGATGAACAGCAATGTGGAAGAGTAAGATGAATAAACCCTTTGCTCCCCAACTTGCTTCTTGGTCATGATGTTTGTGCAGGAATAGAATCCCTGACTAAGACAAATTGGTACCAGGAGTGGGATATTCCTGTGACAACCTGACCATGTTTTGGGGAGGACTGTGGAAAGACTTTGGAACTTTGAGCTAGAAGAGTCACTGGGATGTGAAGGGCTCTGTGGGATGTTGTGTAGGAGCTTAGAAGATAATGTTGAGAACAGTGCAGAAGATTTAGGCCTGGCTTGTGAAATTTCAGAGGGAAGATTAAAGACTCTCATCAGGGCCGTTGTTATTTTGACTATGAAGATTCTGTGGTTTTGGTTAGCTGGGGCTGAAGGATCAGCTGTGAATTACAAAATACCAGAACTACTAAAGCAAAACCATAGCATTGCTGGGACTATTGATGCTGGTTAGCTGGAGCTAAGATATTAGTGTTGATTAAGAAGAGACCAGTGTCATTGGGGTGAAATCTTCTGAGAAGTGTTTTCTGAGAGCACAGAGGCTGCATTCCAGAGATAGCCAGGGTTGTACCTCATGCTGAGGCAGGACTTGGTAATGTGTAAGAGTCACCCAGATGGTACTGGTTTTGAAGGCATGAAGGAATCATGAAGAGCAGCTGAGGCCTGGACACTGTGAGAGGCTGCAGAAGGCCATTGGTGAAGGTGCAGCCTCAGTTGCATTGACAGCCCAGGAATGAAGGGGTCATGCAAAGGAATTGAGGCTTGGCACCATGAAGAGAGCCTATGAGAGGCTGTTGGTAAAGCCTAGTTGCAGCGGAAGACAGCAGTGTTTTGGAGATGCCAGTACCATGAGATGACCGCCAAGAACAGCAGCAGCAGTGGAGTACAGGCATCTGGAGCCTAGAAGACAAGGTGTGTGCTATAGAAGGGCAGAGCTGGAGAAGTGACTGAAGCCCTTGGAGGAATCCAGAAGATCATGAGTGGATCCCAGACAGTTGGAGTTTGATTTTGCTTTTGATTGTGACTGTGGCCTGATATTTTTTCCTCTTGAAGAAAGAAGGTATTTTAGTGGAACCCACAGTTAAGAGACTTTGAATTCTTAAAAGACTTTGAATTTTAAGAGATTGGATGCTTAAAAGGGACTGAAATGTTAATATGTAAGAATTTGCAAAGACTGTGGGACTTTTAAAGTTATTTGGATCTTGGGGATGAATAAGAAAGTAAGGGTGGAGGCTTAATAGTGATGTATTTGTATGTCAAGTTGACAAGGAGTCAATTGTACTGGCTGGTTTTGTGTCAACTTGACAGAAGCTGGAGTCATCACAGAGAAAGGAGTTTCAGTTGAGAAAATGCCTCCATGAGATCCAGCTGTAAGGTATTTTCTCAATTAGTGATCAAGGAGGGAGGGCCCCTTGTGGGTGGTACCATCTGTGGACTGGTAGTCTTGGGTTTTATAAGAAATCCAGCTGAGCAAGCCAGTAAGTTACATCTCTCCATGGCCTCTGCATCAGCTCCTGCTTCCTGACCTGCTTGATTTCCAGTCCTGACTTCCTTTAGTGATGAACAGCAACATGGAAGAATAAGATGAATAAACCCTTTCCTCCCCAACTTGCTTCTTGGTCATGTTTGTGCAGGGATAGAAACCCTGACTAAGATAGCCACTATGCTCAGTCCAGATGCTAAAATTTAAAGTTTGAGTTTATATTTCATAATTATATTTTGGTTTTATTTATAGATGCCAGAAGTGGGTTGAGAATTGTAGGAGAGCAGACTTAGAAGATAAAACACCTGATCAACTAAATAAACATTATCGACTATGTGCCAAACACTTTGAGACTTCTATGATCTGTAGAACTGTAAGTAATAGCTGGCTTGGCTTCTGTTTCTCTCCTATAGTGTCTGGTTTGCAGTGTAAATTTTTATATATTATTGGAATATCTATCTACCTATACCCTACCATTTAAGTTGAAGACAGTTTGGAGTTTAACAGTATCTTGTTTTCAAAAAAGTGATTTTTTTTTTTTTTTTGAAACTCCTCAGTTTCTGATGCCCCATCCCCCTTCACTAGAGGTAACAACTTTTAAGTATATAGAAAATATAAGTGTATAATACTATGATATGTATCTCAAGCAATTTTTCTAGAGTTTTTCTTTAATGTGGTTCTGGGGGTAGAACCTGGAGTCTTCTATATACTAGGCAAGTGCTCTACCACTGAGTCAGCCCCTGTCCCTCTCTAGAGCATTCTTGTGAACGACAGTCTCACCTAGACCATTGTCTTTGTGTTTATGGTTTGAATGTCCTCTTAAGAAGCAACACTTACTTTGTTTCCACTATTTAATTCTGAAAGGCTAGCTAAAACAAGAGTCAGTAGCACACAAGTAACATGAAAAGTATTCTCCTACCCTGACTTTTGCCTTCTTGGCCCTGATTATAAAGATACCAGATCAGGTAGCCTTTTTGAGATCTTAAAATTTCTAATGTTCTAGGATTCTGTTATTGCTATGATTCATAAAAGCCAGAGTCAGGCAGATTTGATTGGCATGTATGTACCACTATAGACACTAATAAGGAAGAGCTTGTGAATCCTTAGAGTTCTAACATTTTATATTAGGTTTGGTATAGAAATAAACTTGACTTAAAGGTACACTATATATTACTGTGCAGCAATTTATTTTGCTATTTTTTTTCAGATGCATTTTGCAGAGGCATAAGAAAACTAAGAATGATTGGGTTATTTTATTTCTCAATATTAATTGAAGCAGATACTTGTGAAGTCATTGGGAGGTGAGCCAATTCTGGTTCAACAATTTAATCACAAATACTTGAGGGATTTTTTTTTTTTTTTTTTTTGCCTTGTTTTATTACAAGTGTAATACTCATCAGCCAAAAAGTCTCGTATGTGTAAAAGGCAAACTACTTTTGTGCTCTTAACATTCAGTAAAAATATCACAAATTATTTTAAAATATACAAGCCTTGCATTTTTTATTTTACTATAGTAAATATCTCTTAACGTATAATTTCAATGAGATTAACTTGAAAATTTTAAAATATAGCTCACTATTGTAGCTGACTTTATTCAGAGTATATATCAGAAAGATTAGGTAGTTTTGTTTTTTTAATTCCCAAAAGATTCTTTCATCTTAAATAAATTAACCCACATGTGAGAAGTGGTTTTTTTCTGTGTGTGTAGAACAAGCAGCTGTTGAAAGCCAGCTTGTACGGTAATTGTATTAAAATATGTAAGCCCTTTGGCTTCATTAGTTTGGCATTTAAGATCTTGTTAACATACATAAGTAGTTCTGCCAAAACCACAATTTTTATTATCTTTGATGCTAGAGTAAGATCAGTGTAGTTCTTTAAATTGCAAAAGAGTAACCTTGATATGGAGCTAAAGCTGTTCATGGCGTTAGATATAATCCTTGGCACGTGTATTTATAAATGAATATAGAATATCCCATTTCTCAATTCACATTCTAGTTTTTCTGATCTTTGCTTTGTCTGCTAGATTTAAAATTTTTAAATTATTTGGAATGTCTTACCCTCCCCCAGTCACGCAGCTCTTTGATGTTGACTGTGTTTACTGTGAGACTTTGGCTTAGTGAGAAAGTGGAAAAACTTGGGGAATCATGGAGTTTGCTTTCCTCTGTAGCTTTGTCCATAAACCAGTCCCAACTCAAACTTTCTGGTGACTCGGAGTTCCTAGTCCATCATAAAAGTTAGAGTATCACTAAGAAATTGCATTTCAGCTTGGCATGGTGGCTCATACCTGTAATTCCAGCAGTCAGGAGACAGAGGTAGATGGGATTATGAGTTGAGGTCCATCTGAGCAAATAGTGAGGCCATGTCTCAACATACCAAAAAATTAAATATAGTGATAATAATAAACTGAGACTTTCTTTTGTTTCCTGTGATGTGTGGGATTGAATTAGAAAACACTTGACTCTGAGTAGCAATTCTCGCTGAGTATTTTCAGCGTCTCTGTGAATGGAACCCAGGGAGTATGTTCTACATAGATATATTTTCCTATGCTATCTTCCAATCCCACCTGACCAAGGTGAAAACATTTAGAGAGATCATTTTTTCAGAAGTCAGCTTTGAAATCACTAGTACCAAAAGTTCTTTCAAATGAAGTGTGCTTTGTGTTTTTCATTGTAACTGCAGGGAGAAATAAAAGCTACTCTCTTTGGATTAGAGAGCAGGAATAATAGTTATCTATAAGTTACTCTCCTTAGCTAATTTCTTGCTGTCCCAGCTTTTTCTTGGCTCACTGTGGAAGACTGTCACTGTGTAGGTTTGAGTCCAGCTTCTGGCAAGGCACAACAAATAACAGGGCAGAGAAAGTCTCTTCTCCAGTGATGAGATCATTGGGACAAGAAGGGAGTTTAGAAATGCCTGATTGAATGGTGGTAGAATTATGATTATGTATTTTGTTATCCTTAGTTAATAATTTCATTTTGGAAAATGTTGAACTTAACCTGACTCATATTTAAAAAATGAAACTGGGGTCTAAAAAGTGAGTTAATTTAACTAGAGCCTCTTAGTGAGTCATGGGTCAAGTTAATGTTATTTTTACTGTGTTTGCTATTTCCTGGTACTAACAATGGCAGTGGAGTGAACAGCAGGTAAGGAGGGAGCTCATGGAAGGGTGGAACAGCTCTGATCTCCAGAAGAAGAGCATCGAATTTTTCAAGTCTGCACTTTAGAGACAGCTAAAGACGCACTGGGGGAGTTGTTAGTGTAGAATTTTATTTACTTTTTTTTTTTTGAAAGACCATTTCTAAATTGATATCTTTTCTTTTTCAGAGTCCTTATCGGACAGTTCTTCGAGATAATGCAATACCAACAATATTTGATCTTACCAGTCATTTGAACAATCCACATAGCAGACACAGAAAACGAATAAAAGAATTGGTATGTCCGGCTCCCCAGCTTTCCCATCTCCATAATCCTATTAAACAAGTGTGGTAGATATGTTAACAATTTATCCAGTTATTCTGCGTCTCACAGGTAGCATGCTAGGAAATGAGTGCTATGCTTATTAAGAGTTAAGTCTGTCTTACTAATGGTTAAACTGAAAATGCTTCTCTAAATATAGCCAGTTGATAGTTGTTGAGTTGGGGTGGACGTGTGCTGTGGTTACGGGTCACCAGCTCATAGCTTTCCTGAGCTTGGTAGCAAGGAGAACAAAACTGCCATGTTTCTGGAATTCAGCACAAAGGAATAAAGAAAAGGAAAGTATTAGAAATGGAGATCTGAATTGTTTTAGAGATTAGGATTTCACTAATATTTTTGGCAGGTTCTAGAAAAAGTTTAAAAAGTTTTGCATGTTGTATGCTTCATTCATATGTGCTTTTATGGTCTTCTGCTACCTTTTAGACTTGATAGCCGAAATAGACCTAGTTTTTGTTGACCTTGGGTGAACATAACTACTGACACATTGCCACTATCAAGACCCGTTTTGTTCGTGTTGGTTCAGTTTATGTAATTATTAATGTGCACACACACATGCCTTGCTATGTGTATGGAAACCAGAGGACACATTTTAGGAACTGGTCTCTCCTACCTTGGGAGCCCTGGGATGTGTTTGTAAGACTCAAGCCATTATCTGCTAAGCCAGCTTACTGGCTCAGCTCCCCTTATCTGGTTTTGAAGACAAGATCCTGTTAGCTCTTCAAAGGGTTGACTGGTTTGGTTTGGTTTTAGTTTGGTTTGGTTTTTTTGAGGGGTGGGGGTTGTTGTTGGTTTGGTTCTGGTTTGGTTTTTTGTTTGATTTGGTTTGTTTCAAGAAAACCTTGCATGTTGTAGACACTGCTCCTAAAAGTTAGATGAGACTCACTGAAGTCCTCAGGGCTTGGAATGGGTGTGGGGCCGTTTTCTTTGCTTGCCCAGTTTTTCCCTTTTCTCTCTCTTCTTGTGGTTTAATTTGGTTTTCAAAAGTTTGTGATCTTCATCTAGAATTTTTTAGTGCTTTGCTTTCTCTGTTCCTGAAACTACTTCAGCAGTGTTTTGAAGTTGATAGATTGCACCTACTATACTTGTTTATTTTTCTAGTGTCCTCTTGATTTGGGGGCGTACTTTTTTTTAAGCTTTTTTTTTTGCTTCCTGACTGTTTTGGCTCACATGTATATACCCCAAGCCAGTTTCTTTCTTTCTTTTTTTTTTTTTTTGGTTTTTCGAGACAGGGTTTCTCTGTATAGCCCTGGCTGTCCTGGAACTCACTCTGTAGACCAGGCTGGCCTGGAACTCAGAAATCCGCCTGCCTCTGCCTCCCAAGTGCAGGGATTAAAGGCGTGCGCCACCACTACCCGGCTCCAAGCCAGTTTCAAGGTGCGATGCTCTCCCTTCTTAGCTGGCAATATTTTGTAATTTCTCCTAGTTCCTTAGCTACAACTATTGTTTTGTTTTTAAAACCCTTTTTTCCCCCCCAAACGTTAAGTGATGCATAGAGTATCTTGTATGTCTTCATTGTCCTTGAAGTCTGGTACTGTATTGATTCTCCTCTTCCTGAAAGCTTCCTAAAGTTTTTTATTGTGGACATTTACATTCTATTGAACAGGGCCAGAGATGTCGTCTTGTACAGTGCTTGCCTGGCATTTGCAGGGGACTGGCTTCAATCCCAAGCACCACCAACTCTTTTTTTTTTTTTTTTTTAATAACAAGTGCCATAGTGTATTTTTGTTTCCTTTATTATCCAGTCTGTTGACCATTTTACATCTCACGACTTAATCTGTCACACTTCATTTTGCTTCCTGGTTTTCCCATCTTTTTCTCTGGTGTTTGTTGCAGGTGAGTGCTGCCCCTTGCATGGCAGTCCTCTGCACCAGCTTTCTTCTGAGTACTCTGTCCCACAGTGAAGAGCTCAGCCTCTTTGTGTTTGCAGCTGTTGCATCCCTAACTCCGCCTATCATGACAGGCAACTTCCATTTGGCGTGCTTTAGCTGCTGCCCTCTGGATTAGGAGGGACTGTTCCAGCTGACCAGCCTGCTACCGTTTCTTGTTAGTAGCAGTATCCAGAGCGCCGTCAGGTACCGTGCTGACTCAGGCTCTCCTTGGTACTGTTGTTTTCCTGCCACAGATAGTATATTATGATATAAGCATCAGAGAGCCTTGAGGGGAGAATAAAAGACAAATCTGGAGTTCTTTCTCAGTCTACCTGTGACTGTAGGTTTAGGGCACATAGAGTAAGTACACTCTTGAGTATTTATTTCTCTTCTGGACTGACGCTGTCACTTTCTGCTTCTAGGCACTTCTCATTGTTTTTTTTTTGTAGGTTCTATGATGCAGCAGGCATCTTGTTTTGTGACATCTTTAAAGCTAGATTTGGAAGAGGAGTCTGCTGTGTCCTCTCGAATTTGATGCTAAGTGCTGTGTGTGGTGTACCTTCATCCCATTTATTACTTAATACACAGTCATCTAGTTAGGATACTCAGAGAAAGTAGGTTAAAGAGCATGTGCTTTCCCTTCTAGGACTTTAGCTTGGAACCATGAGCACATACATAGTTTTGGTTACCTGTCATCTATTTGGAGAATGTATTCCTTATGAAGAATTGATGCTCTTTGGAGCTAAGGATGATGATTAGTTGATTAAAGTGCTTGTATAACAAGCATGAAGTCCTGGGTTCGATTCCTAGCACCACAGAAGCCAGCATCTGAGAGATGAAGGCAAGAGGATCAGAAATTTAAGGTCATCCTCAGTTACTTAGTGAGTTCAAGATCTGCCTGGGATACATGAGACACCTTCCTTAAGCAACAGTAACAGAGCCCCTCAAACTCTTGAATGAGAAATTTTGCTCAAAACAGCCTTTTTAAAGTTTAAGATGATTTACTAGAAGTGATTTTCTTTTTTTTTTTTTGTTCATTCATTCATTCGTTCATTCATTCATTCACTGTACATCCCAATTGCTGCCCCCCACCTTCTCTTGCTCTCCTCACACAGTTCCCCCATCCCCTTCTCCTCTGAGAGTGTGGAGCTCCCACCCTAGAACATCAAGTCTCTGCAGGGCTAGGCACATCTTCTCCAACTAAGGCCAGACAAGGCAGCCCTGTTGGGGGAATGGATTCCATAGGCAGGAAACAGCTTTAGGGACAGCTTCTACTCCAGTTGCTGGGGAGCCCACAGGAAGATCGAGCTGCACATCTGCTATATATATGTACCAGAGGCCTCCGTCCAGCCCACGTATGTTCTCTGGTTGGTGGTTCAGTCTCTGAGAGTCCTCATGGGTCCAGCTTATTTGACTCTGTTGGTCTTCCTGTGGAGTTCTGTTCCCTCTAGGGCTCCCAGTCCTTCCTTCAGCTCTTCCGTAGGATGCCCTGAGCTCTGTTCAGGGTCCAGTGTTTGGCAGTAGGCCTCTGCATCTGTTTTAGAAGTGATTTTCTTAAAATGTTTTCTTCTTTTTTAGAGTGAAGATGAAATCAGGACTCTGAAACAGAAAAAAAGTAAGTGATAGTGTTAATGACTCAGCTTCTCAAGGCCTTTTAAGAAGGCCTTGACCTGGTAAGAACAACTAAATATGTTTTATTTCCACAGCCTCCCTTGAGAGTGAATGTGAAAGCGTGGTTGGCTCTATCCCGCAGCCTGGAATTATTAGAGACTACAGTCTTAGTTCATTCTGTCTTTGCTTGGGATTGTTGTGCTGTTCACATTGCTGTTGCAGAGCACAGGGGGAGTGCCTTCTGCCCTTGAGGTGCTCTCAGTGTGGTAGTAGTGGCAGACCACAGAGTGTCCCAGTACGGAAGGAAAGGCTCCAGTAATGCCAGCCAGTCCAATTACACCCATGTACCTTGTGGTCCATAATTATTTCTTGGCTTAAGGAATAAATGCTGTGGAGGCAGTTGGTGCATTGGGTGTCATGGTTACAGAGTCTTTGTACATGCTGAAGTGTAAGCTGTGCCCTTAAAAGGTGAGGCTGGAAGTTGTTTCTGTTCTTAGCAGTTGACCTATTTCTCCTTTATCTTCTCTTGCTACTACAGACATGAGTTTTGATTGATGCCATTCTATCCTTCTGGTACTGTATTTAATTTTCACAGTAGCTCCATGATAAGTAATACTGTTTTCCTTTTTTATAGATGAGGAAAGAAAGACAGGAAGGTATTCTATACAAACATGGAATAGTATAAAACAAGCTGCTACATTGAAGTAACCACATTCATTTAGATGTTGTTAGGATTCTGATAGCCTAAGGGGTTTAGCAGGACCCCGAGGAGAGAGCACAGCGTTCAGAACTTGCTGAACTCTGAGCTCAGTTCTTGGAAGTGAAGGAGGGCAGAGGGGAGGTAAGGGCAGTGAGGAAGGAAGGCATCCCGTTACCCTTCCAGTCTGGGTGGTTATGAGGGAGGAGGGCTGGAGGAGGGCTCCTCCCTGGCCTCCCTGAGCCCTGCTGAGCTCTGAGAGCCTGGGATGCCTAGAAGCACAGCTCACACAGGCCCAGTCACACTAGACTTTGCTCTGTATCAGGGAGTCTGCTTGTCTCTGCCACCTTAGTGCTCTGACTGGAATATGTACACCAGCCACCTGCTGTGCCTTCCCTGCCCATGTCTTCCATACTCATGTCATTGTCAAATGCAACCTCCTGTTCAGCTGTTGTCTTAGTTAGGGTTTTATGTCTATGAAGAGACACCATGATCACAACTCTTTTTTTTTTTTGGTTTTTCGAGACAGGGTTTCTCTGTATAGCCCTGGCTGTCCTGGAACTCACTCTGTAGACCAGGCTGGCCTCGAACTCAGAAATCCGCCTGCCTCTGCTTCCCAAGTGCTGGGATTAAAGGTGTGCGCCACCACTGCCCGGCTGATCACAACTCTTAAAAAGGACAATATTTAATTGGGGCTGGCTTACAGTTTCAGAGGTTCAGTCCATTATCATCATCAGAAAGATTGGCAGCACACACATAGACATAGTGCTAGAGGAGCCGAGAGTTCTACATCTTGATCCACAGGCAGCAGAAGGGAACTGTCCTGCTATGCTGGGTGTGGCTTGAGTCTATACTACCTCTAAGTCCCCACCCCCATGGTGACACATTTCCTTCAACAAGGCCACACCTACTGCAATAAGGCTACACCTTCTAATAGTGGCACTCCCTGTGGCCAAGCTTTCAAGCACACGAGTCTGTGGAAACCATTCCTGTTCAAACCACCACAGATGTTTTCTCAGTGATGCTATATAATTTTTGGTGGCCTTCTCAGAGACCCAGACTTTAAGAACTTGGTTTTTAATGGTTCTTCAGATTTTAATTATTTTTCCTAGAGTCATTACTGATTTGCATGACTATAGACAGGACACTTTCCCTATCCAGATATGGAGAGACTAGGCTGAGCTGGCTAATATTCTAATATTAGCCCCAACCCATTATGAATCTATATTTCTGGTTTTATAGAACTGTCTTCCATATAGAAGTGTGACTTAGCAGTTAGATAGAAGTGATGTCTCTCAGGTTCGTGGGTTTCATTTCATTTCTATCCTTGTAACTGTATCTGTGGCCTTGGACAAGTTGTTTACTGTCCTTATTTGTCAAGTGGGATTGATACCATCTTCCTGAAGAAAGTAACGTGATAACTATAAAATGCTGGCCACGGTGCCTATAGGAATATTTGTTCTCCTCACCTTCCTTTTTCTCATGGCATGGACTTTCTGTTATTCATGTTAATAGTTTGTGAAATGCCTTGTGAGTTTATTAAAAATTGTTCCTATTTTATAAGTGTTTATGTTTATTAAATTCTGTCTGTAGCATTTGTCTCTTACTAATTTTTGTTTCCTACTCTGTTGATGTTCTATTAATGGTGAGTGATGAATGAGTTTGTGGATTTTAAATATTTATCCAATCAAAAGTGTAATTTGTTTTGTCTTTTGTGGTTCTTTATGAGTCTGTTTGTAAAACTAACTTTTTGTTTTCCAGTTGAGGAAACTTCTGAACAAGAACAGGAAACTAACAGCAATGCTCAGAACCCCAGTGCAGAAGTGGGGAACCAGCAGGATGGCAATGTGTTGCCTTTAACCCTTGAAGAGAAGGAGAACAAAGAGTACCTCAAATCATTATTTGAGATTCTGATTCTCATGGGGAAGCAGAACATTCCCTTGGACGGGCACGAGGCTGACGAGATCCCCGAGGGTCTCTTTGCTCCAGATAACTTCCAGGCACTCTTGGAGTGCCGCATCAATTCTGGAGAGGAGGTCCTAAGGAAGCGCTTCGAGACCACGGCGGTCAACACGTTGTTCTGCTCTAAAACTCAGCAGAGGCAGATGCTGGAGATCTGTGAGAGCTGCATTCGGGAGGAGACACTCAGGGAAGTGAGGGACTCACACTTCTTTTCCATTATTACAGACGATGTGGTAGACATAGCAGGAGAAGAGCACCTGCCCGTGCTGGTGAGGTTTGTCGATGACGCTCATAACCTGAGAGAGGAGTTTGTGGGATTTCTGCCTTATGAAGCTGATGCAGAGATTTTGGCTGTGAAATTTCACACTACAATCACTGAGAAATGGGGATTGAATATGGAGTATTGTCGTGGTCAGGCTTACATTGTGTCCAGTGGATTTTCTTCCAAAATGAAAGTTGTTGCTTCAAGACTTCTAGAAAAATATCCCCAGGCTGTCTACACCCTCTGTTCTTCCTGTGCCTTAAATGCATGGTTGGCAAAGTCTGTCCCTGTGATCGGGGTGTCCGTGGCTTTAGGAACCATTGAGGAAGTCTGTTCTTTTTTCCATCGATCACCACAGCTGCTTTTAGAACTTGACAATGTAATTTCTGTTCTTTTTCAGAATAGTGAAGAACGGGCTAAAGAACTGAAGGAAATTTGTCATTCCCAGTGGACAGGCAGGCATGATGCCTTTGAGATCTTAGTGGATCTCCTGCAAGCACTTGTCTTATGTTTAGATGGCATAAATAGCGACACAGATATTAGGTGGAGTAACTGTATAGCAGGACGGGCATTTGTACTCTGTAGCGCAGTGACAGATTTCGATTTCATTGTTACCATCGTTGTTCTTAAAAATGTGTTATCTTTTACGAGAGCCTTTGGGAAGAATCTCCAGGGACAAACCTCTGATGTCTTCTTTGCAGCCAGCAGCTTGACTGCAGTACTGCATTCACTTAACGAGGTGATGGAAAATATTGAAGTTTATCATGAGTTTTGGTTTGAGGAAGCCACAAATTTAGCAACCAAACTTGACATTCAAATGAAACTCCCAGGGAAGTTCCGTAGAGCCCAGCAAGGTAACCTGGAATCTCAGCTAACCTCTGAGAGTTACTATAAAGACACTCTCAGTGTTCCAACAGTAGAGCACATTATTCAGGAACTTAAAGATATTTTCTCTGAACATCACCTCAAAGCTCTGAAATGCCTGTCTCTGGTACCCTCAGTGATGGGGCAGCTCAAATTTAACACATCAGAAGAGCACCATGCCGACATGTACAGAAGTGACCTACCCAATCCTGACACACTCTCTGCAGAGCTTCACTGTTGGAGAATCAAGTGGAAACACAGAGGAAAAGATATCGAGCTCCCGTCCACCATTTATGAAGCCCTCCATCTTCCTGACATCAAGTTTTTCCCTAATGTATATGCTTTGCTGAAGGTCCTGTGTATTCTCCCTGTGATGAAAGTTGAGAATGAGCGCTATGAAAATGGACGGAAGCGTCTCAAAGCATACCTGCGGAACACTCTGACAGACCAGAGGTCAAGCAATTTGGCTTTGCTTAACATAAATTTTGATATAAAACATGATTTAGATTTAATGGTAGACACATATATCAAACTCTATACAAATAAATCAGAGCTTCCTACAAATAATTCAGAAACCATTGAAAATACCTAAAAGATTTTAAAAATGGCTGTTGTCTTATTTTGTTGTTTGGAAGAAAAGCTGTAAGGTCTAGTAGGCCAGTTAATGACTTGCTGACGGACCTCCAGTTTAACATATCATTAACTATTGGTAATCCACGTATTTAAATGGCTCCTGTTTGAACTCTCATGCTTTCAATACCTGTCTGTTCTTCCACGAGTTGGCATTGGAAGTACCAAAATGCCTCTCTGCTAGTGGCACTCTGGAAATGTTTTAGTTAAAAGTCATTTTAGATATGATATTATCGCTGCTGATCCAGTTGTCAGTTATTAAGTTATCAGGTCTTTAGAAAATGAATTTTGTGAGAGAAATACATTTTATAATGTGTCATGATGAAATATACCATTGACTTTTGACTTGGAGTTATAGGTGTTTAAATCTGGTAGCTGCACTTGGAGGGCAGAGGCATGAGGACAACAAGTTTTAGGTCATCCTGGACTACATAGTGAGAACCTGTTTCAAAAAACAAGTGACGACTGGGGTGGAGCTTAGTGTGGAGCTCTTGCCTAGCGTGTGCTCTCACCTCAGTCCTGCAGAAGCCAAAATGACAGATGAGCTTGTAGTGGGCAGTCACAGGAAGTAAAGAGCAGCCTTCTGTCAGGGCAGAAGAACCTCAAAGGAACAAGCTAAAGTAAGAATGGCAGAGCCAGGCACTGTTGCTCCTCATTTGATTGTTGCTGTTTACATTCCTTTGCTGAGCCCACATTTTCATAGGCTTTTTTGCTATTCACTTCTGCTTCATGGAGAAGACAGACCCAGAGGCCATCCATATAGGCAACTGACTTGTCTGTTTTCTTCTTCTTTTTACATGATTATGTCTACTGCCTTGTCTTGATTTATAAGCAAAACCTACAGAAATAAATGTTTTGTGGTTTATCTAAAAAAAAAAAAAATACAGAAAATATTGCTGTTATTTTTGGTGAATAAAATCAATTTTGTATAGTTTATTTCAATCTAAATAAAATGTGAATTTTGTTTAAATTTCAGGTGAGGTATTTCTGGTGGGTCAGAACACATTCTTGTCTATTTTCTTAAAATGTTTATTTCATAATCAGCCTCATGCCTTTTACAATTCAAGATGAAGTATTTTCTAGTTTTTTTGTTTTTGTTTTGTGTTTTAAGGTGTAGGAAAATAATTAAAATCAAGTTATTAAGTGAGGACTAGGGTGGAGCTTAGTGTAGAGCTCTTGCCTAGCGTGTGCCTCAGTACTGCAAAAGCAAGCTTTAAGTTTGCTTTTTTAACTGGTTTGCTAAGTATATATTGTGGCCCTGCTATAGGTTGTTGGGGCTCGTGTCCACTGTTGCTGGTTAGAATGTCGCTGGGTGAATCTTGTAACTGCTGTAGGGCTATTTTGTGTTGAAGTGAGTTAATGTTATTTGAGCTTCAGACACAGAATTGGATGCATGTGCTGCAGCACGGGTCAAGCCTGCTGTTTGTATCAAATCAAACCTGTGCAGGTTATAAAAAGATGGAATTACTTTATGTTGTTAGCATTCTGTCCTTAACAGAGAACTGACCAATTCAGGGTGTCAGTGAAGCAGGCCAGAGTTGGCCTGTTGTATGTATCTAGTTCTTGAGACAACTAGTGTTGTGACTAGCAGACTCCCCAACCCGGGTCTGTTTCCTCCACCATAAGGCTGTGCTGTGGGCATTAGGTAATTTGTTATGAATGACCTGCTGCTGCCCAGACTTAATGGCTTAAAGAAACAATTTCACTTTTCACAGTTCTGAGGTTCGTTAAATATTCTTTGCAAGTATTATGTGGACTTTATGCCGTTGGTTGGCAGGTTTGCTGGGGTCTTCACGGGATGGCCAGGTTTTTCTGTGTGGTCCTTTGTCTTACGTCATCGTGGTTCTAGTGTACCAAGATAGCAAGGGAACCTTCAAAATCTGGACTCAGGAACTCACAGCGCATCACTTATACCACATACTGTCAAAGCAAATCCTTGGCTACCCTCGATGGAAGGAACAAGCATGCAAGTTCCCCTTGACAGCCATCGTTGCAAAATGGGCCCTGTTTTCAGTCCACTACAACTGCATGTCCAGAAGCATTGGACGGTGCCATCTTTTGTGTTTGTGTATTCTCTAGTTTGGGGCTCTGTGGAAACTGAGAGCCTCATGCCTGCCAGGCAAGCATTCTGCCAGAGCTGGCAAAACCCCAGTTAAAAGATATGCCAGGTGTGGTGGCGCAAGGGGTAACTTTGGTGGAGGAATCGCTGTGAGTTTGAAGCCAGCCTGGCCTACGTACTTTCTGACCAGCCAACGTTACAATAGTGAAACCCAGTTTCAATAAACAGAAAAAGGATTTTCCCAAATGGACCCTTGATAGTGGTTTGAGTTTGTGGTGGTTGCACAGATGAGAATTTCTATTTTCTAAAACTAGATAATTACAAACGGTAGCTATGATAGCTAGTTATGTCACAAATATGCCAAGCTTCTCAACTAAGTATTGGCAGTAACCAAGTACACTTACCCAAAGACCTAGATTTGGCCTATGGGATTGTAACCATATTTTATTTCTTAAATATGTATTTTTATTTAAAATTGTATGTATGGAGAGGGTATGGAGTCCAGAACGTGTTGGAAGCCCTTAAGCTGGAGTTAACAGATGGGTTTGAGCTGCTGTATGTGAGTGCTGGGAACTGCCTGATCTTCTACAAGAGCAGTGAGCTCTCTCAACCACCCAGCCATTTCTTCAGCCTCCTCAGCTGTACTTTTAAATAACCATGCACACAAAATACACAACTTAAGTAGATTAGATTTATTAAGGTTAAAGCAGAAGGGGAAAGAGTATCCATGAGAACCTTGTGGAGTTTGAACAAAAAGTGTACCTAGACAGCTTGCAAAATGTCATAAGAAATATATTCAAGAATTAACATTTAATTGCAGGAATTTTTGCTTTTGACATTTATTCTCACTTCTGGGAGGAAAGTTACACAGCTGAGTCCTACAGTAGGATGGTAGCCCTATAAAACAGAGGGGAGCAGATCCTTTATCCTAACTTGCATGTACTTTCTGTTTCATCGTGGGCTCCAGGAGGTCAGTAGTCGTTTGAGTTGGAAGAGGCCTCTGGAGACCATCCCTCTGCAGTAGTTTAGCTGGATTCCGTTTGTTTTTATTTCTTTGGAGGGGGCAGGGCACTTCTTAACACTGAAGTGATTCTTCAGGCACAGGAAAGTTGTCCTCGTAGTGTTTGTTAATATTTACATGATACTTCAGAGCTGACAAAGCATCTTCATTATCTCATTTATTTCCCAGGAAAATTTGGGCAAGTATTAGCCCCATTTTTCAGTTGAGAAAGCAACTGTTCAGAGATAAATTAATTGTCCCAAATTATAGCTAATGAGTGCCAGAACCAGGTACTTCAGCCCAGGCATTTGATCTTAAAATTGGTTACGAAGGCCACTTCATTCTTAAGGTTTGTGAAGGAATATTTGCCTTGGACATAGACTTCTTTTACGTTCTCGCTTCATCTGTTGCCAGCTTTCAGCACAACATCGAGAATGCACTCATTATGGTCGACATGGGTTCCTTGAAAAAACGACAAAAAAGGTTTGGAGCCTGCAGCTTCTGAGGCTTTACAAACTGGCTGTAGAAATGCTGCCGCCTTTGTTCAGCTGCCAAGACACTGCCCCAAGGGGCTGTGGATCCAGGTCCATTTATTTCATGAGAGTGGGTGCAACTTTCTCCTGCTATCGTCAAATGCTGCGCTAGCCAGCTGTCTGTGGCCAGGAAAAGCAAAGTGACTTTTGGTATAGATTAGCATAAAAATATCTCCTAGATCAGCTTCAGGAAATAATTACTAACTTAGGAACAATAAGTCTGATTTGTAGGTTGGCAGTTAATTTCCAGGCCTGTTTTTATGCCCTTATTTCTCCCTGCAAATGCTATATAAATAGAATACATTACATGCCACTGTATTTGTGTTCATAAATTACTTGGACAGAGTGAACAACAGACTTCAAAACTAAGTAGAGGTAGTAAATCTGCCCCCCTTTTAATGAGTTTAAATTTACAGTAGTAGCTTGAACATCTGGAAGTTTAAAGTCCTAATTCGTTCCAAATGTTCGACAAGGATATACTGCAAAAGAGGATATTGTAATTGAGGGATCAAGAAAATCGTGGACTCAGTCTGAGGCCTTTCTATTTTCTCTGTGTACATTAATCACTTCGCACAAGAGGCTGACAGCAAAGAAGAGCTGGACCCAAATATCCAAGTTGACTGCTTACGTGAGTAGCCTTGGCAGGACAGTTGGAGGAGGGGTGAGTTTAAAAGCTGCTGGTTAACCTGGGGTACAGTGGGCAGTGCTTCCATGCTCTCATCTGCTTTATTCATAAGGACATAAGGATGGGGGGAGGTGAATTATTAAAACTGGACTTAGAAAAGTCACAACTTCTGACTTCTAAATTGTAATTTTGATTAATGGGTCTTGTAATCCAAGAATCTGGTCTGCAGCCAACACCTAGCACTAGACTAAGCATTCATTTAATGTAGTTAACGGAGTCCCCGTGGGATGCTTGTGAGGTGCCGATTTGGTTTTCCAGCAGCAGCAGGAGAGTTACTGTTCACAGTAGCAGCCACTGTCAGCCGCTTGGGGTGTGCCAGGCCTATGCTGAGGCAGTTTGCCTGGCCTGTCTTGTGAAACCTCTACCCCATAAAGAGGGCACAGGTGAGAGTCTAAGACTCGGGAGTCAGACACCAAATGAGCTATGGAACCAGGATTCCAGCATAGTGGGAAGGTTTGCAAATCTAATGTATTAACTCTTGCTTGCTACTTACACTGACTTAAAGTGTTACATTGGATAGCTGCAGTGTTCCAACCATTTAGCCTCAGGCACCAGCTAAGTATGATGGGAACAGAGGAAAATGGAACAGAGCCCATGCCCTGGATACAAAGGTGAATAAGATGCAATCCAGGCCTTGAGTGAGCTCAGTCACATGGGCGAGACAGACGTGCAAGCTGGGGACTGCCAGAACCAGGGCTACAGGTAGATAACAGTGTGATTGACCATCCTAACTGGAGCACATTTCAGAATGTTAGTGTACTCTCAAGATAGCATAAATGGGCTTTTTAGAGCAAAGAGTGAAGGTCACTGTCACTAAGGAAACCTCAGGTTATGACAAGAGGATTCTAGCCAATCAGAGTGGGCAATACCCTGTGTTGCCACATCACCAGCCCCACTGCTCAGCCTTTGTACCTCAACTTCTATGCCACTTTCTGTAGGGGCTTTCCTGGGTCAAGTTGCTCTTACCTATGCTCCTGGGTTTGCCGAGGTCATTCACTGATGGAAGCCCTGTGAGAACCTGTGTGGTTGTTGGGTTGCTTCTACCCTGACACTCAGAGCATCATTGAGTACAGGAAGTCAGCAGGATGAACAACAGCCTTTGCAGGTGCCTTTAACAGCACTAGTTCCCCAAACATCACCTCTTTAAATTACTGAGTTACGATGGCACATAACCACTATCATTTCCAGTGAAGATGTGGGGAACAAGTTTGAAGCCACTGAGAAACAGCATTTGCTAAGAGATGGACCTCTGAAAGCAGTGTTTACCAAGTAAGTGAATGGCCCCAAATATTTTTAAGTTTCTCTTCTTTCCTTCCTGGTGAAAACAGGGCTGTTATTTTGACAGTCATTCCCCAAGCAGATAGCATTAATAGCTGCGATATCTAGTATGCAAGGTCCGTGGGGAGCATGTGATGTCTGTTGCTTCCTGACACCAGTATTATCCAGGCTACATTGAATTCTTCATAGTCGATCTGGGACAACTTTCTCTCTCTCTCTCTCTCTCTCTCTCTCTCTCTCTCTCTCTCTCTCTCTCTCTCTCTCTCTCTCTCTCTCTCTCTCTCCGTGTATGTGTATTGCTGGAGACCTGTAGGGTTCCTGAAGAGCTGCTGCATTTCAGTCTACAATGGAATTCTGAAGAGGTTGAATACAATACCAGCTGTGGCAACAGGATAGATAAACTTGCTAGTGAGAAAAGTAGAAAACTAAAGTTTCTTTCTTCCACATCCTTTATCTGGGCTGTACCAGATGTGGCCCAGATTTTGAGTGGGTCTAGCTGCTCCAAATAATCTGATTAAGAAAACCCAGCAGTTTGAGTTTTAGTTGATTCCAAATGTAGTCAAGTCGACAACCAAGATTAGCCCTCATGTGAAGATGGAGAGCTGGAAGTCACCTCGGAGGCTACAGAGACAGCCATTCATTTTGCAGAGGCACCCCTGGATGGTGGCGGGGCCAGGGGTGAGCACAAGTGTCCTGTGAAGGCTGTGTTTTGTCATACCACACAGAAGACAGACTGAATCATGTCTTGGCAGGTGAGCAGTCTGCCCTTTCAACTCTTACTAGTATAAACAGTAATCCTGGACTGGTGTCAGCTTTACAGGAGAGAGATTTATTAAGCAGGCCAGGGTCTGCTAGTGCTTGGCACACTACTGGGTTTAGTTACTATAAAAGTTTGCTCTAAAAATATCTGATATTGATTACATCTTTTTTAAAAAAGTGCATGTGTGTGCATGAGTGCACTTAACGTATTTCTTTAATGCTATATGTTCTATAATATGTTTTTCTTGTCTTAGACTCCAGTAGCATTCTGAAGGAGAAATTTCATTATTATTTATGACAACATTTTTCTTCAAAAATATTTGTTATCTCAGATCCCTTAGTATACATCATACCAGCCATTATTCTGGGCGTTTTGTCAGCAAAGATTGGACCTTACAGGCAACATGCTGGCCTGCTCACTCCTCAAGCCCAACTGTCTATTATCTGTCACTTTCCCCAAGTTACCACCCTCACTGCATACCCTGGACCAAACTGTCATCCCCTTTTACCTTACTTTTCCATCTGAGTTTCTTTGCTGATGTGGTTGGCTCAAGAGCTCCTCCACACTCAGGCCGCTGGTCCTGAGTGAGGGCCCAACGTGAACTCCCTCCATGCCCGCCAATGGCCTCATGAGCCATGATTTTCTTGGGCTTCTCCCTTTCACCAGCCTCTGCAGAGAAGCATGTTCAAGATGCACTTGGAAAGCTGTTGGTAGACCACTTTCCTAGCATATGCAAGGCCCAGATTCAATACCCAATATTACAAGAACCAAACCAACAAAAAAGTCCGTCTCTGCCAGCCGTCGGCCTCACTTACTCTTAGCTTACTGTTTGTATTATTCACCTCTTTGCTGCCTGAGTTTCGTCTGCACAGAGGAGTCTTCTCTAGAGCAGTGGTTCTCAGCCTGCGGGGTCATGACCCCTTTGGGAGTTGCATGTCAGATATTTACATTATGATTCATAACAGCAAAATTAGTTATAAAGTAGCAGAGAAACAAATTTTATGATTAAGGGTCACCACAACACAAGGAACGAACTAAATGGCCACAGCATTAGGAAGATTGAGAACGCTGCTCTAGCTGCTCCCCATCCAGGCTTCCTTCTCTAGAAATGGCTTCTTTTTACAGTTTTAGACCCTGGTCCTCTTCACTGTGATTGTATTCCTAGCTCAGAGCAACCCTGGAAGGTACTAGCTGCTGTATGCCTTTCTAGTAAATGAGCAAAGGCTGGCTTAGAACCAATGGGGAATTTAAAGTGGCTGGGGGGTTAGAGGAGAGGAAAGCCACCAGAGATGGGGAGACAAAGGGTTTTAGAAGCTGAGCTAAAGCCTTGGAAGTGCTTTCAGGTCTGCCCATCAAGTCTCTAGTCAAAGGTGTTCAAGAGATGCTGAGCTTAGAATCCCAAACTCTGTGAACTGGTCAAGGTCAGTGACTGTCGCACACATGGTGAGTGGGGCAGCGTCTGTCTGCCTTGCAGTTTCTGGGTGTGGTTAGCAAGTGAGAGGCAGTCAAAGGAAAGCATATTTGTCACTGCTAATCATGCTTATTAATAAAGTCTGTGATTGGTATAGTCTTTCTCCTAAAATGTTCTTGAGATGTGACCCCTCTGGGTCCCCAGGGCTCTTTCACACTAACGACCCTGGCATGGGACTCACCAGCTTCCCCTACTATGCAATACCTTTGTATTTACCACCATCTTACCTCTTTCTTTCCTAGTCAAGGAATCCCTGCCTTGGGCTTTTCTTCTCTTCTCAAGCCATAGCCCATATAGTTTTCATTGCCCTCTTTAGAACCGGCTTCTGTCTGAGCTCCTGCCTTTCATCAGAGAATGGTAACAGACCTGAAACATTGAGTGAAAGCTGCATCCCTCTAAATGATCTGCCACACAGTAGCATTTCCCCCAAGGTGACAGCTTCTTTTCCTGCTTTGAAGTTTCCAGGAAGAGATGATTAAATTCAATGGCAGCCGCTGGTGATTTAAGATCTGTAGCAAATGGTGGGCTCACTTAGGCTAAATTTTCTCTGCATAGCATGGGACTTATCCATGTGTTTAAATAATAGAAACCTGGGATTGAATTCAACCTGCTGCTGGTCAAGCGTTCTCCCACTGAGCCACATCCTACCACAGTTAAGTCAACCTTTGTCCTTTGTACACTTGATGCTCACATTTAGGAGGGACAGAACGTTTTTCACATGCCCCCCTATGCCAGGCAACGTGAGATGATGTGGGTTCATCATCTCATTTAAGGCCCACGGACTGATGATGATGATGATGGGTTATCCCTACAAGTCAACTAGATTTCAGAGAGATCATTTGCCTAAGGCCCAAGTCTGTGCAGAGCCAGAGGCCAAGGTCTGCACTACCATGCGGCCAGGCTCAGTTTCACCACCGGTCTTGAAAATGCACCACAGACTTTATGTCTGCTCAATTCTCATAATGGCTACTCAGCTAGAGCTGCCGTCCTTGAGAGACTGGCTGAATGCAGCACCACTGGGTCTTGGCACATATCTCCTTTCCTCTGTCCCTGTGACTTTCTCACCAGGGTCCTTTGCATGCCACTGGGCTGGTTGGAGGGGTTCTAAGCTTAGCTGTGAAGACTTAAAGAACTGGTAGAGCATGCTGGGACAGCAAGCCCACAATGCCTGTGTCATCTGTGGGAGGAGAGGTGAGGCTTCTCATCCTTGGAGCAGAAGAGGCTGCTGAGCCTTTTCTGCTGAGAGCAGAGGCAGGCCTGGGAGCTTGAGGGTGAGGGTCAGAGAGCATCAGGAGAAAGCAGGCACTTAGATGAAGCCTCACTGTGAGCTGCCTCTAGGGGCCCTTAGGGTTTTACCTGAGGAAAAAAAGGAAGACATTTTGACTCTGAGTTCCAAAGGTTTCAGGCTGTGGCTGGCTGGCTCTGTCATTCCTACTTATGTCAAGGAAGACATAGCACACAGAGTGTGGAGGAGTAAAGCTGCTTGCCTTGAGAGGGCCTGAATCAGGGAGAGAGCAAGGGGCTGTGTACAGGATATCCCCTTCAAGGGCATGTCCCAGTGACCAGCTTCTAACTACTAACATGTTTACCAAATCCCAGTACCCTGGTAAACTATATCTACTCATGGGTTGATCCATGAGGAATCAAATTTTTGTATTATTTTACTGGGATCAAACCTTTAATGCATGAGCTTTTGTTGAGCATGTAGAGTCCAACCATAACAGAAACCGGAGCCTTGGGTGAATCATCTTGGCATGTGGCTAGCCTGACTGCTTAGCCCCGCTCTGAATGTTATCTGTAAAGCAGGGGTGCATCTTACCTATGATGAAGGAGAAAATGCCCAAACGCTCATAACACTCTAGTTCTTGTTTGAAACATTGACAGAAACTTCTAGAAGGAATTAAAAAGGGTGAGATTCACATTACCTTCAAGTCTTGGATATGAGAAGCAGGTCAGGATGCTGGCTGAAGTGGAAACAAGATGGAGGAGCAACAGAGCTTAGAGCAGGGGAAGAGATCACTGGGCTCTTCCTCCTGATCCTCCTCCATTCGTGCCTTCAGTCCTCATGGCTCATGGCCAGACTCTGGATTCTAAGAAACTGGTGAAACATATGTTTGATTGAATAATAGTGTTCAAGGGAACCAGAAAGCATTTCTATCACACATGCACTGGTTTTAAGTTGCAGCTCTAGTCCAAGACATTAAATCAAAGGTGGGTGCGTATCTTAGGCTAGAGAGAATAATGATCTGCCACTTTAGAGTTAGAAATACGGAAATCAAGACCAGCGTTCCAGTTCCTGGTCTCCCACAGACCAGCTTTGTTATTGCAGGCGGGAAACTTGGATGCTCCGATGAGTGCATTCTCATGATAGTCCCTAAAGTGCCTGGGTACAGGAGAGAGCAGCTAAAGCTGATTTGAATCTCAGTGTCCATTCATTTTGGAAAGAGATCTGCAGAAACAGTACTTATCTGATTAGAAGCTGCTGTACTTTGAAAACAACTCTGTGCTTTTGGTCAGGTTAGCACGAGAGTGGAAATTCTCACCTAGGGCCTACTTCACCCCTCCTATTGTATTTGCCAGTGTCTGGCTCCCACAACTGTGGAGACTCTCAGCATCAAAGGAGCAGGAGCCAGGAGGGTAGCAACATATCCTACAATGCTGGGGTCCCAGCCTCAAATACATGGCACGGTATTAAACCGAGGAGAATAGATGGAACCTAGGTGCCTGGGTTGGAACCCTAGCTGAGTATCTTGGGATTATTTCCTTGAGCTCTGTTCCTCAGTGGCCTTTATTGAGAGGACTGACAATAGTATCTGCTGTGGAGTGTTAGGATAAAAAATAAAGGGGAGGGGGGCTGTCAGCGCGCTTGTAGCCAAGACTGACAAGTTTAACCCCAGGACCCATATGGTGGAAAGAGAGAACCAACTCCCAAGGGTTGTCCTCTGACCTCCACGTGCAGGGTATGGCAGACATAAGTGTACACACACACAAAGAGAATGTTCTGGAGTGAAGCAGTTCTCTCCAGGCTGTAACTCAGCAGCAGGGAGAGGAGAGAGAGGTAGGGTTCTCAGCAGCACGCTGCAGTCCATGGTGTACTGTTTCGTAAGTACACCCTCGGCTGTGTATCCGGGAGTCATCCAGGCTGTGCTCTTGTGAACTGTGCTTTGCTCTGCACATGCTGCTTTTCCCAAAGGAGCACTTGGGAAGTCAGCGAAGCATGCCTGCTCTGTAAACTCAGAAAAACAATGCCTTGGCCAGGGATCTGTTCCTGCTCCAGCCTCAGTTTTCTCACTCATGAAATAAAGATGCTGGATTAGGAGACGGGACCCCAGTGCCTGCTCTAACCATGCAGGGCTGAAAGAACGCTGTCTTTAAGATACAGTAATACTAGCAAGGACTGTGCCAAGAAATTTACACAAATAAACTCTTGCACCCCTCAGAACAACCCTGTGAAACATTGGATATTATGGCTATGAGTTGATGTCACCAGGGCTCAGAGACTTTAAATGACTTACCCCAGAATGTGGAACACCAGATGTAGGGACAGTCAGCAGCACCCCAAGCCAGAATACCCCATGATTCTGGCAAGCCAAGGTGCTTAATGCTTGTGGCATTTAATGAATGAATGTCAAGGGGAAATCACAAACTAGCCTGTTTGTCTCTGAGCTCTGAGCATCCCTGCCTCTCACCCCTTCCTCCCTCCCCTTGCCTGGCTTTCTGGTGCCCACTCACTCGCCATAAGCTTGACATGCCCTCAGAGGCTAGAGAAACTGCTCTTCAAGGGTGTTTCATCGACAACTGCAGATAACGGCCTGCCCATAAGTCTATCAGGTAAACCCGCTCTGGGCCCAGCCCTTGAAGAGTTTGATGACACAGCTGACCTGTCCTGGCACCTGACATGAGAAGCGTAGTGTCTGTGGGAGGCTTGGGGGAAGGAAGACAGGTAAGAAATCTGGCTAGTTCCAGGACATTGAGGTCAAAGCCATCCTCAGAGGAGAAAGGCTTAGCAAAGCCACTATTGGGGGTCATACTGTTCTGGAAGGGCAGGTCTGGAGGAGGGTGGGCATTAAGGCTTCTCTTGGGGGGAAGGTCTGGAGGGGGTCAAGCTGCTTTCTGGAGGGGCAGGTCTGTGGGGGTGGGGGTTAATGCTTCTCTGGAGGGGCAGGTCTGGTGGGAGTCAGGCTGCTTTCTGGAGGGGCAGGTCTGTGGGGGTGGGGGTTAAGGCTTCTCTGGGGGGAAGGTCTGTGTTTTGTATGGGCTACAGCTTCCCTCCCTGATCCATCCTTCATCCGGTGTCCTGATACCACACAACAGAAAATAAGGAAATGTTTTCTCTCTATCAGTTCAGAAAATCAGCATGGGGCTGGGAAGGAGGCAGGAGACTGTTTGCGAGTGCCTGCCATGTGCCAGCACTTCCTGTGTTGTTTACTTTCACACCCAAAGTTGGTTGGTGCTCTCATTGTAGAGTTATGGAAAAGGGAGGCAATCGGCTAGCAGAAAATGGCTTCTGAGGAAATTTAAGGTCATGGAGGTCTGCTGGTCTCTTGTCATTTTAAATGCCAGCCCCATCCTCAAGAAACTGGGGAAAATGGCAGTGCTGGGTGTCCCCTGAGCTGTGGAGTGTGGGTGCAAGTATAGACAGCCCACTTTCCATAGAGTCCCGCCAGGTGCTATGGCCAGTCCACTCAGGTGTTGCTTCCTTCCATGCGTTCATTGCCCTAGGGACTATCTAAAGGACTTGACCAGGCAGCGTGCTTCCAGATCTAGATCCATATCCAGAGGCAAGCTCCAGCTAGAAATGATGGCCCAAGGCAGAACTGAGGGGAGAAGGACCTTCTATCTGTCCCCAGGGACTGCCCAAGAGCTGGCAACCTCAGACCTGCAAGACTGAGGTCAAGTTTCTGCATGAGTAGAATTGGAGACAGGTCAAACAAGCTGCTGCACGCCCTATCATGAATGCAATCTCAGTCATTCTTCTACCCAGTCATTCCCTAAGTCCTTCCTTCTGCCTCCAGTCATTTCTCAATTTCCCTCACCAATTTCCTGCTTCTGGTGCTTACCTGGGGGCACCTGTCAAGCGACTCTAGAAGCCTTAGTCTTGGTGCAGAAAGCATGCCACAAACACCTTGCTGTATGAGAGGACTTGAGCTGAGAAATGGGATCCTAAGAGCCGTGGATCGGAAGGAACAGCACGAGCAAAGGTGGAGGTGTGAGTGCACGTAGAGACCCATGTGTGGCAGAGGAGAGTACGTGTGCAGACCTGAAGGTGCCCATGCTCTCCTAAGGCAGCGACCCCACCCCATTCGACAGAATGTTAGTATTGAGATGGTCCCAGTCAGACACTTGAGAAGCACCAATATTTCAGTGGGTTCGAAAGGTGGAGATGCCATGGGAAAGGCTGTCCCACCCCCATCACACAGCAAAGCACCCAGGACACCTGTGCTGCCTAGTTTTTATGACAACCTGACAGTTGCCAGAGGGCAGGGAGCCTCCATTGAGAAGCCCTGTAGGACATCTTCTTAAGTAGTAAATGATATAGTAGAGCCAAGCCCATGGTGGGTGATGCCATCCCTGGGCTGGTGGTCCTGGCTTCTATAAGCAGCCTGTCTTAGTTAGGGTTTTACTGCTGGGAAGAGGCACCATGACCAAGGCAACTCTTATAAAGGACAGCATTTAACTGAGACTGACTTATAGGTTCAGAGGTTCAGTCCAGTATCATCAAGGCAGGAAGCATGGCAGCATCCAGGCAGACATGGTGCTGGAGGAGCTGAGGGATTCCACATCTTGTTCTGAAGGCAAAAGGCTAGCTTCTAGGAAGCTAGGAGAAAGGTCTCAAGGCCCACCCGGACAGTGACATACTTCCTCCAACAAGGTCATACCTCTCTGGCCAAGCATATTCAAACCACCACACAGGCTGAGCAAGCCATGAGGGGCAAGCCAGTACTCAGCACTCCTCCATGGTCTCTGCACCAACTCCTGCCTCCAGGCTCCTGCCCTGTTTGAGTGTCTGCCCTGACTTCCTTTGATGATGAACAGAGGTATAAGCCGAATAGACCCTTTTCTCCCCAAATTACTTTTGGTAATAGTGTTTCATCACAACAATAAAAAACCTGACTAAGACATTGCCAAAATTATTTTACTATAAATCCCCGTGTTTCAAAGGAATGTCTTTATTTAGAGAAGGTGCTTTGTACAGTCCAGTGACTAATGACTTTGTTTTCTGTTTTGGCCATATTTTTTCTTACTAAAATAAAAGTAGAAAAATGGAAATTAAGTTAAAAATGGAAAAAATAAGAGAGCACAAAACATCACCACAGCTGAACTTCCCATGACAGACATTTTATAGAACAGTGACCCTGTTATCTTCCGTCTCCCCTCGAGATCATGATGTTTTTACTCTTGGGCTTTCTCTTCCTTCCCTATCACAACTAGTGAGGCCAGCACATCCACAGACCTTTGAGGGTGCTTTGAGACAACCATGCTTGCATCTGAAACTGGGGAGGGGGACAACTCTGCTTCCAGAATCGGCTTCAGAATGAGATTTAAAAACACAGGAAATTTTACCAATGTGATGTATGTTGCATACATCTTAGTTTCTTTTCCTGTTGCTGTGACAGAATTCCCTGACAGTTTAAAGAGTTCCCCTTGGCTCACAGTTTTGAAGGTACAGTCCATCATGGTGAGAAAATTTGGTGGCAGAGCTTAAGGGAGCTGGTCACTTTGCAACCACAGTAAGAATGCAGAAAGTGACAAATGCTAATGCTCAGCTAGTGCGCTCTCTCTCTCTCTCTCTCTCTCTCTCTCTCTTTCTCTCTCTCTCTTTCTCTCTCTCTCTCTCTTTCTCTTGTACACATACACACACATACACGTGTATGTAAAAAACAGGGTTTCTATATGCAACTTTGGCTGCCCTGGAATTCACTGTCTAGACCAGACTGCCCTCAAACTCACAGATATCCTCCTGCCTCTGTCTACTGAGTGCTAAGACTAAGCACTGTACCAACCTGGCAGCTTTCTTCTTTTTATGCAGCCTGGGGACCAAGCCTAGAGAACAGTACCTCCCAATTTTAGAGTGGGCCTTCCCACCTCGGTTACCTAATCATGATAATCTCTCACGGATATACCTAGAGTTTGGCTTCTAGGTAATTCTAGACCTGGTCTAGTTGATGATATAAACCATCACAGGGACTAAGGGATCAGATTTTGAGGAAGTTGTGTTCTTACAGTTTGAATATATTTCAAGCAGAACAGTGGGGTATGTTTTGGCCAAGTGTAGTCCAGGACCCATTTTGTATAGCCCTCAAATTTTGAGGTTTTTAGGTTTTTAAAGGATTTTAGTTGAGGGCTATGGCTCAGCGGATAGTGTCCTTGCCTAACATTCATAAAAAGTCCTGGGTTCAGGGCCCAGCACCATGTGACCTGGGCATAGTGATGAATACCTACAGATTCAGCAGTAAGGAGGTAGAGGCAAAAGGACCAGAAGTTCAAGGTCATCCTCAACTACACAGGAATTCAAGGCCAGGCTGAAATAGTTCTAAAGTGTGGTGGTTTGTATATGCTAGCCCAGGGAATGGCACGATTAGGAAGTGTGGCACTGTTGGAGTAGGTGTGTCACTGTGGGTGTGGATTAAAAGAGCCTCATCTTAGCTGCCTGGAAGCAAGTATTCTGCTAGCAGCCTTCAGATGAAGATGTAGAACTCTCAGCTCTTCCTGCACCATGCCTGCCTGGATGCTGCCATGCTCCCACTTTGATGATGAGGGACTAAACCTCTGAACCTGTAAGCCAACCCAATTAAATGTTGTCCTGTATAAGACTTGCCTTGGTCGTGGTGTCTGTTCACAGCAGTAAAACCCTAAGCCATAAAGTATATGAAATTTAGTAAGATTTTACTAGCCTCACCTGTGCCCCTCCAGTAAACTCATCTGTGGCTCACTTGGAGCCACAGCAGCATTTCAGTGGAGAGCACATGGACCTCGAGCCTAAATAATAGTCACTGCTCCTTGACAGGAGACCTTTGCCACCCCTGTGCTAAAGAGTGCTACAAGGGTTGTCCTTGTAGCTGCCACGTATGCTACCTGTGAACCTGATCTCAGCATCCCTGTTTCTTGCTGTTTTATCCTGGGTCTTGTGTGCATGACACAGAAAGTTGACTTACCATGAACAATCCTGGCTAGAGCCATGAGCCACACAGCAACTCTGCAGGTCCAGTCATCTTCCTCTCGATCTCTCCAGAAGGAAGCTCAAGATTTGAGAGACTTAGCAACTTCCTAAAGCCACACAGCTGGCCACGGGCATCAGAAAACTGGAAGAAGCTCAGTGGAGAGTAGTCACACCAGCTAAATGACAGGAGTTGTCAAGTCATTTCAAGGGTCATGAGGAGCTACATATTTGCCACGGAGCTTCCAGCCCTGGCCATGGGTGGGCAGGCAGGGTCTCATCCATTGAGCAAGCAGATCTTAGACAGCCAGGTTCAAGGTGCCAACCTGATCCCCATGTGCTATCCCTGTGACCTCAGCAAGAAGGGTCCTGTCTGTCAGATGTCAGATGCAGGCTGCGAGAGTAGAACTCTGATTTGTGGAGGCAATGGCGTTCTTACGATAATTTTTAAAGATGTATTTTTATTTTATGTATATGAGTTTTGCCTACTTGTATGTATAGGTACCATATGAATAACTGGTGCCCGCAGAGGCTAGAAGAAGGGGTTGGATCCCGTGGAGCGGGAGTTATAGGTGGTTATGAGTCACCGTATGGGTGCTGGGAACCAAGCCTTGGCCTTAAGTGAATGTTCTTAACCGCTGAATCACCTTTCCATCCCCTGTTTAAGACAATCTTAAACAGAGCTGAGAATGTGCCTTGCTTGGTAGTAGACATGCTTGTCTTGCCTGTCATTCCTGTCTAGGAAACAAAAGTAAAGCTATCTTAAGCTGAATTTATTTATTCTTTCATATAATTCAACAAATACTACCCCTTCAAGCACCCGGAGCCTGTAGTTGGCGGATCATCTTCCTGGCTTGAGTCTCTCTGTTGTGTGGGAGAGGACTGAAAGGTCACTACCCCTTCTCTCAGGGTGGGGATGGACCGGCTGACAAGCTCCCCAGCACTAAGGGTGTGTGCCAGTAGACACCATAAAGACTCTTGCTTATAGGGCTAGAGAGATGGCTCTGCACTTTAGAGCATTTACCGCTGCTTTTCCAGAGGATCCAAGTTCAGTTCCCAGAACCCACTACAGGTAGCTCACAAACTCCTGTAAGTCCAGCTCCAGGGGATGTGAGACCCCTTCCCTGCCTGCATGGGCACTGCACACATGAATGCACGCGTGCGCATGCACACAGACACACAGACACACAGACACACAGACACACACACACACACACACACACACACACACACACACACACACTCAATTAGCAAATAATAAAGATAAATCTTTTCAAAAGATTTTCCCTTATAACCAGCCACTTTCCAGATTGGGTGGTGAAGGCCAGAACCTGAAGCAGCTTCTTCATGGCTTCATTAATCAAAGAGGCTTTATGCAGTCGACAGAGACTGGGCATGGCTGAGGAGACAGAAACAAGGAGGAGGCCAGCTGAGCAAAGCTCTCCAGATGGAAAGAGACCCGTTTCACAGAGGCCAAATATCCCTCCCAACCCACCTGGCAGAACCACCCTAACCTCGCCTCCTGCCCCGCCCATTCTCTGCCAGAGCCAGGGTGTCAGCCTAAGCTTGGTGACAGCAGCCCTGAACAGGCTTGGGTGGCTGAGGCCCTTCATTGTAGCAGCTCTGGCCTCTTGCAGGAGCCCAGCCCTGCTGAGCTGTATTCCTGCCAACCAGAGAGTGCTGTCTGGCTTCTGAGGGGAAGTCTCCATGCAAGTAACTCAACCCATTCCCCGCAGCTCAGCACGAGCCCTGGAGGTCTGTCTAAAGGATGATAGCCTTGTGGCAGGACCTGTGAGCATTTCTCGGAGCCAGGAATGAGCAGTAGTGGACCTTTCAGCCTTGGGGTAGAGGGTTCCCCCAAACTGTTGTGTGATTTTGAGCAAGGCAACCCGTCTCTGGGTCTCCGTTTTTGTCCAAGGGAGACTGGCATCCCCCAAAAGCTTGCCAATGGAGGGACTGGCCAGGGTCCCTTGGGTCTACAGTGTCCCTTTCAAAGCTCTGATCACTCTGCCATGTGATTAAGGCACCTGACAGCTGAGTCCCCTCCATCTGGCTTAGCCTTAGAGGCAGGAGGGTTAGATAGCAGGGCTGGCAGTTGGTTCTCAGCCTCTCTCCCATGTTCTATGGAATTATTCTGGGTGTGACTTTCTCTCCCCTCAAAATAACAAAGGAGGAACTGGATTTTCCTCAGCAGGGTCAGAATGGGGAGCTGGGGCTTGGATGTGAAACCCCTGTAGTGAGTGAACCTTGAAAGCCAGCATAGAGTGGAGCTGTGAAATGGGGTTTTCGTCATTTCTTCCCACGAAGTTGTTTTGATATTATACAAATAGAATAAGCAACTGAAGCTTTACTAATGTACCCTTTTAGGATGAGTGACTTCCCTTTAAACCATGCCTTCCTTAAATGTGGGGAGCAGAGAAGGTATGAGCAAATTTTTTTTTTTTTTTTTAGGATGCAAAGTATTTTATTTTTAAACTTCTAAAGTTTGAACATAAGATAGCCTAGTTTAGATGAGTTTCCAAGCTGAATGCATTTGCATGGAGCTCAGTTTCTGGCTGATAAACAGTTCCTAATACCCCATGTGGGTACCTACGTTCTGATTTGTAGGTGGTGAGCTGACCAGCATCCACTGGTAACGTCCCTTTTTGCCTTGGTAAGGGTTTAGCAACCATTAATTAGGCTTTGTTCTAGCCTTGCACAGCCAATGCTGTCCCGAATGTCTCCTGCGAGGCATACACCATGTACAGGAAGCCGTCTTCTTCTCTCTCACTCTCGTACACTTCAGAGATGGGCGTGGACACACTCACCATGCTGTGCCCGTTCACCAGGAGGAAGAAGGCTTGGTTAGCGTTGAGCTGCAAGCGCCTTCTAATATCTTGATGAGCTCACTCATATTCACGTGATCAGGTACAAGGAACTTGGTCTTGTCCAGGATGGGCAGCTGCTTCTCACCCTTGTAGCGCTCTATAATCACTGGGATCTTGGTGGGGTGCTGCTCCCGGATGAGACGGACATCTTCCACTCTTTGTTCGAAGCTCCGGCGCTGCTTGAAGGTCTTCTCGGATGGCATGGCGAGCGGGAGTCGTGGGTCAGACGATCTGTCTCCCGCGACGATCACTTCCCTTGTGTGTCTCCTCAGCCTGAAGCCGAGTCCGAATGTTTTTAACATAGACAGGGTCATGCCAAGGACCTAGTGCCTCAGACCCATGGAAGTAGCTCAGTTTCCCTGCCACACTGGGGTGAGCCTCAGAGGAATGACAAAGCCTTCTCTGCTCTGAGAGTGAATGTTGACAGTGTGAGCAAGTGCAAATGTTTACAAATGATTGGCCTATGTGTGCAAAAGCCCAGCAACTGTAGCTTCTGGAGGTGTGCATCCTTGGCTGGCTGGAAGGCAGAAACCTTCTACCCAGACTAGCTAGCCCCATCTCCCGGCTGCTGCACTAAATGTTGAGGCTCTGGGTTGCTACACAGTAGGTGGAATTCCATCAGAGCACACACAGTCCACCTGACCCCAGCTTTTCTGTAGCCCTGTCTGTCCTTTCTTATCCTCTTGTCCCAGTGAGGTCAAGTCCTAGCCACCCTTACATTTTGGGATTAAATTTATTTTTTAAATGCCAGGGCCATAGTGCACATGATGGTTTCATGAATGAAGTTCTTGCATGTCTAGTATGTGCTCAGGCTGGCACACAGATATGTGCATGGATGATGCACTTCTACTGTGGTAAACATCACTCATGCCAGGAAACAGGACTGGCATGACTCCCACTGCTGGGGAGGGGACTCAGGGCTGCATAGGCGCAAGGACGAGATCTACCACTAAGCTGCCTCCCCAGACTATAGGTGGTCCTTCTTGAGGCTGGAGGTGGCTGCTAAGATTCCCAGCACCGTGCTCAAGCTGCTCTAGCTCCAGTGGATATGATACCCTCTTCTGGTCTCCACATGCATGTGGTGCACGAACATATTTTTAAAAGGAGCGTTACTTGGAAATGTTCTTGACAAAATTTAAAAAAAAAAAAAAAAAAACCACAATAATTTGATGATGGTTGCCATTTCTTTAGTTCAAACTAGCCAATCCATAAAATTTGGAAACTTCTGAGTTACATGATCTAGTGTCCCATTCTTCTGGAGCCCTTGAGCCAGCATCTTCAGCTATGCACCAGCCAAAGGAAAGGAGGCCTGGGCCTGGGACCCCACCCACCCTATCCTAGGGTGTGGGAAGAATCTGGCTCAAACATCTTTCCAGATGGGGAACTCGGCAAGCTGGACCCTGGAAGCCAGACCAAGGGGCAGTGAGTTAGCTCTGGGTGGGACAGGCTGGAATGAGTCACTTCTCCATCCAGGCTGCTCTGTAGCTGCTTTGAATACCTTGATTCCCTATTTCCTCCTACAACAGGCCTCCATGACACCCACGAGCCCCCCAGGACCTCACCACCACATCCTCTCTCCCCGCACTCCTCCCAGACTCAGAGCCCATTCCCTTCTGCATCACCTCTTCTGATCCACGGAACATCTTGGCACTTTGCTAGAAGGTTCTGAGAGTTTGTTCATATCCTACAGCGCACAGGGGATGTAGAAGCCCCAGCCACTCAAACAGACAATTTGTCAAGCATTTTCGTTGTTCCAGAACCATGAAACAGAGCAAGACTAAGGATAATCCTTCTGATGATTAAGCAGCAAGGGTCACAGTGTTCCAGAGGCCTGGTGCTCAGTAGCTAATCATTTACACATGGGGCAAAGGAGTGGCTAATTTGTGCTGAAGTCACTGTCCTTAGAAGACTTCAGGGTCTGCTGGCAGTGATGAGACCCAATAAATATCTACTAGACTGTCGAAACTGGGCACTCACCATGGTAAGAAGGCTGATGCAGGTGAAGGAAGGAAGATCATTACAGGCTGCAGGGACCACAGAAGGCATCTCAAAAGACATCCACTTAGTTGGCTTAGCTCCCAGCATCCTCCACAGCATCCCTGTTGCCACTGAGGAATTGGTCAGTGTTAATGTAAGAAAAGGACTGCCACAGGGCCATTAGTGGTCCCTTGGCTTAGGGGTATGTAGGCATGCAATCTTTTAAGTTTAGTTGTGCACATACAGGTTTTTAAAAAGCCTAGAAACCTTGTAACATCCTTTTTCACTCTAAGGAGACAACTGCTTTTAACTTTAAATTATTTTGCTTTCCTCTCCCTTCCCCCCTCGGGTGTGTGTGTGTGTGTGTGTGTGTGTGTGTGTGTGTGTGTGTGTGTGTGTGTGTAGAGACCAGAAACCAACCTTGGGTGTTATTCTCCAGGAGCTTTCTATCTTGAGATAGGATCTCTCACTGGCACCCGAAGTTCACCAATAGCTAGGCCGGTCGGTCAGAGCATCTCCGAGATCTGCCCTGTCCCTGCCTTCCCAGCGGCTTCTTGATCTGTCACCCCCTCCCCTTGTTATTTCTACAGCCTTGTGTACTTGTGTACAGCCTGTGTCTCCCCACCTCTCAGCATAATTGCATCACGACTTTGGCTACAAGAACTCGTTGCAGCAACCGATCAAGGCAACGCTGCTGACAATGCAGGTGTGTAGTGTTCTGTGATTACTTTTCTGTCCCTACAGCGTAGCCACAGTGGCATCAGTCTCAGCATGTTTCAATGTGCACCGGTGTTTACTGAAAGGCTCTCCCAGCCTCCCAGCCTGTACCATCAGGATGAGTTGCTTTGCATTCCAAGTTCACTGGCCTCCTCTATCCTTTACCTGCTGTCCCGGCCACATCCTTCCTTGGGGACTGCATCTTCCTCTACCTTGGTTCATGTTCTCATCTCTTCGGAAGCATGGCTCCCATGGGAGTAAGAAGATAACTTGCAGGAGTCTGTTCTCTCCTTCCACCATGTGAGTCCCTGTTGCTAAAATTCTTTGTGGAAGAAGACATAAACTATGTCTCCCTCCCTCTATGATTCTAATGATGAACAAAAACTCTATTTCACTGAAGTTCATGCTGGGAAACCAATGAGTTTATGGAGCTTATTTCCAGGGCATGCACAGATGAGGGGTTGCTTGCAGGAGAGTGGATGACTCCAAAGCAGCCACACTGGTTGATGAGGGCATCCCCATGGCACCATAGATGGAGTCTTCTTCCCCTCAAGTTTTTAGCCTATATACTGTAGCAAAAGGCCATACAGAGGGCTGGGAAGAATAGCTGGATAATCTAGGGTGCTCCACTGACCCCCACCAACTTTCTCCAAGGGAATCTCTATAGTCCACAGCGAGATTGTGCTGGACTCTCTCAGAAGCAAGCACAGCTAATTTAATGAAGATGGAAGCAGTCTGGCTCAAAGGATAGCGCCTTCCAACAGTCATCAAAGGATTGAATTCAGGACATCGGCCAGGCTCAGGCAAGCTCCCCTACCTGGTGAGCAGTCTTTGCTGACCTGGGGTGGCTCCCATCATAACCTGTCTGTCTTGTTGACCGTCAGTGTTTCATTCTGGCCTTCCTTTGCTCCAGCCGTCCATTCAGATGCAGAACTCCCTCTACATCCTCATTATCTCCTCTTTTCTGTTTTCTCTTCCTCATTCTGCTCTGCCTTTCCAAAGCTTTCTTCCAACCATTCTTTTAAATCCCCCCCTTTTGCTATTTTATATTTAATCCCCAAGAGTTCTTTTTAGTAGCATCCCATTCTTGTTCATGGCTATAATGCCTCACTTCTTAGAGTACTAATTATTCTTTTCTGTTTGAAGTCTGCTTTCTTTTTTTTTTTAATTAATTAATTTTTTTGATACTTTATACATTTCCAATGTTTCCCCCCTTCTAGGTGTCCTTTTTGGAAACCACCTATCCCCTCCCCCTCTCCCACCTCTATGAGGGTATTCCACCTCCCACCCACCCGCCCACCCACTCCTGTATTCCCACCTTGACATTCCCCTTTACTGGGGCCTCTCCTCCCCCT
>CM052703.1:95031328-95122850 GCA_028551405.1 Uromys caudimaculatus | reverse complement strand
CTATTTTGTGGAATAGATTGAAGAGTATTGGTATTAGGTCTTCTTTGAAGGTCTGGTAGAATTCTGCAGTGAACCTGTCTGGTCCTGGGCTTTTTTTGGTTGGGAGACTTTTAATGACTGCTTCTATTTCTTTAGGCATTATGGGACTGTTTAGATGGTTTATCTGATCCTGACTTAACTTTGGTATTTGATACCTGTCTAGAAAATTGTCCATTTCATCCAGATTTTGCAGTTTTGTTGAGTATAGACTTTTGTAGTAGGATCTGATGATTTTTTGAATTTCCTCAGAATCTGTTGTTATGTCTCCCTTTTCATTTCTAATTTTGTTAATTTGGATTCTGTCTTTGTGCCCTCTGGTTAGTCTGGCTAAGAGTTTATCTATCCTGTTGATTTCCTCAAAGAACTAACTCCTGGTTTTGTTGATTCTTTGTATAGTTCCTTTTGTTTCTACTTGGCTGATTTCAGCCCTGAGTTTGATTATTTCCTGTCTTCTACTCCTCTTGGGTGCATTAGCTTCTTTTTGTTCTAGAGCATTCAGGTGTGCTGTTAAGCTGCTAGTGTATGCTCTCTCCAGTTTCTTTTTGGAGACACTCATAGCTATGAGTTTTCCTCTTAACACTGCTTTCATTGTGTCCCATAAGTTTGGGTATGTTGTACTTTCATTTTCATTAAATTCAAGGAAGCCTTTAATTTCTTTCTTTATTTCTTCCTTGACCAAGTTGTCACTGAGTAGAGCATTGTTCAGCTTCCATGTGTACGTGGGCTTTTCCACGCTCCTGGGAGGGTAGCTTTTTCCTGGGGCTCGTTGGCTATGGACTCCTAGTGGCCCAGGCCGAGGTCTCCACCCACAGATGGCTGAAGTCTGCTTTCTTATCTAAATTCCATTTTAGATCCCCTGGGGTTTTGTTGTTATTTCACCTTTTATCCTTTAAAATCTCTGACTCTCCCACTGGGGGTGTCCCCAAGTGCCTGCTCACCTCTCCGCTTAGGTCTGAGAAGAGAACATTACAACTCAGACTTGGTTCTCTGGGAACAAGATAGAGCTGAGTACAGGGATCTGGTTGAAGCACTTCAAAGGCTTATCAAGAGGAAAGGTCCCTTTTCGCCTGCCTGAGCTCTTGTGTCGATTCTTCCTGGACCATTTGTTGCTGTTCTGCAGAGGAGTGGGATGGGAAAACTCGGAGTCTTCCCCCTCCAACGTTAACAAATATTTATTTTTATTTTGTATTCATGCCTGCTTCCCTGCATGTGTGCCATGTGCATGCATGGTGCCCATGGAGTTCAGAGGAAGGCATCCAATCTCCTGGAACTGAGGTTATAGTCAGTTATGAATCAGTATGTGGGTGCTCAGAACTGAACCCTAGTCCTCTGCAGGAACAGAAAGTGCTCTTAACCACTGAGCCATCTCTGCAGCCCAGGAGTCTGCTTTTTCAACAGATTTCTATGCAGTCTTCCTGTAGGTAGCCTCTGCGCCTACCCAGTTCCAGAAGTACCTGGCACAGCACATTCCAGAAGCATCCAAGGGTTTCAGGTGTGCTCTGAGCTGCTTTCCACCCCTTTCTTGCCTGTCTCAGACTCAGCCACTGAGCATTCCGATGAGTCTGCTTGCCACTGTTTTGATAAATCCTTTTATGTTGATTTCATTGGTTTCAGAAAAGACCACAGGACAAGCTCAGCTTGCTATCTTCACCTCACTTTAGTTTTCAAAAGAAAAGCAACAACACATTCTGTCCGAGGATTATTTGCTGCCCACTTATAAACACCAACAAAGTGAAGCCAGATCTTGGGGGAGGGGAGGAAACTTTCCACTCCACCCAGCCCCCTGTGAATGCCCAAGTCCAAAGCCACTTCTTGTGATGCCTTGTTGTATCTCAAGCTCAAGCTCCTGTGTTGCCTGACCTGATTAGGCCAACCCAGTGGCAGATGTTACAGTCCCTTGCCGATATCATCTCATTTACACATTTCTGAGCTACAGGGCTCAGGAAGTTGATCCACAGACCAAGATCCCACAGCTCTGAGAGAAATTTGAGCTCAGGTATGTCTCCTTCCTCGCGAGGTCTGTCATTGCTGACTTTGAGGCACCCTGAAGGAAGAAGTCACATTCTGGTGAGAAAATGGTGCATGTAAAGTCAGCCTAGACTCGGTAGATTTGGGGAGGGGGAGGTAGGGGTGGCTGTGGCTCAGAGGAAGAGGGTCTTCATTCCCTCTGGCTAGCTCAGGGAGGTGTTGCAGGAGAGATTGCTGAGCCTATCACCTACCCATGCCTGGCTTCTCTCATAGAGAACCAGCAATGACTAGAATAATAACTAGGGTTGGGGAGAAATTTGCAAGGTACTTTCAACAGATCTCTGATATCACAGGAGCCGAAGCGCATCTCTCTTTCAGGCAAGAGGAAGCCAGACGCAGAGGTTAACTTCACAGTTGCAGAGCTCTGGCTTCAGGATTCACACCCTCCCCTTCCAAGCCCAGCCCTTTGCATCCCCACCCTGTCTGGTCTAGTTTTATTGGATCGTTAGCCCAGGGAACTTTCTAACGTTTTCAACATGTCACAAAATGTGGAGCATGGGCTGCCTGCTTGTCTTACTTGACATTATCTAGTCTCTAAGAGACGGCCTGGAATCTCTATGTTAGCAAGTGTCCCCCGTGATTACATTTTGTCTTTCATTGTAATTTAGCTTTGAGACAGGGTCTCATATAGCCCAGGCTGGCCTCTGACTTGTAGATGACCTTAAACTCTTGATCCTCTTATCTCTATCTCCTGATTGCTCAGATTATAGGAATGTGTCATTATGCCTGGGTTCACCTGGTGCTGAGGATTGAACCCGGGGCCTCGTGCATGCTGAGCAAGCAGTCCACCAACTGAGAGCTACTTCCACAGCCTTCACTGCAGCTGGCCTTGGCCTGTAAAGTAATGGGTTCATTGTGCCGTCTTCATGATGCACTAGGTATCTCACTCTCCCACTGCTTTCTTATGCTCCCCCCCCCAATTCCTTCCCTCTTCTCTCATGATCCCCGTCTACTTTCATGCTGCACTTTCTAGATCCCGAATCCAAGAAAAGACACAGTACTTGTCTTTGTGCCTGGCTTGTTCTGCGTGTCATGATGATTCCTGGGTCCATTGTTTCTCTTGCAGGTACACTTCATATTCAGTTATGACTGAACAAGACACCCCTGTGCTCATCTGTTCACGGTGTCTTCATGCAATCGTTGTAAGAGGCCGACCCCAGGACTTGCCTGTTGTTACTAGTGTCATCGTAAACACAGATGTGAAGGAATTTTAATTATGTGCTGGCCTTTGATTCCTTTGGGTATATACCCAGGAGTGGTGATGTTTACCCAGGATGTATAGCTGGGTCACATGACAGTTCTTTTTAATTTTTCCAGGAACCTCCATACTGATATCCATGGTGGCTACAATAATTTACATTCTCATCAGCAGTATATGCAGTGGTTCTCAACCTTCCTGATGCTGTGACCCTTTAATACAGTTCCTCATAGTGTGGTGACCCCCAGCCATAAAATTATTTTGTTGCTCCTCCATAACTGTAATTTTGCTACTGTTATAAATCATAACATACATGAAATACAGGATATCGACATGTGACTCCTTCTCGACCCACACAGGTTCAGAACCTCTGATGTAAGAGCTCTTCTCACCCTGTGCCTGCAGTCTTTGTTAGCTTCTTTCTTGATGATAGCCGTCCTAAGGTCAGACTGAGTCTCTTTGTAGTTTTGATCCGTATTTTCCTGACAGCTACAGATACTGAACCCGTGTTCGTGTGTGTATTGGTTACCGGCTGTGGTCATCTAAGTGTGAGCTACCCTGGGCCTACAGTGCTGCCAAAGGCAGAGTGAATAGAGCAGGCTCTTCTCTCTGGCTTTGGGATGCTTCGGTCTCCCAACTGGGAAGTGAACCCAGTAACTAGACTCAAGCAGAAGTGCCTCTGCCCAGCCATCTCCACGGAGGAGTGCCACCCCTGCCTTCCTGGATGGCGTCTTCCGGCCCTCATGGTCTGTCAGCACAGGTAGAAGCATGCGGACGGGGGCTCTTCACTTCAAGGTTGAGGACCAGTGAGGCTTGGGGGGGGGGCGCTCAGGGTTACCTCTACAATCTACTGAGACACTCCCATCTCCCACTGGGGACAGCGGGGTAACTGGGTGCAAGGTGCTTCCCTAGGTCTCACAGCCTCCACATCCCCTCCTCCAGCCCCTGGAGCAGCCTGTAACTGTTCCCGGGCTGGGGGAGTGAGGTGGGGGGGGGACGGACCAGCCTTTCAGTGCACCTTCTGTCCCGACCACCAGAAACCCTGGTATCCATACTGCACACAGGGGTATGCAGTCCCCTGGGTAGGTCGGTTTTTTGTTTTTTTTTAAACAGTTAAGGAAAGTTCTGAAAAACAAAGAATTCGAGGAATAGTATATGCAAAGACCAAGAGGTGGCCTTCTGACAGATGTGTGTCACTGTGCGTCACTGAAATACTGCGTTTGAAGGGCAGAGCGCTGCAAAGAGACGACCAGTTTGTGGCCTTGGAAAAGCTTCTAGAGAAGTCGGGCCCTCCAGTCTTCACTCCGGTGTGGGAGGCGTTCACTTGACAAGACTGAGACAAGACTGGTGCCTGAGCCAAGGTAGCAGCCGTGGAAAGCAGAGAAAGAGCTGGCTTTTTGACGTAGACTGACTGTGGGGCCAGGGAGAATGAACTGATCGGACGGAGGCCCATCCCCGGAGGAAGCAAGGGGAGGTGGTGCTTTCCCACCTCACCCCGTGTCCTCCTGGGAAGAGCTGATGTGCTTAGAGTCCTCCAGAGGCCTGGGCTGGGGAGGGCCAGAAGTGCTTCAGTCCACAGGGACTTGGGTCCAAAAGCCTGAACCTGGTGGGGTTTTCCAGATGGGCAGTAGGTGGCGCTGAAGTTCTGTCCATGCAGCCTCCTGGACTAGGTTACCTGCCTTCACCTGAGGGTGGGTGAGGCCCCCTAACTCCAGAGCCCATACTTCGAGGAAGGATGAATTGTGGGGGGCAGGGAGGAGGTGAATGCCCCCACTCCTGAAGCATGAAAGGCCGGTACTTTAAAGCCTCTTGGGGAGAGTAGTATGAGCGTGGGGGTGCGCCTCTGGGCTCTTCTGGCTATTTCCCAGATGGGGAAACCAAGGCCTAGAGAGGAGGGGTTGGCCTGAGACACTGGGTAGGTTAGTAGAACAGAAAGGTTCTAGTGTACCTCCTAAGTCCTCCAATCCTTTCCTCACCATCTGCCTGGCTAGGACAGACCTGCCCCAGCCTTCCTACATACCCCTCCCCCAACCATAGGTCTTTCCCATAACTGTCAATCAAAGTCCTTCCCCCAACCCCAGGGGACTTTCCCACTGTTGATCCAGCCATCAACCTCTTTTTCTAAAGTCTTTTCTTGTCCAGGTCACCCACAGGTTTTCAGCCTTGCAGAAGTGTCCGTGACAAGCACCCATGTCCTCTTAGCATGCAGATCTGTCTAGGTCCCCTGGCCTGGTCATGCTTGTCCTCATGCCTCCCCCCTATCGCCGAAGTGCTCACTGCATTGTCCTTCAGTCAAACTGCTGCTCAGCATCTGTGACTTGGTGGGGGCCATCCTGGCTCCTTCTCTGCCTGTGACACACTGTGTACCTGAGTGCCCTACCTGTCTCCTCTGCTAGATCACTCAGAGCCTTCAGGCAGGGGCTCTGACACCTAATCCACCCCCATTCACTGACAGGGCTCAGCGCAGCCATTTTGGATGAGCAAGGCCCTAGGAACACCCTGACACAGCCCACCTTCAGTAGGCCATACAGCCTCTGGCAATCTGGTGAGGTCAGAATGGAATTATTGTCTTGGTTTTCCTGAAGTGGAGACTTAAGCCCCAAGGAGAGCATGATTTCACTGGTACCACAAAGCTATGTGTGATGGAAGTGGGCTTCACACACTGCAAAGCCTGGGAACAAGATTGAAGGGAGCTCGGACCGTACTGGGGGTTACACTAATGGTATGGAGCTCTCAAGTGGCTAGCAGAAGTTCCTTCAGCAGAGTGCCTTCAAGAAGTGAGGGCTGGGGCTGGAGATGGTCCGTCAGTTAAGAGCTTACATTGTTCTCATAGAGGACCCAAGTTTGCTTCTCAGCACCCACATTAAGTAGCTCATGACTGCTTTCAGCTGGGGAATGACTGGCTCTGTGGACACCTGCACTCACATGTGCACACTTAAAGCACATGCCCACATGCACAGAGTTAGAAGTAAAAATAATTAAATAGAAGTGAGGTTCTCTCCCTTCCTATGAGCCTCAGTGTTCAGTGGCAGGCAGGCACCTGGGCAGACCTGGGCATCGATGACACTGATGTGGTGCCTGCAGCCAGCTAGAAGCCAGGGAAGTGGCAAGGTCCGGAGGCTGGAATGCTTTTGATCTGAGATGGTTCCAAGAAGCCCTGCAGTGAGCTGGCTGGTGCCACAAGGCAAGGAGGGGATTGATGGTGTGGCTGCCACTGCATAAGACAGGCGGGACACAGCAACAGGCTGGAGCTATTTACTGCTGAGAAACTCAACAGAGGCACAGGAGAGAGTAGAGGCTGCCAAAGTGGACTCGGGTTTCTGGATCGTGGAATAAGTGATAGGAGGTGACTCAGCTCATGATGTGACTCTGGTCCTTTAGCTACCAATTAGAAGAATGTTAGTCTGGAGTTCCTCTGGGGACTCTAGGTTCAGTGTCTCTGTAGTCCTGAGCTACGTGTAGTTAGAGGTATGGTGGCCCTCAGTATCTAAAGCTGATAGGTGTGTCCAAAACTGTAGCTCATTGTGGGGTGCATGCCTTTAAGACAGCTTTGCATGCAACCCAACACAAAATCATAAAGTTCTTTAAAACACTGAGTTTTTAAACATTTGTTTTTGTAATTCAGTGCAGTTCTTGTGTGTGAACTTCATAGGTGACAGCATCACGCTGCAACGGCCAAAGGTTGGACACACTTGGAAGCCCTGGGTGATCTGAAGGAGAAAGAGGCACAGAGAGGATTTCCCTTACCCAGGTCCACAGTGAGCCAGGCTCAGAGTGCAGGTCTGATTCCCGGCCCTCTGCTGCTTCCTATTCTTTCAAGACTGCTACTGTCTCAGTAGCAGCTAGTCTATCCTCTCCGCAGCGTGCAGCCAGTGCTGGGAGCCTTCCTCTGGTGTATCCTCCTCCCTCCAGCTGAGCATCTTTGAGGGAAGATGTGGAGAAGGATCTCGTAGGAGTGCTGGGAAAGACAGATGGCAGCTTGGTGCCACCCAACATGGTGCCCACTCACTGCCAGCCGCACCACATCACCTGGTGAGGTCATCCTCTCTGAGAGATTTGCCTGGTGACTCCCACAAGGTCCTGATCACAGCTTCTTGGTGCAACCAACAGGGTCTAGCCACTTGGAAGGGCAACTACTTGGCTCTCAGGATGGGATGCCTCTCTCTCCCCCATCCTTCCTGCCCTGGAAGCTGGGACTCTCTGGTCACTGCTGCCCAGCTATGGGATGCAAGCAGAGCTCCCCACTAATTTCCTGGTGAGAAAAATCAGATCAACTCTTGGGATGGTGCCCTGCCAACTTGCCTCAGGTGGCATGAGAGAGAAAGCATCATCCCACGACAGGTGGGAAATCAGGCTGGCAAATCTCAGATCTCCCCATAGCCTCTCTGCCTGAGTTCTGCTCCTCTGGCCCTGCCTCATCCCTGCCTCATTTGCTGCCTGCCAGGGGCTATGCACAGAGGGTACCAGGACACTATTTATGGAGGTCTTCCCTATACAACAGCCTTAGTGCTATGCTATTCTTACAGCTGCTTCATGCAGGGTGCATATCTTTGTTCTCCATCTATTGAGACCCTAAATGGCCCATTTATTCCCAGAGAACCAGTCCTTGACTGAACCTTGGAGTCCCTTCCCCCAACTGTCCCTATATGCCTGGAGGGGAAAGAATATTCAGCTATTATTTCTTCCAGAATGATTGTGACAGTGGAAGCGACTCCCTCATAACAGGGATTTGATTGACACTTGCTTAATGATGGAGTGAACTGGTCCTCAGGGCCAGAGCATGAGATGGCCCACCCTCCCCTGTGCTTTGCACTTGCCTTCCTTGACATTACAAGTGTGCAGCCGAGATGGCTGCCACGGAGAAGGAGGTGTCCTCACGGCCAGGCCTGAGGGCTCTCATGCTTTCTTTTCACAGTCTGCTAACTTGTCATTTCTGCTCTTGTCCCCCACCACTGAGATACAGTGTAAGTCTGAGAAAAGAAGGGGTCTAGGCTCTGGGGGTGCAGGCTAAGTGAACAGTGAGGTGGGATCTCTCTGTGGGTCCTGTGCTTGCCTGTGCTGATATCTCTTTCTGTAGACTCTTCTAGAAAGCCTCTCAGACCCAGAGTCTTTAGTGGGTTGCCTCTGGACTCCCCCAGCCCTGTGTGACTGTTGTCATTCAGTTCCATGTTGTCATTGGCTAGGTATGTGGTTATTTTCCCAGCAGACTAAGAGTTCCTCCTGGCAGAGTCTTGCCAGGTCCTTCTCAGAAAGGTTGTGGGTAGGGGTGGGCATGGTGGGAGAATGTCTCTCCAGTGTGTGAACCTGTTACCAGCTACACAGTAGCACTGGGCAAAGCCCTGTCCTACCCTGGTTCCAACTGCCCCACCTATACTCTAGGGACTGGATCCCACTGAGATCACTTGGAATGGGTGTGTAGGTGGGGATCTGCACACAGGCAGACAGATGGCCATGTCCCTTTCAGCCAGAGCACCCCAGGAAAGGCAGGGGAGAAAGGCTTGTTGGGTTGTGTTCAGCCCACACTGCATCACATGGCCTCATCTTAGGAACCTCTATCTCAGCTCTGATTCCTTGCTCCAGGCCTGCCCGCTTGGCTGGCAACCCACTGACATCAGCAAGACCTCCAGGGGGCTGGGTGATGAGCTAGTGCCCGCCAGCTACCCACAGGGTTGGAAAGTTGACTATGCTCATAGTTTCTTAGTCTGCGACACACCTTGCCCATACTCCAGAGAGTAGGCCTCTCCAGTTTCATTGGTTGTTGGGGGAGGTGGGACCCACAGAGAGAGCCTGACTGGCTCTGAGTACTTAGTGCCCTTCAGAAGGAACTGAGATCAAGCTTTAGCCTCCAAACCCAGTTCACTTCCATCTGGAGCCCTGCCTGAAGGCATACATCTGGGTGAAGGAGCAACTCCCATGGGCCTCAGTTTTTCTTTTTTTCAGGACATAGCCACTGTCCAGCGTCCCCAACCATGCTGGCTGAGATTGGTGGGTTCTCAACACTGCTGTCCTCTCTACTCCTTCTTCCAGTTTGCCAGTGAGGTTGTTGGCTACAGCAGGAGCCAAGATACTGAGGCCTGGACTAGGCTGTGAGCATCAGAAAAGGGTCCACTTCCCACTGTCAGTTGGTCTGAGGTGCTGCAGGGAGCACGTCTATTTATCAGTCTGTCCACTTGTCAATCCATTTATCCATTTATCTGTCTAGCCAGACACCCACTCATTAATCCATATGTCCATCTTTCCACCTATCGTTTAGCCATCTGTCCATTTATTTACCTACTTCCCCATTTATCTATCCATGCATCCACACCCCATATGTCTGTCTACCTAACCACCCATCCACATGCCCGCCCACTTCCCCATACATCTATATACCCCTCTCCCTACATGTTCATTCATCCATCTGTCAATATGTCCATCTGTTTACTCATCTATCCACTCATTCATCTGTCCACCCATTCTCTCATTCATCCTCCATTCATCCACCCACTGTCCCATCCATCCATCCATCATCCATCCATCCATCCATCCATCCATCCATCTGTCCACTCATATGTGTATCGGTACACCCATTCACGTATCCATTATCCATATTATATATTCATCTACCACCCACTCACTTATCTATCCGTCCACCCATCAGTCCATTATCCATCTATCTACCCACACAGCCAATATTTACCCGTCATGATCTCTGTCCCAGGCTTAGGCTAGGTAGGTTTGTAGAGAGACTCCCCAAGGTCCTTCCTTCAAAGATACACAGTCTTTAAGATGCCCCAGTCTCTAGCTCAGACATTTATTTCATGGATGTCTGGGGGGCCTCGTTCCTTGGCTGTACACAGCCTCCTCAAATCAGAAATTTAATCTACATTCCCTACCTCATCTGACTAGTTCTCTTCCATGTTTCTTCAGGTCAGTCAATGACCTCACTACCCATTCAGAGCTGGGCCTAAAATCAAGCATCTTCACAGATCTGTTTCTCCCCTTATCCAACCTGCAGCAAACAAGCCAGCAGTCAAAGCCTGTGAAGGCTGAGCTGGTGAGCTTCTGCCATGTCTGGCTCTTGCAACCCCTCCAAACTGTTTCTATCTCCCATTGAAGTAGGACCATTTCATCCCCAGTTAGAAGTTCTGTACATCAGCATCCATCTGGGACAGCTGCTCCCCTGTGCACAGCCTCTGTGGTGGAGGCTGACATGCAGACTGGATGTTGAGAGCCCTCTCCACATCTCTCCTATGCAAGGGAAAGAGACTCAGTTCTGGGCTGGGAGAGACCCTGAGCTATAGTGGCCAGTGAACTCTGGCCCTTGGGTGAGACACAGAGTTGTCCCAGTTTGAGGTGAGGGCTGCATCTTCCCTCTCTGGGAGTCAACCAGTCCCCAGATGCAGCCTATACCACAAGAGGGAGAATACACACACACACACACACACACACACACACACACACACACACACACACACACACACACGTAGCTGAGTGAATCCTCCCCAAAGTGCTGACAGCCAATGCCGCCCTGCTTCCCTCCTGAAGAGGGGTGGGGAAAGCCCAGCAGAATTCATGCATAGCATAGGTCGCTCCTCACACATGGTGTGTCCTCGTCCCCGTTTAGTGTCTTTAGTGTTTTGTGTTGCTGTAACAGAATGCCACAACCTGGGTAATGTGTAATCAACGGGGATGGGATTTGGTTCAGAGCTAGGGCAACCCACGATTGGGAACATATCCTCCGAGGGCCTTCTTGCTGAGTTATAACATGGTAACTCCTTTCATATGGCGCACACTCCGTATGAATCCACTCGGGAGGGAGGGTCCTTCTGACTGAGTTACTTCTCAGAGGTCCCGCATCACAATGCTTTGCAGTGAGTGCTATGTTCTTTGCACGCAAACTTTGCAGGACACATTCAAACCATAACCAGAGACTAAAATATAGTTTAGCTGTTAAAGTGCTTGCTTAGCATGCATGAAGCCCTGGATCTGACTCCCAGCACTGCATAAACAGGTTCTGGCGGGCCACACCTATAATCCCGTGTAGGAGAATCATGGTTCAAGAGCACCATGGGCTACACAGGGAGTTTGAGACCAGTCTGGGACACCTAAGCCAGCATCAGGGAGGGGGCTCGGGACCTCCTGCTTGAGCTCTACAACCTCAGAACTGCCTTCACTTGGCTCCTGTGGCATCCCTGGCTTCATGCCCTTCAGAGACATGGCTTGGGTCCTGGCTGAGAGCCAGCAGGTGATGTCAGCTCTGTGTTTTAAGGGGCAAGACAGGTGGGGCTGAGCTGAGCTCCACCATTCCCAGGACATGAATTAGACAAGCTAAACAGTAAAACAAAACAAAACACCAACTCCCACGCATGCACCGGGCACTGTTTCCCAGGTGCTTTACTGGAAGTCTGTTGCTGGAGGTTTCAGCACTCTGCGAGGGCCTGGCCCTCTTTAGTCCGTTTGAAAGACGAAGGCAGTTTCTAAGCAGGACGGTGAAGCGATGGGAACCCGGATGAGAGAGAGCAAATCCAAGGCGGAAATCAAGAGGAATTTGAAGTATGGCCTGTCACTTTTCCCCAGAGCCTTGGCAGCCCTAGAGTGAGAGTAGAGAGGAACTATGTCACGCTATGGCCCTATCTGTCCCCCAAGCTCCCCTCAGCCCTTGCACCATTGGCAGACATGAATGTGAATGTGGTCTGAATGTTTTGGGCTGGCTTCTGCTGAGCCCTGGGCGCTGGAGGAGAAAAAGGGCGAGCGGATCAACTGCGCCGCTTCCAAATACCCAGCGGCTTGTGCTAAGAGAACATGAAAGGTTGCGTTGTGGGTAGGGAGGCTGGGTTCTGGGATCCAGCCTGTAAGAGGGTTTCCCCATAGGCTTTAAGCAGGATCAGGGTTCTTGCCTATGGACCTCTTCTTGAGATAGGGACTTAGAAGGAAGGAGCTGCTTGAATGCTGGCTTGGTGTCTCTGGGGCTGAGTTCCGAAGCCGTTTATCTTGGGAACACTTAGCGGAGCGCCAAGTCTCTATGGGGATTTGTGAGTCACGGAGTCCATACCGCTTGCACAGTAGCCCATTACTGAGACCGGAGTGAGCCCAGTGAAAGGTCGGCATGCTCACCACTCTGAGCAGGACACTGGGGCTGTGCTCCTGTGTCCCAACCCAGGCCTCTCATTTCCCCAGCTCCTTCCCTGAGCTGGAGCCAGAGTCTTCTACGTTTTCTGAATTAGAGAGATGGGCACGTTGCCACTTGCTAAGAGAGTCTGCCTGGCGCCACCATCCCTTACTTTCCCCATCTATTGATACGATTGAAGCTCAGACCCAGGAGCAGAAGTCAGACACTCAGTACTGGGGAGGCAGAGGGAGATGGATCTCTGTAAATTCAAGGCTAGACTGGTCTACATAGAGAGTTTCAGGACAGCAACTGCTAAGGAAGAACCTGTCTCATTGATGATGATGATGATGGTGGTGGTGGTGATGATGATGATAGTAATAATAATTTGGTGGTATTTCAGTATCTGGGGTTGAAGAGCAGACAGATCAGGAAATCCTCTACCTGTCCTAGGCCTTTACAGGCGGCAGCACTTCCTGAGGAGAGCCTGGGATGGGAGGGGGCAGGAACAGGCCCCTTTGTGGGTGTGCTATGAATACTTGACTTCATGCATGAGTGTCCAGCTTCTACCCTCAGGCTAAGGTCCCCAGGTTCCCCAAAGTTGTGTCTCCCCACCTCAGATTTAGGCTCAGCTAGCAGGTTCATGGTGCCTGATTACTTAATGAGCTTGACATCAGGGTATGAATAATTGCACCATAAATTATGCAAATCAAATCATAACACAGCGAGCTGGGCAGCGGCCTTCTCTCAGCTCAGGTGCCCCTAATTCGGGGATAAAGCCTCCGTGGGAACCACACCATCCCATGCCCTTCTACATGTCTGAAACTATAACAAGTGTGTACCTTGGCCTCAGCACTATCCTACCTGACTCTCACAACAGGGGAGCATGTATGGAGCACCTACTGCATACCACTGTGCCCTCAACTTTTGGTAATTTATCTAATCCTCCCAGTGGCTCTATTAGCCATTACAGGAGTCTGTCTCCTCGGTAAGGAGGCCGAGGCTTAGAAGCCTAGTTAATAGCTTGATACTGAAGTGAGAAGCCAGGACACATTCTTAGGAAGGCAAACTGAGGCACAGAGCAGAGACAAGACCACTTGTCCAAAATATCCTATACTTTAAGGTTCACCTGGCTTTCCTGGTACCTCTGTAGCCATCTTCTGAGTGTGTGAAGGCCTGAATGTCACTCCATCTTGTATTTGTGTAGCTGAGCATATGTGTATTTGGGGGGTTGGTGGGGCGTGGGCTGGGGCCTCATTCTGGGAAAGTCAGGGGAGGCAGCCAAGGCTGGAGCTATTTTAAGTCTTCCCCTGCTGGCCCTGCTCCCTGCACAACCCCTCTGCTGGAGCCAGGCTACAGTGGCCCAGGGTCTCCGCCAAGTGTGGAGAGGTTTGTTCCGTGAGCAGAGGGAAGTCTTGGCTGGGGACACTTCACACCCAATGAATTACTTCAACGCTAGATTAGACTTGCAGGCTCAGAGCAAAGTGATAATAGGACCAATTAAATTAATTTATATGGACTCTATGCTTTGGCCCCTCCCGCAGGCCATGGTGGGCAGACTGACCCACCACACCTTGGCCCCCTAGTCTGGCCCACACTGGGAGTTGTGGATAACGATGCAGACCAGTGTGGAAGCTACTGGCTCTTGGGTAGGAAAATCTGTCCCCAGGCAACAGGGAACAAGATTTGCTGTTTTGTTTTTGTTTTTGTGTCATGAGCAAAAGAAAATGGCCCCAGTTAGAAACAGCAGGAAGTTAACTTCTGGTTAGAGACGGTCAGGACTAGTAGGTCTGGCTACGAACCAGATTCTCAAGGCGGGAGAGCAAGACCTTGATGAGATCACTGGGGGCCTTCACCTGGGCATGGCCCAGTCTCTGTGTGTTATTGCAGGTCAGAGGACATGTGGCTTTTTGTGGTGAGTGAGTGAGCTGAGAGAGAGCAAGGTACTGAGCGCTGGCGAGGCTCTGTCACAGAAAACGTTGAGGGCTGCTCTTAAACCTTTCCTGCATTCAAGGGAAAGCCTGTGTCCTGCACAAGAGTCATGGAACCCTCCCCAGCCTGGTTCGGCACACCACACATCTCCTGCCCCAACTCCTGCTCCCTCTCCTCCTGTCCATCTTGACACTACCCTGTATCCTGGGATGCTCCAACCTCATCTACATCCACAGCTGGGCTCAGTCTTGCTGGGTATACCCTGTGGGTTTTTGAACATGTTGGTCCACTGTCTAAATTCTTTCTTTCCCACTTTCTGATCGTGACATGATTCTGTTCCTGTCCCTGACTTTATCCCTCTAAAGGCAGGGTCTGCCCTCAGTGTCTGTCTCACCAGGAGGCCTATAGCAGATCTGAGTACTTCTGGGCCTCAGACCGTATACAGAGACACCCCGGATCAGGGAAGGTTGGCTGGGTGTTGCTGGCCGCTCTCCTAGGTAGCTCCCAGGGGAGCACTCCAAAGCCCGAATTATCCTGCATGAGAACCAGGTACCTCATCACCATTCATTCCAGTGCTTGGGGTCATTGTTGTCTTTCCTCCTGGTCTAATTTCCCACTTTGCATAAAGCTGACTTTGGTGTCGGGAACCCATCTGGCTTCTCCTGCTTGGGGATTCCACAAATTCTGATAGAAGTCAGTACAACTCGGAAAAAGCCCCATGATGTTTCCTCAAGGGACGCATCCTGCAGCCTTGAGTCACCTGCGTGTGTCCCATCCGTCTGCACTGCGGCTGTGGACCTTCCTTTTGGGATCCTGACTGCTGTCTAGAGGGTTGAAAATTTCTACCAGGCATGTCTGTCTGTGGCATCAGAGGGTAGGGGTAGTCCCCTTCCCACCTAGTGACCCCTGATTGTTCCTCAGGATTTCAAGATTTGAGCTCTATTGGAAGAAGTTGGGGGCCTCAGGACATGACCTCAGATTGGGGTACCCATGTCAACCTACCTGATGCCTGTGTAAGCAGGGTCTGTTTTCTCAGACCCCACCCAGCCTTTCCACAGCATGAACAAACCACTTTGTTTCACTCAGACTTTCCAGTAAGTTGTGGACTCTGTAGGGCAGCAGAGCCATGGAAAATCACCTCTCTCTCTCCCAGTGTACAGGACTTTGGGGGGGGGGGTTATAAATTTGTGGCGGAAGCTAGGGCTGGTGCCTGCCTCAGGCAGCCTTTGAACCTCAGGCTGATACTCAGTACTCACCAGGGGCCTTTTTCCAGCTGAGGAGCAGGCCCTTGGTTTGGAACACAAGAGGCCTCTGTGGGGAGGCAGAAGCCTCAGCAACTCCCCCTGACCTCTGGCTCACCTCTCCAAAGCCCCAGAGGCAGGTCTGAGACCACTGTAGGGTAGCTGGCCTGAGGGGCCAGCCCAGGCCACCACAGGCCTCTTCTTCATTTCCTTTGTTTCCAGGACATCCAGTGGAACAGAAACTTTGTGCTTAGATCCTTGACCTCCAACCCTTTCCCCCTGTGGCCTCAGTCTCTCCTTCTGCAACAGGGGACATTAGGTAAAGCTGCCATTGAGTTTCACTGGTAATCCGGTGTTGCCTGGTGCCCACACTCCTTTCTGAGTCTTGTCTCTGGGCCAATGTTGGAGTCAAAAGAGACAATGGAGCTGGGTGTGAAGTGGGGAACCCAGATGAGTCTGCCCACTCTGGAGTCCTGTGGTCAGGGAGAGCTGAGTCAAGGACAGGACATCCTGAGCATTCAAATGCCAAGCAGCTATTGGAGGAAGGAGGGAGTGAGCCCAGGAGTTGGGCATGTGTGGCACAGAGGTGGGAAAGACACAGCCTTCAAGAGGAAGTTCCCATCTCCTGGTCATGGAGGGATTTTGAAACAGGGGCTCTCTACATAGCCCTAGAACTCAATGTGTAGACCAGGCTGGCCTTGAACTCACAGACCTACGTACCTCTTCCTCTGCGGGGATTATAGGCATGTACCACCATGCAGTTTTAGATCATCTTAGCAGGAAGAAATTTCCAGGGGATAAATGTCCCATGCCACACCTGGGGACATTGGACTGTACCCATGGAGGCTGTATAGCGAGGACTTCAGGCCTGTAATTCCCCCACACGTGTTTTCTGCTGAATAGCCTCTTCTAGAGACTTGAGCCTAGGACCCTGGCCCCTTGAGTTCGCTCTTTGAGTTACCCTGGCTTAGCAATCTTTAATGTTCTAGGTGCCAGTTTCCTGGTTACTTCTGGCTACACTCAAAGTTCTGTTCCTGCACTAATCATAGGAAATCTGTGGACTTCATTCCCTGGAAATCTAGTTGATGCAGAATAGATTGGGAATATCATCTCCCTGAATCAGGGTACAGCGTCTCTATGGATGTGGTTACTTGGCGGCATCTTGCCCTCCTCTCAGCTGCAGCACGGAAACTCTCACTTTAGCTAGATGCTCTCAGACAACGGAAGAGTTACCGAAGCTCGCTCGGGACATCCCAGGGAAGCAATAAATCCTTGTAAGAAGGATGAATGAAGCGTCTGGCTTTTGGCTCAGGCCAGCCCTGAGATGAAAACTCTGGAGAATCAGGTGGCACAGGGGGGACCCTCGAGGTTGGAGGTGGTTGTTAGAGTTTTGCTTTGAGAGCTCAAAATATTTCCTGTCTCCGCATTCATCACTGCTCCCTGCTGGTCGCCTTCTGCCTCCATGATCCATCTTTCTGAGGTGCAGAACAGTGGGAACAGTGGGGTACGCTGACTAATAGAATCAAAGGTTGTTAGCATGGAAAGGCCTCTACTGAGAGTATGGCCAACCTCCTCACAGGAGAGATGAGACTGATGCTGGAACAGAGGGAGCTGTGCACTGGTCCCTAGATTAACCACTCAGGGAGCTCTTGTGGGTTGTTGTCCATGCAGGAGAGAGCCATGTTGGGTGCTGATAGCTTCTGTTTCAGGGGACATCTGGCTTGGCCTATCTGCAGTTTCTATGTGAGCCCCACCCACCACCATCTGGCAGCTTGAGAGTAAGCGCAAACCTGTCCCAAAATGAGAGCCTTCAGCTTAGACTCTGGCTTCCATGTTGCTCTTGTTCCCTGGGAGATCGAAAGTGCCCCACACATCTTCCTCAGTTTCCCCATTTAGGAAATGATGGTGCCAGCTAGATAGGGCTCCGGGGCACCTAGAACTTGCCTGATTTCATCTGGAAACCTTAGCAGGAGGAGTTCACCATCAACACTTCCTGCCCTGGCACATGGCAAGATCCCTTCTAGTCCCAAGGTCCCAGGCCTGCCCTCCGGGGAGGAATTGTTGTGATTTAAGGCTCCAGATTTCCTGGAGTATTAGTGTCATGATACTTTATATCTGAGCCGTGATGGCTTTTTAATTAAAAACGAATCCCTCCCAATCCCTGGTTTTCTGTCCATTTCCAGGAGCCTGCAGGGGGCCGGCTGTCTAGTGCTTCATGCCGCCCGCCCTGCGTTCTGCTCTCTCTTTCACTATAAATTCTTTCCTCCCCTGGTTTTTGAAGAGAAAACTCTGGAAATCTTTGTGGACACCTTCTCTCCTTTAGGTCTCATACTCTCTTTTCTTTTTTTTTTTCTTTCTTTTTTTCTCTTCTCTTCTCTTTCTTTTCTTTATTTTTGAGACAGGATTTCTCTGTGTAACTGCTCTGGCTGTCCTGGAACTGGATTCGGAGAATAGGCTGGCCTTGAACTCACAGAGATCTGCCTGCCTCTACCTCTCGAGTGCTGAGATTAAAAGTGTGCACCTCCGCCAGGCAGTGGTGGTTCATGCCTTTAATCCCAGCACTTGGGAGGCAGAGACAGGCGGATTTCTGAGTTCGAGGCCAGCCTGGTCTACAGAGGGAGTTCCAGGACACCCAGGGCTACACAGAGAAAGCCTGTCTCGAAAAACCAAAAAAATAAATAAATAAATAAATAAATAAGGGTGCATCTCCACCATAGGGTCCTACACTCACATTTAAAAGACATCTTTACAGAACAGAGAGAAGAAGTATCAGCTCCAAACCAGTCCTATAAGACAGTCCCCAGCCAAGTGTGGAGGAGGCCAAGGCTGGAAGCCCTTGGTGGGAAGGACTGTAGGATTTGGGACACATAAAGATGTGTTTCTTCTTTATGGCTTATGTCATCTGGAGATTTGGGCTGGAAGGAGAGAAGAGGGGCCACAGGGTCAACATGGACACTCTGCTGTGTTTAGCCAGGACCAGCTAGAACATTAGCTGCTGCCAGGGTGCCCATAAAAAAGACTAAGGATCGGGTGGGGTAAGAAGGCCGCAGAGGATGGTGGGAAGCAGCACCACCCAGGTCAGTGATCTGAAGTAGGAGGTTGCTCCAGGAAGGAGGTCAGTGAAAAGCCGTGGGCTCTGAGAAGAGCCCTATAGTGAATTCAGCGGTTCCAGCAAGCTCTCTGCTCCCATTGCCAAGGAGTGGGAGGAGGAGGTTAGGAAACTGAGGCTGCTGACTATCCCTCTCCCAGGTCCAGCTAGAGTCTGGAGGGGGCCTGGGCTGGGAGGGGGCCATCAAACTAGTGTCCGATGGAGCCACCAGGATTCAACCTGACCTACCTGCTTCCATCTGAATGAGATTGCTCTCACATGAGATGCCGCACACGGAGGGAGGTTGAGGTCTGTGGTGAGTCCCTCTCAGGTGAGGTGAGGGAGGCCGTGGAGGGCAGTATCGTGAGATGGTGATAAAAAGGAAAGCTGGCGTTTGCACGCTCCGGAGCCGGCTGCCCACAGGCCACGGTGCTTCCTTACTTTCACACCCATCCTTTATCTCAGTATCAAATTACAGCAAAGGAATAAGATGCTCCGAGAAATTCCATGACTTGCCCACAGCACGTGAACCCTTCACCCGGACAGAAGCTGTTAGCCCGATGTTCCCTCCTAACCCTCAGAGTCTAGCCGGGAGCTGAGGAGGGGCCAGGGAATCAGCATTTCTCTAGCACCAGGGGCTTGTCTGGGGAGCAGCAGCCTCAACTTGATGCCCACCTGGGAAGGATAGCATCATAGGTGATGGAGCAGGGCCTGAGGGACCCTGGGCACTCAGACATGGAGCTGCTGGGATCCTTTGCTTCCCTTCTGTGAGGCTGGGCTACTCATGGCACCTCCCTCTCATTGAGCCTAGCCACCTCATCCAAGAGCCGGGATGACTGGGACTTTCGATGTTTGAGTGCTACACCTGCATTGTGTTTTGTGAGTGTTCTAAGTGGTTCCACAGCCCTGTATCCTCCAGTCCCTACTTGTGACTATTTTGCAAAGAAATATATGACAAATGCCAGGGATGTCCCTCGGGGCTCAGGAGCCAGACTTCATCAACTTCATCCAGTCTCTGCTAACTTCTTACTCATGGAACTCTGGGATAGCTTATTTCTTTCTGTGCCTCAGTGTTCTCATCTGTGTAGTGGGATAATTGTGGCTATAGGCTTGTTGAGTTAGTAACCTGGTTGGTGTGAAACATTTGCATCCGGGGAGTGAGCCTTCCACGAGCTTGGGTCCTTGTGTCCTTACTTTCAGTGTTCAAGATGGCAGCCAGCTGGGCTGCAGGACCTGAGGGGAAATGACAAGGCTACATGGACCAGATATAAATCCAGCCCAGGGGTCTGCTGAGGGTGGGTAGAGGGCCTGGAGCAGGGTTGTCTACAGACCAAGAATAAGAGAGAGCAGTGCTGAGCTGGGGTAAGCCCCAGAGAACATCAGGCATCCATGTTGACGGAGTGTGCTCATTCCTTGATCAGTAGTTGCTGCTGTTTTGTGAGGACATAACAATCTTGACCAGTATATCATTTTAAAGGGAAGGGAGGTGGAGAGGGCTTGGAGCTGTTGCTATTTGAATCCAAAATGCTTCCCATGTTTGAAAACCTGGTCTCCAGCTCGTTTTGAAGGTTATGGCGCCCTTAAGAAGTGAATCTGGGCTGGAGAGATGACTCAGCAGTAAAGAGCATTGACTGCTCTCACAGAGGACCTGGGTTCGATTCCCAGCACCCACATGGTAGGTCACAGCCATCCAGAACTTCAGTTCCAGGAGATCCGACACTGTCTTCTGGCCAGGCATGTACAGACATACAGGCAGACAAAACATCACTACACATAAAATAAATAAAAATGAAAAGTGTCATCACAGAAGAGGAGGAGAAAGTAGAGGAAGAGGAGGAGGATCCTAGCTGCAGAGGTGGGTCATCGAAGGGCCTGATCTTAGCTTCCTTCCAGATCCAGCCGCCATGTGAGGGATTTTCCGTTGTATTCTTACTGCTCTGTGAATGAGTGAATAGCCACTCTGTCACCATGTCTTCCACACTGAGATGACCAGAAACTCTCTGAAACAGTGAGCCTGGATGAATTCTCCTCCCTCGGGTCGTTCCCATTTTCGTGCTTCTTTTTTTTGCCCGTGATCCTAGCCTTTAACAGTTGAGTCATCTCTCCAGTCAACCCTCTATCCTTTACCCCGTGTTCTCCTTTGTCTCTGAGATACAAAGGGAAGAGTACGGGGAAACTGAGCTCTGCTATGGCTGAACTTGAGTCCCCTCTGGGTCTGAGAACCTTCTCCAGGCCAGGATCCAGTTCCAGGACCCACAGGAGTCATACAAGGCCTAGCTGCTCACTCACTCTGGAGGGAGAGGCAGGGTTTGGCTGGCCAAGTGGAGCTCAGAAGCTGACCTTGTATTAGCCCTGTGTTCTTACGAATCTCAACCTATGAGTTAACAGCTTGAGATGTTTTTGGTTTTGTTTTTGCTTTTTTTTACTTTGGTAGCACGAAATGACCCAGCCAGTAGAAAATGCCTCACCTTCTAGGTTTGTTTGTTCTTAAGGGGTCACAGGAGGTCTCCCTATGTTGTTCAGTCTGTCTCAAACTCCTGGAGTCATCCTCCTGTTTCAACCCCCAATGTAGCTGGCCACCTCCTCTAGATCCTCCAATTTTGGAAGTGGATCTCCTCCCAGGCTTGGTAATAATCATCACAATCGCTGGAGTTGCTGGGCAGTGAGGGCCGCCGCCACAGCTGCCCCACGATCTCAAGGCCGAGATCTCAAGGCTGGACAATGGCAGCATGCTGTGCTGTGACACTGCCCGCCACCCTGTTGCAAAGGCCAGTATGCTGGAGGATTCAGTGACATTTCCAGTTAGGTTTAGAGGTACAGAGCTCTACTGGGAGCCTAGGAGCCTCTGCAGCTGCAGTATGGGAAGTGGACTTTGGGGTCCACAATGGCAGAGTGGGCAGACCTTGACTGGAATCCTGGTTAGGATAGAGGAGTCAGTCAATGCTTAGAGTCTTACTCTGCTAGGTAGGCTCAGATCCAGTCTTGGGGAAAGTGACTCAAATAAAAGTAAAATCAAGTACAAATGTGAATATTTAGAGTGAGAAAAATCACAATCCATTACAATTAAGACACTTTTAAGCTTTATTATTGTGTGAGTGTGTGTCCTTGCGCATTGTGGGGGCATTGTTTTGTGTGTGTGTGTGTGTGTGTGTGTGTGTGTGTGTGTGTGTGTGTGTGTGTGCCCACGCATGCACGCACACATGCACATGCAGGTGCAAGTACATTCCCACAAGTGGAAGTCAGAGGGCAACTTTGTAGCTCTTCTTCCACCTCTGTGGCTTCCTCGGATTGAACTCAGGTTGTCAGTCTTATGCAGCAAGTGCTTTTCCCTGCCAAGCCATCTAGCTGGCCCACAGAATTTTTTAAAAGCCAATTAAGTACCACCCAAACCAGAAAAACAATATTTTTTAACCACCAGAAATTTCTCTTTAATATTATTTTCTTAAGAGTTTGGGCCTCAAGGGGCAGTGTTGGCATATGCCTTTAATCCCAACACTAGGGAGGAAGAGGCCGGCAGATCTCTGTGTTCAGAGTGAGTTCCAGGACAGCCAGGGCTACATAGAGAAATTCTGTCTTGAAAAACAAATGAACAAAAAAAAGTTTGGGCCTTATCCTCTTTAGTTGCTACTTTACACTATAATAGCTTTAGAAGTCTCTTATAGAACGAAGAGACAAGCAGTCCTTCCTGTCACGTGATTCACTGGCACTCTGCTATTGCTGACAGTGAAAGTATAAAGCGTGCAACTTCAGTCACACTTGGTGCCTGACATACAGGACAGCTGCTAAGGTCTACACACTCCCGATCAGGAAAAAACAAAGACACAGCTATTCTCTCTAATTATATAGGCTACGTTATTAATTATATTTTGTTGCATGTCTATATGTACAGGTGTGTGTGCATGTGTGTTAGCATGTATGTGGGCATATGTGTGCTTTTGCATGTAGAGGCCGAAAGTCAACCTTGGGTGTTTCCTCAGGACTCAGTCACCTTGCTTCTTTCGCTGTTGTTTGAAGGAGGGAGGGTCTCCCTCTAGAACCTTGGGCTTGCAGACCAGGCTGGACTGGCTGGCCAGGAAGCCTCAGGAATCCTCCTGTATTTGTCTTCCCAGTGCTAGGGTCACAAGTGCATGCCACCATGTCTGGCATTTTACCTGGATCCTGAGGACCCAACTCTGGTGCTCACACTTGGACGGCAAGCACTTCACCATCTAAGCCATCTTCTCAGCCCTCCAGTAATATTCTTGACAGAAGAGAATCTGTTTTGCTAGGTCCAGATTCCTTTGCCTACAGTGTGACACTTCACACTTCTCGGTGTGACTTTCAGATGCCTGAAAGAACATTTCCATCTAGCTTCCAGCGCTGAACACTTCCAACCTTGTTTCTTTCCACAGGCTTCCAGAGCTGCCATGAGAGTACAGTGGGAAGCAGAATATTCATTCTGTAAGCTCTTCCTACACAGGGACCTTTAGTAACAACTGTACCCATCAGAGACCACAAACCATATCAATATTCATCACTAATCCTCAACTCAGCTCCCCTTGGCTAAACCCCCAACTGCCTCAGCCATTCAACACTCCTGTCAAGAAAGGAAGGTGGAAGAAACTCGGAATGAAAGGAAACCATGGTCCAAACTTCTGTGGCTAGCACAGCTCATAGGATTTTACAGAACACTAGTCATGGCAACACATTGCCAGGGTCTCTTCCAGAGGAAGCACTGCAAAGATTGGATTTCATCAGCTTCCTGGTACATTGGCCACCATGCCAGCCCTTACTGAAATCCACAGAACCCCATAGCTAAGGTCTGGGAAGACAGAGATGGTATGCTAAGAGTTTAAAGTCAGGCTTCTGGAACCCTAGAGTCATCAATAGTAACTTTGTACTCAAGAAGCTGATGGGGCTGTTCTCAAGAAATGGATGGATGGATGATGGATGGATGGATGGATGGATGGATGGATGGATTCTCACTATATTCCCAAATTTGTTGGGTATCCAGCTATTTTCTAGGTTAGACATAAGCACCTCAAAGGCAATACTGAATCTAACACATTTCTGGTCCTGAGAGCTCAGCACAGGGCAAGGCACAGAAGACAAAGGCAGAAAAGGACCAGGATGCAGATCGGAGCTGGGAAAGAGACTAGCCAAGCATAACATGTTCCCAAGTCTACTGGGTCCCGGTGCAGGCTTCTGCTTAGAGGCAACAAGCAGAAGTCTCTATCTTACTTCTTCTGGGTCATCAGATGGCCTTCAGAAGACCCTGGAAAAGGGAAGGATGCTGGACAATTGACCTTTCAAGGGCCTACTCCTCGAAAACCCAGCCGTGTTCATTCTCTAGCTCCCAGGCATTCCTAGGCTTCCCTCTGAAGTTTTTCTGGAGTGTCTACGGAAGGAGAGGCCCTCCGGGTGGTCCATTCCAAGGTTCAGCAGCCGGAACGGACAGTGCCCCACAGCTTCGAGTCAGGTTCAGTTCCACTTGAAGCATTTTATGGGCCCAGCCTGGGTAAACAGGGGCCCCATTAATGCACCAGGCTTTCACCTGTGCTGCTGTGGTGTCAACTCCCACAGCCTGAATCGATGGAGCATGAGCCCCACGGTGGCTTGAAGAAGGCAAGCAGGCACTGAAATGGCCATGTGGCAAGGATACTCAGACACCTTCCAGTCTCCATAGCCCCATTCACAGGACAGCAGATGGGGAGGGCAGGGGGTAGTGACATACTGTGGCAGAGGCAGAGTCATTGGCCCCTGTGTACTACCATATCCCAGGCTCTGGGCCTCTCTTGTGGATGGGGACATGTGTTCCCAAACTGCAGTTAAGTCCCATGGTCTGACAGTAGCTGAGTTCTTAGGGGAGCAACTGGAGAGCTCTGGTTCGTTTACACCCCTCCCTCCCCAGACACCACACACCTTTCCTGGTGCCAGCCATGCTCCAGGCTCCGAGGTAAGCCTGGGGACCCCAAGATGAGTCAGACCTGGCCTTTGTCCAGAATGAAGTCACAGTCTGATGAAGAGACAGGTGTGGACACAGGCAATGACAATGACAAACCAGTGTGTTCATCTGAGACGAGAGAAACCCGAGGACAGCCCCCAACATTGCCTGGGGTCAGCAGGGTCAGGGAATCCCCTGGGGGGCCAGGGGGAACTTGACCTGAATGTTGAAGATGAATTAATCATCTAGCTAAACTCTACAGGGATTCCCAGGCAGAGGAGCAACACCTGCAAAATGACAGTACTGTGGAGGGACTCTCACAGCTGGGACAGAGGCTGAGACATAACTTTCAAATGAGTGGAGAGATGGATAAAGATTAAAAAGTTTACTGTGGTTTGTTTTCGGGAGGTGAAGGTATGGAAGAACCTGGAAGGGGATGGAAGTTGAGAAAACCATTTTCAAAAACTTGGATGGACCCCATGACTTGGGGACCCTGGACAGGGTTAGGCAGGCTAGGGCAGGGCTCTCAGGAAACTGGGGTTAGAGGTGGTGTGTCATATGCAAACATCCAATTAAGTCTGTAATTCGGGAAACTGGTGGATTTTTCAGGGCAGGGTGAGTGTGTGTGTGTGTGTGTGTGTGTGTGTGTGTGTGTGTGTGTGTGTGTGTGTTTTATTATTCATTCTGACAGCTCCAATTTGGAGCAAGGATGCCGATAACACCAGAATTGTGGTCCAATGGACTACTTTATGATGGTTTGAATGGGCAGGGCTAGGGGAAGGGGAGAAGGACAATGCACAGGGTAGATTACGGCTGCTGCTTTTTAAAGTGGAAACTTATTTTTGAGGGACTGAGGATGTGGGTCAGCTGGTAGAATGCCTGTCTAGCAAACCCAAAGCCCCAGCAAACCAGGCATGATGGCCTGTAATCCCACCTGGGGAGTGAAGGCAGAAGGATCACAAGTTCAAGGCTATTCTTGGCTATATAGTAAGTTCGATGCCAGTCTGCGTTTTAGGAAATTGTCCTAAACGGGAAAGTGGGGGTGGATGGAAGGAAGGAAAGACTGGAAAAGAAAATCTTTTCTGAAGTATAACATACAAAGAGGAAGTCACGCAATTCAAACATACCTACCTCGGTGTGTCATCAGGTAACCACCAAGAGGTCCTAGAAGTGAGCAGTGCCCTGTATTGATCCTAGCCTTTCATCTACTCTGACGATGGAAGAGCAGGTCTGGGGAAGGATGCGTGGGCTGAGTCTACAGGTCTGGGAATAGCCAGGGATCCAGCAAGGTCAGGCTGTGTGGTGGTTTGAATATGGTTGGCCCAGGGAGTGACACTATTAGGAGGTGTGGCCTTGTTGGGGGTGTGTCACTGTGGGGTGGGCTTTGAGACTCTCCTTGCTGCCTGAGAACAGTCTGCTCCTGGCTTCCTTTGGATGAAGTTGTAGAACTCTCACCTCCTCCAGTACCATGCCTGCCTGGACACTGCTGTGTTTTCTGCCTTGATGATAATGCACCGAGCCTCTGAACCTGTAAGCCAGCCCCAATTAAATGTTGTCCTTATTAGAAATGCCTTGGTCATGGTGTCTGTTCACAGCAGTAAAACTCTAACTAAGACAGGCTGCCTGAGGGTGGTGGACATAAACAAATCTATTCATGTGCACCCCTTCACCTACAACCCAGACTGCCCTCTGCCTCCTTTGGGCCTTGTCCTCCCCAACCCCCCACCCTCTGCATGCCCCTTTGTCTAAGGTGAGGGAAGAAGGAAGGGTCATATGCCCACAACTGCAGATTATACAGACTTCCTGCAGCAAATGGAAGACAGCTAGCCACATGAAAATATAAACCAATTCCCCTGGAGATGCACATGCACTCTGAGGATAAGATTGTCCCAGGATACCACAAACCATTTACTGGTTAATGCATCTGGACTGCCTCTTATGCCTGTGATTATAACCATGCACAATAAACATAACTTTATAACTTAGAAATGTCAATCACCAACATTGGTCAAAGAAAGCTCCCCCCCCTTGGGGAGTCACTCTTCCCTGCTGTAATTAAGAGTCTCCAGACCCAGAAAGACGAACTCGGGAGCCACAGGCTTGCTGGAGTCTGCTCCCACTCTGTGGAGGGTACATCGTGCTTTTATTAAACCCATACCTTTCACTACTGCTTTATTAGTATCTTGTTCAATTCTTTGAGACACAAAGAGCCCGGTCATGGGTCCGTGGAAGGCTTCTGAGGCCTCCCCTTCTGTGATGTGATGCTTACACTGGACCTGGCTTCCAGCCCCTCCCCCATCCCAGCCACTGCCATAACCTGGTCCCGAGTCCGAGCCAGAGTCCTGCTCCTCTGGGTATCTCTGTGTTTCCTTTTCTACAACAGAAAACCAGGCTCTGGGGCCTTAGTAAAGGCAATGAGGGTCCAACCTGTAAACTCTAGACTCTAGCCGTTTTCAGTAGCTCTTATTAATGCACCCCTGTTTGCAAAAGTCTTGTGTCTCTTTGGCAGGAACTGCTTGCTTAGCTTGAGTGTTTCTGTCCTGGTTGTCTGCTTCACATCAACGAGCACCTCTCTCCTGAGCCCCTCACAGCTCTGTCCTGTCTGCACCCAACGCCAGTGTCTGGGGATCCTCATCGGGCCACAGAGCACTGGGCTGGCCCAGTCAGGACTTGTACCTAATCCGGAGGGACAACCCCTGGCTTCTCTTCTCCAGGCCTTGAAATAAAAGGTGTGCTTGTTGCTGCCAATGCTGGCAGCACAGGCCCCAGGACGGAGAGGAGCAGGTGAAGTTGACTGAACACCACGCTGCCTGCCCCTCCTCGGCACCCCGATGGCGATGGCGGCTTGCTGGAGCGTGGTATGTGTTAGGGAGGGGCCATCTTGGCGCAGCCAGGGCTAGGGTGCGCAGGCTTCTCTCAGACCATGGCCCATTTCATCCGGTGGTTCTCTGAGAAGCCAGGAAGTCTTGGTGTTTTCAGAAGGAAATGAGCGAGTCGTGCTCATTGGGAACAGACGGCCCCAAGAAAGGACTCCAAGGGAAACACACCGTGAAGGGAGACCAGACCCAGCCTTTCCCTGAGAAGCAAGGCAGGCAGGTGTTGAGCAAGGCTGACAAAGGAGGTGGCTATGTCCCTCCTCCGGTATTGTGGAGAGATGGTGCCACGCCTCTCCACTGCCACCAAGGGGCAGTGGTTCTCAGGCTGTGAGTCATGACCCCTTTGGGGTTGTATATCAGATATCCTGTGTGTCCGATATTTACATTATGAGTCATAACTACCAAAATTACAATTATGAAGTAGCAACGAAAGGGTCTCCACAACATGAGGGTCGCTCCATTAGGAAGGTTGAGAATCAGTGCCCTAGGAGGACTTTCTGACAGAGATTCTGAGAGGACCACGTGGGATAAACTGAGGGGAGAGGGGACCCAGACTGTTTTCATCCCCTTAGGGACCCAACAGATCAGAGCTGGTAGGGGAGGGAAGGTCATTGCATCCTCCTGATTGGCTGGAACCGGTCCAGGACAGCTGCCCTAGGCCGTGAGGAGGCTGGGGAGCCCCATCCATCTCCCATTTATGACCATTCCATTTACCCACGCCCTCTGCTTTACAGTGAAGCTAGATGTCTGTCCAGGGTGAACGAAAGGGGGCTGAAGTTGGAGTAGGCTCAGATCCTGCCTCTGGGGGCTCCAGAGCTGGTGTATGTGGGTGATTACTAGACAGCTAGTGACACGTGGGTGGCAGGCCCTGACGTCTCTGTGGGTCTGAGTTTGGACCACTCTAACATGATTCCACAGGAGTAGTTGACCCTATGTATTTGTTGTTGTTTGGTCGGGTTTTGCTGTTGTGGTGGGTCTTTTGTTTTGTTTTGCTTATTTTGTTTGGGTGTTTTTAGAGAGGGTCTCAGTATGCCACCCTTGGCTAGCCTGTAACTCACTATCTAGATCAGGCTGGCCTCAACTTTGCAGCATCCCTCCTGCCTCTGCCACCAGAGTAGAGAGTACAGGTGCATGTCACAGCACTTAATACCAATGGATATTCCCCTGGATACTGACTAGAAGTCCTAGGTCAAGGTGTAAGCAGAGGCATGGTCACTGAGGGCCACCCGCTGGCTCATAGGTGGCCATCTATCTACTTACAGTGGCATCACATGATGAAAAGCAGAAAGGAAACGGGCGTTCCCATTTCTTCTTATTGTTTATTTTTTTACATTTGTGTGTGTGTGTGTGTGTGTGTGTGTGTGTGTGTGTGTGTGTGTGTGTATGTAGGGGAGGTGGGTCAGCATGCCATGGTAGGCATGTGGAGGTCAGAGGATACCTCTTGGGACTTCTTTCCTTCTTCACCCTGTGAGTTCCAGGGAAAGAACTCAGGCTGTCAGGCTGGAGAGCAAGCATCCTTACCCACTGAGCCCTCATAGGCCCAAACGTCTCTCCCTAAAGAGGCACTAATCTCATCATGAGGGCTCTACTCATGACATTAACAGTCACTTCCTATAGCTCCACCTTCGATCACATTGGTGATTACATGGATCAATAAATGAATTCAGGGAGATACAGTCCTGCAGTCAATAACAGCGGAGTGTCTTTCTAGCTTGCTTAACTGTACACCACCTGAGAGAGAAGTGCTGGTACCATCCTACGGCAGAGGGAACTAGAAGCAGCCCAGTGGCCTATGTGGGTCAAAGTCAAGGGTAGCACCCAGGGGCTCAGACGGCAAAGCTTATGGTTTGTTCATGACCACACTCAGCTGTCTCTGCCTTTCTTCACAGAAAGGGAACTGAAGGCCCAAGAGGGTAGCGGCTATATGGAACTGCCCAGCTCGTCTGAGGAAGAGCCTGGCCCAAGTCCAGGTGAGTGGAGCCCAATCCCCCTACTGAGGCCTGGCCATGCCACAGCATTCAGCATAGGCCCCCTCTTGGGCCAGCTGGAAGGGCTTCAGAGGCCCTAAGCTGGGAGAGGTGGGAGAGGCATGCAGCTTGGCACTTCTTCAGGGACAGATCCCAGCTCTACTGCCTCCCTGAAGGAGACTGGGCAGAGGTGGGGGCTATGGAATCCCTGGAATGGAATGTGCATTGTCCCCAGAACTTGGCTTGGGAGGGTGATCTGAGGAAGGGCTGAGAACAATGGGGACCCAGGGGACCTGCTTCTCAGACAGACTAGGCAGGGCAGGGCAGAGAGGGGCAGGCTGGGTAAGGCCCTGCCTGAGTGCAGGTGATTCATTGACACCACAGAATAAATGAGAGGCCGCCTTCTCCCTCTCTTTTCTCCACAGAACCTAGGCACCAAACCCAGAAGGATGCTGGGACATCTGAGGATGTCTGGAGCTCTTCCCTCATAACTGGAACTTGCCCAGCAGTCATATGGAATGGGCTTAGGGGCAACTGTGACACCATTTCACAAACTAAGACACTGAGGCCTAGAGGCCTGGATATACCACAGCCAGCCCACATGCTGGGGACACACACCCCTGTTTTAGAATTTAGAATTCCTTCAGGTCAAAAGACTAGAATGTCTGGCTTAGGTGGATACCTAACAGTTCAGTTGAGCCAAGTCATTCAATTTAGCCAAGGACCACCCCTGAGAAGGGGGACTCACAGTAAGTTATGCTATAGAGATAGACAGAATAGCTAGCCCTTTTATGAGATACTGTACTTTTGATACCAGAATCCCAGCCCTTAGTGTAGTAGCCTAGGGGCTAGAGCTGTTGGCTATTAACGCTGCTCAGGTGTCAGGAAAGGCGGTCCCTGCTGTGGACCCCCTCTGTAAATGTTATAGACTTTGTAAACTTTGCAAACCCTCAAAGCAGCAAAGTGGCCAGGCCCCAGCCAGCTCCAGCAGCCAGGCCCCTCCCCCAGACCTCCCTGTCAAAATGGCAGTTCCAGATTCTGTAACTGTCATGAAAGTCATCTCCAGACCCTCAACAGGACCCTCCCCCAGATGATGCTAACTTTAGGTAAAGAGTCCGAACAAATCCCACCAATCCCTGAACAGGACAACCCACCAATCCCTGAATAGGACAACCCACCAATCCCTGAATAGGACAACCCACCAATCCCTGAACAGGACAACCCACCAATCCCTGAACAGGAAATCCCACCAATCCCTGAACAGGAAACCCCACCAATCCCTGAACAGGACAACCCACCAATCCCTGAATAGGACAACCCACCAATCTCTGAATAGGACAACCCACCAATCCCTGAACAGGAAATCCCGCCAATCCCTGAACAGGAAATCCCACCAATCCTCAACCTGGACATCTCCCTAGAAAGCTCTAAAGAACCCGTGCCTTTGTCCAATTACTGGCTGTCTGCTCCCTCCAGGAGAGCACAGGCAACCACTCCTGAATTCATCCCATTCACACCCTAGACCCTCTAATTAATCTCTTTTATAGATTTGCTGCCTGGTGTGACTCTCTTGTCAGAAGACAAGAAGCAAGCAAAGAAGGGAAGAAGACAAGAGAAGGGGCTGAGCTGAGGCTCCTCAGCTCCTCAGCTCAGCTGAAGAAAACACCAACTAAGCTTAACCACCTCTGCTGAGGAGGCTTCCTCTCGGAGCTCTGTGGTTCTTGGGCTCCTGTGTCTCAGGATGCCTTTCCCTGGGACACTGTCTCACCTCAGAGCTATGTGGTTCCTGGGCTTCCAAGTCCCAGGACACCTTCCCATCCCAGCAGAAAGACCAACAATAGCCATGTAGCATCCGAGCCTACCCATTTTCTGAATTATTCAGAAAAGTGTAACTTCGTTTCTCCTTTCCACCTCTTTTCTAAGCATTGTTTCTTTTCGGGCTTTCCCTCCAACATTTCAGGCTTTCTTACTCTTTATCTAAAGCCTCTCTTCCCACCATGGGGCTGCCTGTCTGCATGAACTCCCCACCAGCTTAAGTTGTGTGGCCTTTTCCCAGCTCCATCTTGTTCTCTGTGCAGTTGTGGGCGGTTACAGCTTGCCCACCTTGGGTTTTTTTTTTTTTTTTTTTTTTTGGTTTGTTTGTTTGTTTTGTTTTGTTGCTATAAACTCTAAGAATCTTGTCCTTGAGCTTCCATTTTGAGTCCTTAATCGAGTTCTTAAATTATTAAGGAAACCAATTTCCTTACTGATTTCCTCTGTATCATTTGGTCATTGCCACATGGATCTTCTCTTCAGACACTCTTCCCTTATCCCCATGGATCAGAAGGCCAGTCACTTCACGACAAAGCACTTTTCCATCCTGAAAAAAAAAAAAAAAAAAAAAAAAAAAGTGCCACTGGTTCCTGGTTCCTGTCCAAGTGCAGACACCCTGGGAGCTCCCTCAGCCTCTGCTAACTGGGATCCCTCCCCAGCCATATACCCTTTCAACAGTCACCTGACTAGCCTTGTCCAGGTTCCTTCTCACTGGGTTCAATTTTCATTCCCTCTTTGGTGGCAACAGCTCTCACAGAAAGAAAGGCTCTGGGCTTTGGGGTCAAGTACAGTGCTGTTTCTACAGTATGACCTTGGCCAAGTCACCTCTCCTGCCAATTGAACAGATGGAAAGAAGGAATATCTAAAATACCTTGGATGACCCCCCCCCAAGCCATTGGAGGCCCTGGTGTGGTAGCCTTCCCCTCCTCATGCCAGACACTGTCCTTGGAGCCTCGTGTTCTTTCTCCATGTGCTGTACCCAGGGCAAGTTTCCAGGTTAGCAGAGCCCTGGCTCAGACCTGACCTGAGCTGGGACAGATAAACATGTACCCCAACACCGCTTCTGGCCTCTGACCCAATGGATGCTCTGGGGGTGTTTGCTGGGGGGCCGTGATGGATGTCCCTAGGAGATTATCTGTGTCTTGAGCCCAGAGCCTATTTTAGGGCAGATTTAGCTGCTTGCCGTATGAGAATTTGATACACTTAAGGCTGAACACACATACTCATTCATTGGCACAAATCATTTCTCGTTCAATTATCATTTTCTCACATTATATGTTCTGTGTTTTCCAACACAGGCATATGCGCACACACACACACACACACACACACACACACACACACACAAGCCATTATCATTTACCCACCTTTCTGCACCATGTACCTCTCCATCTTCTATCCACTTACCCATCTACCCATTCACCACACCCATCCTTCATCCATCATCCATCCATCCATCCATCCACCCATCCATCCAGTCTACCTACCCACCCACCATGTCCTCCTATCCAACCATCAGCTCATACACCACACCCATCTATCCACTCACCAATCATGTATCCACCCACTCATCTACCCATCCACCCACCTATCATTCATTCGTCTATCTGCTCACCCATCCATCAAGTATTCATCTTTCTCTCTCTCTTCCTTTCTTCCTTTCTCTTTCTTTCTTCCTTTCTTTCTTTCTTTCTTTCTTTCTTTCTTTCTTTCTTTCTTTCTTTCTTTCTTTCTTTCTTTCCTTCTTCCTCTCTTTCTTTTTCTTTCTTTTATCTTTCTATCCACCTATCCCACATTTATGAAGAGCCACATTCAGGAATCTCAGACCTCAGTTTCCAAAACTCACAAGGCCAAAGGCACAGACAAGGCCACACCAGTGCATTGTGGTCAGAGTGAGAAGCCCTGACTCATAGGAACCCAGTGTGAGAGGCCCAGAGAAGGCTTCTCAGAAGAGATACTGTGATCTGATTCTTGAGACTTGTGAGTCCCAGGAACAAGGTTCTGGGTGAGGGAATCCTGGGGAGAGGGACCAGTGTTTATCAGATATTGCAAGAGAGACTGGGCGGAGGCCGTGTCTTAGCCAGGTGGATGATGGTCATGACTGCTGGTGCCTGTGATGTCACCCAGTGGACTGGGCTTGCCTGTGGGTTCAGATCCTCTTAGGAAAGTCCCGTCTAAGCCCCAAGCCTTAGCTGACAACACTGCTCTATCTTTACCTCATGGTAGGAAAATGTGGGCATAGCAAGTCCCCATGCAGAAAGTGGGTGCTCACTCCCCAGATCATCACCCTGACACAGCTTTTAAGGTCTTGGGACCCTCCCCTCCATACCTGACTGGACCTCCCAGGTACCTCCAGTGTCTGTGTTGGTCTCTGACTCCCTGTGTCTTCCATTCTAGAACAGGAAACCCTTCTTCAGGGTCACAGCTTCACTTGGCATTCAGGTGCTAGTCCAGCTCTGATTCTCAGCCCTGCCCCCATCTCCCCTTGATCCATACGCCCTGGCACAGAAGTGGGTCATGTTCTCCAGGCGCCAGGGCATGTTCTGATGCTCCCTCTGCATGGAGCCTTCCCTGAAGGGCTGCTGGGAAGGAGCCCTCCTGCTCATAGGAGGGTAAACCCTTTGGGAGGAGTTGGGGACATGTAGGAGGGGAGCCTGGGAGGTTGAGGCTTAGGTCAGATGAGAGACCGGACAGTGCTGGCATGGAATAGGGCTGAGCTAAGCTGTCTGAACAAGGACCACCTGTTCTTAGGTTGCCACCAGAGTCAGAGACTCCTAATGCCCAGAGATTTCCGAGGTACGAAGGAGCCAGTAAGACCCTCACAGTCCAGCACAACAAAGCCCCTTTAACTCACAGGGGCCACTATTGCTATCCTGGAGTCTCAACCAAGGTGAGGCTGGGGACACAATTAGCTGAGACCAACCATGGCCAGGTTTTCTCAATAAATTTTCTGAGTCCCAGAGCAGTATGAAGAGTAGTGAACTAATGTATGCCTCCACCACCACACCCTGGACTTTCCCCATTTCCATCTCTGGCTATGCAGGCATGCATGACAAGATGCTGGAGACCATCCTGCATTGCATCCTGATGACTGTCCTGCATTGGCATTCCCCTCACCCTGGCCCATGTCTCTCCCCAAGTTCTCTCAGTCCTGAGTGGGAATCTAGAGGGTGGTGTACATACCGTCTCAGTTCTTAGGACCCATAGACATTCCTCCAGCTAGAGGCTCTAAAAGCCACACAGCAGGAGGCCACTGAGCAATCTGGATGATGAGCTGTAGGTAGGAAAATGCCCTGAAGCTGGGCTGGCTGACCATAGCATCCTGTGGTACTCGCTGGCCCCGCAGCAGGAGGCCTTAGTATCTGTGTCTCCTGAGGAGCACTGTGGGAGCACTGTAAGAGCACCACATGTCTGCACCAGAGAGTATCATAGGGACAGCTCATCAGCGTATCTTGTGGAGTACTGTATCCACATCTCTTGGGCAACACCATGGGAACACTACCTCCCCAGTTTTGGGGAAGCATCATATCTGTGCCTCTTGTGGAGCACTGTGGGAGCATTATGGGAGTATGGTTTCATACAGGGTGACTTGGGAATGACTTCCTTCACAAGGCAGTACCTGGTGTGACTTTCAGCAAGCACTTAATAAGATGTCCTGGGGTCATGAGGTAACCATTCTTTTTCTTTTTCTCCCTCCACCCCCCTCCAAGACAGGGTCTATGTACATTGGCTAGCTGGAAGTCCTCCTCACTTCAGCCTTCTGAATGCTGGGGTTACAGGCATGGGCCAGCTTAATTGGGAGCATGTTTGCTTCTGAGGTGGTTGGGAACAGTCTCACTCAGGAGCATCCAGGAGCTCCAGGCTTGCCTTAGATTCCTAGAGGCCATGCCTACCTTCTATGAAGGCCTGCAGTCAGGGTCCCCAAGTACCTCCCAGTGATTGGTATTGATGTCAATGACAGTGGGGTAGGAGGGAAGCCAGAAGGGGAGTGTTGCGGCAGTGTGACCCAAGGGGCCGCTCTGCCTAGCACACTGTACAGCTACCCTCTCCTCAACTTGATTTTAGCGTGCTATACTATACTATGCAGCTTCCAACCAGGCATGCTCAGCCTTCCTCAGCCTCTAAGTCTTTCCTAGAAGCGTGGTCCTTAACCCTGCTAGGTAGGCCTGGCCTGCATCCCTATACCGGCCTCCCCGACAGTTGTGGAGCTGTCTTGTCTCTGACAATGTCTTCATGCCTGACAGCTTATCTGCCAAGAGTCTTATCTGTCCCTGAACTTCTTTAGCCTTTGAACATGACCCCGGTTGGGGCTGGAGATGGGAGCCTAGGCTCCCCCACAGGGGCAGGGCTTCAGGCTGTTCCTTCCCCGGTCCTGTCCCCTGTTTCACCTCTTGAGGGTGTATGCATAAACACCTGCCAAAGTGTCTTCGGTGACAATACATTCCCTCGGTCAGCAAATATTTGCCACCTGTGGTTCAGCCCACCTGCAGGCCACTCAGGATAGGAACAGAAGGGAGAGTGACCAGAGCCAGCAAGGGGAGGCCACAGAGGAGGGCCCTAACATCTTGGTGCTGTGTGACTAGAGGCTTGGGGGCCAGAAGCACGGAGGGGTGTGTCAGGGAGTGAGGCCAGCTCTGGGCACCTTGGAACAACTGGAGATTGTCTGTGGTGGGCAAAGTTAAAAGAGCCGAAGGGTTCCTGGTGAAGTCTGGCTGATGGTTGCAAACTGCTGGTGTAATCGTCACAAATTGAGACGACTCGTGATTCATCAGAACACTCCAAACCTTTAATTGTGGATCATTTAGAGCACACACAGACCTTCACAGAACAGCATGGAGACTCCCCAAGATGTACTAACTACACCAGTGTCACTGTCCAAGAAAAAGGTCACCACTTCCATTGCCAGCACGAAGCCATCACTTATGGCAAGAGTTTGGACCCCAGCATTGTTTTTTCTGGCACCCTGATACTCATGGAAAGCAAGACTGAAGCTGGTCTCGGGGTCCCCAGCCACATCAGGACCTAGTCTACCTGGTCTAGCATTGCAGAAGTTGATTGAGTCACCAAAAAGCAAGGAAATTCCAACTTCTGAGCTCCAACTCTGGTGAGGGCGCCTGCCCATGCATGTTTCCCCGTGAGGGTGGACAGTGAGCCCCACTGTACACATGATAAAATAGAACCACGGAGACAGCATTCAGTGGCAAAAGTAGGTTGGAAAAGTGGATCTGATCCTAAGCCCCACCTCATTGTTTACCAATGCACACCAAGGAGAAAAAATGTCATTTGGTTTGATTGTCAAAGAGGTGTTAGGAAGCTAGGTACCGAATCACTATCCTCTGGCTGTCTGAGGGGCCTGTACAGGGCATGGTGTGGCACTCCACAGGGACTCGGAGCCTTTGAGCACTGAACCACTCACTTCTGAAGGAAGATTGAGGCCAGGGCTGGGCAGGGCCGTCAGGAGCAGTTTCAGACAGGTGTCCTGAAGTAGCACTAAGCTCGATGGGAAGATAATTAGCTGTTGTCCCAGCCTGGCCCTCACATGCTAGAGATGTTCACACTGGAGCATCATACCCACTCTCTGCAGTGATCACTCTGTCCACGTCTGTACCATGGGCTTGTGTCCACAGCCATGCTTACATAGCTGAGATTTCTACTCTCGATTGCTCTCTGATTTGCAAATGGCCTGGGGAAGGCTCTCCTTGATGTGGAGTCTCTCAGTCCTCTCCAGCCACAAAGGAGGATTAGACAGACTACGTGCCCCTGGCTCAAGAATTCTTACTCAGGGAGATGTCAACTATGTCTGCTACCTCCTTAGAAGGTCCCAACAGCCAGATGAACAACCATGATTCTACTAAAGCTCATTGGGCTTACTTGTAAAGCATCGGTGACCCCAAAGCAGCCACCCTGGAAAGTCCACACCCAGCATGGACGATGAGTCCTCCAAGGCTCCATAGATGGAGCGCTCTCCATCAGACACCCAGCCTGTGTATTCTTGCCCCTCTAAGACCCTGAGGCCATGTGCAATGAGGGCAGAGGGGCATATAAGTGACTGAGAGGAGAGACTGGAGTCTCAGGCAAAGACCTCGTGACTCTCTAACCCCCCACCCCCCTTGAGGGAATGTCAACAATCACCAAGTTGGCCCCTTGTGGCCGATTGCAAGCCAGCACAGCTGATCTGATGAAGACTGCAGCTGTTTTGCTCAGAGACACACATTTTACAACATTCCCATTTCAGCAGGGGTGGGAGGCAGCAGAGTCCAGCCTGTTGCTGTCTCTCTGGCTCTGCTGAGATCCTCTGCATCCACGGCACGGGCCTCAGCTCAGGCCTGTCTGGCCCAGGTGGACCTCCTCACTTCATCCTGTTCACAGAGCCAACAGGCTATAGCGTCTGCAGACCAGGACCCCTTCCAGCAGAAGGCATCTCAGTCACCCCTGCCAACAGCCCAATGCCTCAGTGCACTTGGCAGGTGGGCTGCGTGCCTCCCTGGGCCTCCCCCCACCTCGCGTGCCCTAGTATGAGCCAGAAAAGAGCTGGGCAGGATGGTAAAGGAGACCTCAGATGGAGCCACAGGCTGGCTCTCATGCCCAGCAGACCTGCAGTGTGACTGTGTGCCCTGGGCAAGTTACTAGGGTTTTCTGATACTCCCTGCCTTCATCTGACCTTCAGCAGGTTCAGGAGCCAAACTATGCAGATTGGCTTTACCCAACCAGGTGCTGGGCAATGGGAGGTGCTTCTGCTAGACTTGGCTCTCTCCCGTGACCCATTCCCCCCTCCCACCCTTTCCCACGGATCCTTGCCGTCACGTCACATTGACAAGGAATGCTTTCGGGTTTTTCAAGGACCATTGCCCCCACTCGAAAGCTGTCTCTGTACATATCCCACACAGGGAGCTCAGACAGTCCCAAGCAGGTGGCCCCTGAGGACCTGTCTGCCCAGCCTATAAAGCAGAAGCAAGGAGGCCAGGCAGGGAACTGCAGGGACTGCAGGGAGGGTAGAGAAGGCACAGAGGTTGGGTTTGATTTGCTCTACAGCCCTGGTTTGTGGGAATGCCTATAGGTCTTCAGGTTGTATATTACACAGAGGCCAGCTGGCAGGCCCGTGAATGTCCCACATCTAGACCCTCTCAGCCTCCCGCTGGAGCCTCCTAGGCCTCTTAGCCATGCACTCCTTTGGGCCTGGATGCAGCACAATGGAATAGTGTATGGGGCAGAGTCACTGGGATGCTGATGTGACGCAGCCTTTTGTGGAGAGGGGTGGCCTGGGACTTTACAGCCAGATAGCTAACGGCTGAGCTTAGCCATTCCCCCGCTGTGTGGTATTGAAGGAGTCCATTAACTTCTCTGAGCCTCTGCTTCCCAGCATTTAAACGAATTAAGATATAAAACTGGCAGAGTAAAGCTCGCCAATCTTACACGTACAGCTGAAGTACCTTTTCCACATGTATACAGACACACACATCTCTCTTTGTAAAAGTTCCCTTGTGGGGCTTCAGTTTCTTCATGAGGCCTATCGCACACTGGGTCCTGGGTCCCGCACATAGAGTGCCTGATCCATGAGGGCTGTTTGTTTCCACTCAGGTTTGCTCAGCAAGTTCTACCTCATTCCAGTTTCTCCACAAGCCTGTATTTTACTCCCAGAAAACTAAAGCATAATCAGGCAGTAGTTCTGGCTTGATTGTGTGGCCCAAGAAAAGCCAACTCCCTTCTTTGGACCAATGAAGAGATCAGACTAGATGTTTCCCTGGGGCATCGTAGGCTCTGTGTTTAAATGTTGTGGTCTGAGACCCTTGCTTGTTCCCACTCAGCCAGCGATGTGGCCTGGGCCTCTGAGTGGGTTGTGTTCATTGGGAAAGAGAGAGGCAGCTGGTTTTGCCTGTCAGCTGGCTGGGATAGCCCCTGGGGTGCACACTCAGAGCCCTATGTCTAGTGAACGTTCGCCATGCCAAACTGTACAAGCATTTTTAGAGATCCCTTTACCTCCCCAATGGCTCCTGACCCATTTCACATTTGCCAGGAAGGAATTGACAGCCCTGGCCTTTTCTCCCCTGGAACACTCCGGGGAGACTCTCAGATCAGATGAGAGCAGAGGCGACAACAGAGAGAAGAATAAATCCTGAGACAAAGCCCCTCGGTTCCTCCACCAGTGCAGACTAATGCAGCTGAGAGCGGTACCGCCTTGAGCCAGGTAGAAATGGGAGGAGAGCAGCAGTCTAGGTCTGGATAGGAGAGCCTGTCCCAGGAAGGCCCAGCACAGCCAGGGCCCCACATTACAGCCACTATCCTCTGGGCTTTCCCACCAGGAAGCCTGCAGCCTTGTTGGTGTGTGGGCACAAGTGCCCCCTGCTGGGCAAGTATATGCCCTGAGGATAGATAGAACACTGCCTGAAGACAGGCAGGTGAAGGCTGGCATCTTGGCCTCCTCTTCCTCTGTTGGTTGACTTTGGGCAAATTGGCAGTTACTGGCTTCTCTGTATGTGTGTTTATGGGTGTGGAGGTCACAGGTTAACATGGAATGCCTTCCCTTATCTTTATTTATTTTGAGACAAGGACCGTCATTGAACATTGGAGCTCGATGATTAGGCTAGTGGGACAGGCCAGTGAGTCCCAAGAATTCAGCTGTCTCTGTCTGCCCTGAGGTTACAGACCTGGATCCCAGGGCTTTGCTTTTATTTGGGTGCTGGGATTTAAACTTGGTTCCTCTGCTCCTGTGGCAGGCCTTTACCAGCTGAGCCATTTCTCCAGCACCCTCTAGATACAAATCCCCAAAGGTTCATCTGTAGGAACTTAGTACCAGATTTCACCATGTTAAAAGAGATTGAGGGCTGGAGAGATGGCTCAGTGGGTCCCACACTGTAGAAAGAGAGAACAGACTACCACAAGCTGTCATCCGACTTGCACACATGCATGGTGACATGTGCATCTGTGTGCACACATAGGCATGTGCACATACAAATAATTAACAAATAGAAATTAAAATACAAATGTGGTGAGACTTTTTGTTTTTTTGAAAAAACACATAAGTATTATGGGAATGTTTTCATTTTAAGCCCATGTGATATGTGGGGCTGCTTCAGATGGTTCACAGCAGCTGACTATAATTTGCCTTGTGCTCTAGCAGGGGCATGATTTTGCCAGCTGCAGATAGTTTCTGCAATTGTGTGGTATTTGGAGTTCTGGGGACTTTTGAGAGGGTATTTAAATACTAAGGCCCGGAGAGGGTGGGTCATTGGGTGGTGGTGGTGGTAGTAGTGATGGGTTGTTGGTTGGTTGCTGTTGGCTGCAGTTTGTTAAGTAGTTGTGCTCAAAGAAGAAAGAAAAAAAAGAACTTAGATATCCTGACAGCAAAGATCAAACTTTCCCCAAAGAACCCGACGCCCCTAATCAGCAGGAAGTGGTCTAACAACAATGTCGCCCCCCACCCTTTTCTCTCTCCTATGCAGTGTTAGGGGGTTGAAAGGGTAGAAAAAGGATGGAGAAGGGCAGAAGAACCCACAAAGTAGCCAGAGTCTGCCTACAGATAAACCTCTAAGAGGTAGAGCCTATCAGAGGTCTATTAGTCACTATGACAAAATACTTGACTAAAGTGATTTATTTTGACCATGGTTTGAAGGTATAGCCTGTCCTCATGGAGAAGGCACAACAGCACAAATGTGAAACACACTGCGCCTGCACTCAGGAAGCCAAGAACCATGAGTCTCCTTTTTACACAGTATTGTGTTTTATAAAAAGACAGCGAGAGAAAGAATGTTTGGTGGATTGCAATCAGGTATGGGGGAGGGGCGCCTCTGTGGGCCTATGCTGAGGCATCCGTTCCCCCCCCCCCCCCGAGGGAACGGCCATACAACGACAGTATACTATAGAATCGAATTTACTCAGGGCATGGGGAGGGGAGTTGAGACAGAGAAAGGGAGAGAGAGAGTAGAGGAGTAGAGGCCAGCCATGAGCACGTGGAGAGAGAGGGGTGAAGGGAATGGGGAGAGAGGGAGAACAGGAGCAAGGGGACAGAGCAAGAGAGAGAGGAGGGGGGCAAGGAGCCCCTTTTATAGTGAGTCAGGCACACCTGGCTGTTGCCAGGTAACTGTGGGGTGAAGCCTAGACAAAATGCCAACATCCAGTCCAGCTCTCCAGCCCATGGAATGGAGCCGCCCCTATTCAGGGTGGGGTTTCCATCCTCAGTTAAACCTTTCTGGAAACACATAACAGATGTACCTGAGGTGTATTTTCACAGTGATTTTGTATTCAGTCAAGCTGACAGTGAAGATTAGCCATCACAAGGTTATTACTGGCTTTCCTCTCTCTGGCTTCCTGTCTGGCCACGTGATCACGCCTTTTCACAAGTGTCCCACAGAATGGCATCATCTGCCATGAAGGAGGAGATGCATCCAGAGGGCTGTTTGGACATCTGCCCTTCAAAACCGTGAGCTAAAGAAATCTCTTCTCTTGCTTAATTGTCCAGCCACAGGTATTTCATGACAGTAATTGAAAATGGAGAGTTACTGAAGCCTTGCCCCATCTGTGATCTGAATTCCTCTTTGTCTTTTACTCTAATGTAGTCACAGTCTAGGGAGTAGCATGTGAGCGTCCTTGGAGTAGGAGGTCTGTCAGTCCATCTAAATGATTCTTGCTTTCACCAGGGCTGGGAGACTCTGATCCCTGCTCATCAGAAGAACTGGTTAAAGTTATGTGCTGGTATTGCGAGGGTGTTGTCTTCCTTTCCTGGTTCCTTCCAGTTTGAATTGTTACAGTGACTCAATTATCTTTCTGTCAGTGTGGAATCATGGCTCATTGTAGACAGCAACTAAAGACTACAAATAAAGGCTACAACTAACTTTGAAGGAAGAGAGTATAAATCATCCAGATATTCATATCTAGGTAATCACAAGTCTGCTTGTTTCTGTTTGGGGGGAGGAGATGGGAAGGCATTATTTTGCATGTAAATAAAAGAATGTGTGATTGACTGTTAGCCCAGCAAAGGGCTACACTCTTATCTTGCTCTGCTCCTCCCCACACATTGGTTCATTTATTTCAGGTAGTGTGGTCTCTAAACCCCAGTGTACAGCCAGCAGTGAGACCTGAGCCTGGCTATCAGCACCATATCTTCCTGGCCATAGGGAAAGAACATGTGACCCTTCAGAAGCAGTGAGATTAAATATTTGAATATCCATAAAGACTATTGAGAAAGGCTTTTTCTGTCATATAACCATTACTTTGGATTTCTTGGTCCTCCTGTCTCCATCTCCCAAGTGCTGGGATTACAGGTGTGCGCTGCCACACCCAGACATGTAAGCAAATTTTTGTCACTTTATGGCAATGGGATCACTACCCACAAATAATGTTCTGAAAGAGTCTGAAATCTGTAGAGACCTTTTATAGTCTCAGTCCTCCCACACCCCCCACATCTAATCATCACCCAAAGTGCAGGAGATAAAGAATCTTAGCACTGGTTTACTGGTAAGAAACACTGAGCCTGGGAGAGGAGATGCAATTGGTTCTTGGTCACATGCTCATCAGTGCTCTGGCCAGAAGGTGTGTTTTCTCTCCCTTCTTGAGTGACCTTCTGGGAAGATAAGGAATCAGAACAAGCTCGGAGAAGAAATGGGATTCGGCATGAATTCTTCTTTTGGAAGAAGGCAGAAGGGCATCTTAGCAGAAGGAACAATGTAAGCAAAAGCCAAGAGGTGGGAATGGGGGTTTGGCTTACCCAGCAGTGCCATGTGTGGACACATCTATGGTTGGACAGGTGTTATGTGCCATGTTGAATAATTTGTTAAAAAAAAAAAAGAGTCCCCTGGCTTCCAAGAATGGATGGCATAGAGGCGTCTGGAGAGGCCCTGTGCTAAGCCCTTATGTAACCATGAGCACTCAAAGCCTTGAACTCTGAGAAGATGAAACCTTTGAATGAGGCTTTAGGGTTGGCCTGTCCTGAGTATTCCTGCCACTCTGAGGGGTGGTGTGCACTTGGCATCCTGGGGTGATGCTCTCTGTCTGTCTCAGACCCAGAGAAGGGTCTGTTAGTATCTTATCTTGAAGTTAAACATATGCATAAATGGGCTAAGGTCCCAGCTTACATGGGACTCCTCAGTTCCCGTGATGTGTGACATGGGGTGATGTCCAGTACCTGTCTGAGCCTTAGAGTACTGTCGGGATGCTGGAGCTGAGGTTGCATTGCAATGGCAGGACCAATGCTTCCTTCTCCCTCCCTTCCCCTCCCTCCTCCCTCCTCCTCCTTTCTCCTTCCATCCATCCTTTCTTCCTCTGGAGCCGACATACCAGAAGGCTGGTTCTCACTGAGGCCTTTTGGACCTACATTTCTGTTTCCTGGCAGCTTCGAGCCTACAGCCTGAGCTCTGTCTCTCTGAAGAAAGTAGTCCATTCTTTGATTTCTGGGACACTATGACTCTTACTGAAAGTGTAAGTCATTCCTTGTCTGTCTGTCCCCTTCCTCTGCTCACTTCTCTAGCGTGGTGTGTGAGGGCCTTTGGGAGGCCACCCTGGGAATGTGCATGGCTGGTGAGGAGAGGAGCTGTTCTGTAGCCCGTCCCCATGGCCCAGCTGAGGAGCTCAGGTTTGCTCAGGACCAACCTTCCAGTAAGCGCTAAGCTGGGATTTGACCCAAGAGCGGCAGCCAAGGGCCTTCCACTACTGACTTCAAGCTCCGTGAATCCACACGTTTCTTTTCATCCAAATGTTTCTTTACTTCAACCAGGATTTCTGTTTGCACCAGAGATTTCTGACTTTCAAAATGATACTGGCCTGGAGAAGAAAAGGGCGAAGTCATTCTTGAAGTGTTTCCCAAAGCCAATTATGAACTTCCTGGGGTGCCAGCCCACTCCATTGTTCTCAGACATTGTATAAAGGCCATTCCCCACAACAAGCTGTAAACCTCTGAGCAAACGTGTCAACTTCTGAACAATCCGGTCATTCCCCAGTCCTGGCTGGATATTAGCCAAGGGCTGGATATAAGCCAGCCCAGCGAGTTGCTCAATGGTCTCCCTAGAGGGGGCTTGCTGGATGGGAGGGATTTTCCAGCGTGACTTCGATGAACCTAGAGCTATTTCCCCACTGAGCAGCCCCAGCCTGAGAGGCACCAGCAGCCTTAGCCGAGGGGCAGTGGGGACAGAACAGGGATGTGGGTCACTCACTCTATTGATGACTGGCTTGGTGCTGTGGTCTTCAGAAGTCTCTGTAGAATTTAGGCCTATGTACAACCAGGGGAACCCTCTGAAAATCTAGCAGCCAGGATACAGGGGTTTGGACTGGTTTCCAAGGAAACAGAAGGCTGCCCTCTGCTCGACAGGCTGAGGAGAGGCCCAAGGTACAGTGGGAGACCCTGGCCCTTGGAGCTGAAGGGTTCAGGGTAGGGGAGGAAGAGGCCGCGTGGGAAGAGGGCAGGAAAGGGGATTTGGCACGGGCCTCTGCTGCCTGGTCTCAATTTACTTGTGAGGAGCCCCCTAATAGCCGGGTGAGAGCTGCGCGCGCTTTCCTGAGAGCCTGCTAAGTGTTTATGGAATGATTTGTGAGGAGAAGTTTCTTTGGAAGCAGCTCGGGGAAGGTATGTTATTAAGAGCTCTTTCTCCAAGTTCCCCTTGGCTCGCTTCCCCCTGGCCCCTGGGGTCTGGGCAGCCCATGGTCACAGCAGCTGTTTGCTATTTTGTAGGCTATGGGGCTCTGATCATATTGGAGCTGAGGGAAGACAGGAAAGTAAGGTGATTTCCTCCTCCCCAAGGGGGCGCGATGCAGCCAAGAGCTCTGAAGCCTGCCTCAGGACCATCCCCTGAGGGAGCAATGGGTCTGCCATGGGCCTCAAAGGGAGGTGCCAGAGGACCTTTAGCCAGTCATGTGGAAGCCAATGGTGAGTGATGTGACTAGCCAAAGTTGTCAGGGACAGGGACAGGCTTGCCTTCTCTGCCAGACTGCAGCTTCCCAAGTCAGGTCTGTACTTATCTTTAGATAGCCTAGCTTCACCTGACATGGAAGGCTGGTCCAGAGCATGCTTAGTGACCCATTTTATTAAGCCATCTAGCCTGGCCAGGTCAAGCCGCTCCAGCTAACAAGGGCACAACGAGAGCTCTGGGTCAGCATGGAAAGTTCAAAACTCTGAGTTTTGGTCTGGGAAACCCTGAGCCATCTCTGAATCAAACTATCCATGCAAACATTTCCACCATGGAAGCAAGTCTCCCCAGCCTCAGGGTCAGAAGCTGGCTGCAGAGACCACCAGAAGCTAGGGACAGGCTGCCTGGACTCTGAGACCTCTGCCTGGACACGGGTGGCCATCAGTTTTATTGTAATATCTGAGTACAGCAGCTGTGTGAGGTCGAGATTTTACACTTTCTTGTATGATAGCTGAGAAAAGTAAAGCTCACACCACACTCCTGAGGTTATACTGCAAATACTGATGCAGGTAGTAATCAAATCCAGGTGTTCAAGACCAACACTGGGACCTTTTCATCTTTACACCGACCAAAGATACCTGCTTCACCATCACCCTTGGCTTGCCACACTGGCCTGCCCTGTTATGTATATGAGTCCCTTTATCTGAGAGCTTCCTGAAGGCTGGAATCAGATTGACAGCATCATGAGTCCTGAGGTGCCAGTAGTTGGCCTGGAATAGAAGAGAGAGATGGACAGGTAGACAGGTGGATAGATAGATGGATGGAGAGCAAATGGATGAACAGATAGATGATAGATGAATGGGTGAATGGATCAATGGACTTATAGATGAATGGTGGATTTTGGATAGTAGATAAATGGGCAGGCAGGTGGTTGATTTATGGTGGATGTAGGGATGAGTAGACAGACGATGGATGGATGGATGGATGGATGGATGGATGGATGGATGATGGATGATGGACGGATGATGGATGGATGGATGGATGATGGATGTATGGATGGATGATGGATGGATAGATAGATGGATGGATGGATGGGTGGATGGATGGATGGATGGGTGGATGGATGGATAGATGATGGATGGATGGATGGATGATGGATGGATGGATGGGTGGATGATGGATGATGGATGGATGATGGATGATGGATGGATGGATGGATGGATGGATGGATGGATGGATGATGGATGGATGGATGGATAGATGGATGGGTGGGTGGATGGATGATGGATGGGTGGGTGGATGGATGGATAGATGGATGGATGGATGGATGGGTGGGGAAGAGGTAGATGGTGGACGGATGAGTTGACGGGTAGATAGATAGATGGTGGATGGAAGGTGGGTGGACCTTGAGAGGACTGATGGTAAACTTATGTCAGACTTTGGAAGGAAGGCATGAGCGAGGTAAAGCCTCCAGAATGGTAGGATCTTAAGGAGAGGCTGCTGGGCTGGAGGGATACAACTTAACAGGTGCCAAGAACTAAACTGACGACTGTCATGGGGATTTTTTTTCCTATTAAAAATTTGTGGGACTGAGTTTTGGGGATCACAACGAATGGAAGTTTCTACTGACATTTTGTAAAAGGGGGCACTTGGCAGTCTTTTAGCATGTGTGGGTGACTGAAAAGATATTGCCTATGACTTGAACCTAACTCTTTTACACATAAGCACTTTTTTTTTTTCAGGATTCTAATATACATTAATGTCTTGAGGAATACAGTCACCTTTTAACCAGGGGACAGATTTTCCTGCCTTCATTTCTGAGACTGGTTTGCCATTTCACAGTAGTCATGGTATAGACAGAAGTGCTTCCAGTGGTGTGTCCAATGGTGTCTGGCCTCCAGTCTTCATGTATACAAATTGCCACCACAGTGAGCCTACATATACACCTATATGGTCCATCCCCATGACTGCCAGCCCCAGCATGACGAGTGAGCTGTGTATGTGTGTGTTAGCAGTTCCTTCCCATTCACTTTACCTCAGCCTCACTCTGTGAATGCTGTGCTGGAACCCAGGCAGGTCACATGAGCAAACACAGAGCGTGAGCGTGTCCGTGTGTCTTCCTAACTCTGCTCCCTGTTGTTAAATTGGGGGGTTGGACTCAGTCAGGAAGGAAGTATTTACACCACGGAAATTGGCAAATGATATAAATCAAGTTTCCCTTTTCCTTCAGGGAGGTGACTGTTAAATATTTACTAGCTCACTGGCTGCCCTGGTTTTTGTCACTGTGAGTGGAAGCAGGCCATGTTATCATCCCCAATCTTCTCTATGTAATGGTGGGGCGTGGGGCCTGCAGGCTGATGCAGATGGAAGGAAATGATCCCATGGCTGGTGAGGGGACTGGGACACATTGCTTTTGGCAGGTGGCAGGAAGGCTCCAAGACAAGTCAGGAAGCTTTGAATCCACAAGACCTGGGAAATGAGCTATGGAAAGTAGTCCCTGCTCCTGAAGAATTTAGCAACTAGCAGTTCTGTACAACATACAGATGTTGGGATCCCCCAGGACTGCTGTGTTTCTGGGCTATTTTATTCTTTGGGGTTTTGATCAATAAACATAAAATAAAAGAGAGGCCATGAGGTTTTAACAGTGACCGGTTTCGGCTTGTTCCCTGTATGCCCCCCCCAATTAATCATTTTATTTGTTTACATTTCAAATGTTATCCCCTTTCTCAGTCTCCCCTCCACGACCCTCCCACTCCCTCTCCTCACCTTTACCTCTAAGAGGGTGCTCCCCCACCCCCTCCCCCCTCTAGCACCCCCCTTCCCTGGAGCATCAAGCTTCCACAGGACCAGGTGCCTCCCCTCCCACTGATGCCAGATGAGGCAATCCTCTGCTACATATGTAGCGGGAGCCATGGACTGGCCCATGTGTACTCTTTGGTTGGTGGTTTAGTCCCTGGGAACTCTGAGGGGTCCTGTTAATTGATACTGTTGTTCTTCCTATGGGGCTGGAATACAGGGACAAAAATGGAGACTGATGGAAAGGCCATCTAGAGACCGCCCCACCTTGATATATCCATTCCATCCACAGACACCAAACCCCGACACTATTGCTGATGGCAAGATGTACTTGCAGACAGGAGCCTGGTATAGCTGTCCTCTGAGGGGTTCTGCCAGCACCTGACTAAGATGCAGATACTCACAGCAACCATTGGACTGAGCCAGGGGACCCCAATGGAAGAGTTAGGGGAAGGACTGAAGGAACTGACGGGGATTGCGACCCCATAGGAAGAACAACACTATCAAGTCTCTTTTGATGTCAGTCCTGAGCCTCTGCATCCTGCTGAGCTTCCAGTCCATGGCACAGCTATAGCTTCTGAGTGCCTGCTGTGTGCTGGACCTACTGTGTGCTGTGTGCTTCTCCTCAGGAGTACTTCCTCATAGCTGGCCTCAAATGCTCAGTAATCTTCCTTCCCCAGCTTCACTATTGCTGGGATTGCAGGCATACCCCATGCTCAACCTGAGGTCATCTTATTTCTGTCTCTTTTCAGATATTACGAGCTTCCCGAGAAGATATGACTTGTCCAAGGTCACCTAACCATCAGGTAGTGGAGCCAGGGCCCGCAGCCAGGCTGTCTGACTCCTAGGCAGGCTCTTAACCTTACACTCTTGAACTTTTAAAGTCAAGATGGTATCTATTCAACCCTCTCTCTCAGGAGTCTTAACGTGTAGGTCAGAGCTGGAAAGGACTAGATAAATGACCTAATCCTAGAGTCTCAGCACTTCATCAGATCAGCCCTCCCCAACACGCCAGCTTCAGGACACCAGCCAGTGGTCCAGAGAAGAGAGTCGGATGCCCCCACCCCCTTTTCTAAGTAGCTATGGTTTGGCTGGCCTGTTTATCATTGTAGGTAGGGTCAGGCTAAATAATGGTGATTTCAATGCTGTTACTGAGAGCCAATGCTATTGCTATGGCTTTGAAACACAAACAGAAGAAGAATCTATTAGTCACCAAGGAGTGAAATAAGCTTGTTGAGTAATCAGCCTGCCGGCCTTGGTACCTACGAACCACAAGGGTGATAAATGAAATACCACAGACTCTTGGGCTCTTGCAGGTGGGTGTGGGGTAGAGAGGTCACAGGCCTCTCATCTATTGCCTATCCCAGAGACAGGGAAACTGAGGCCAGAGAAGACAAATGGTTTATCCATGGTCACCCAGGAGTTCTGGAGAGAATGGAGTTCAGGTTAGAAGTCGGTGCTCGAGAATATCGGTATAGAAGCTCATGTGCCAGGGTCCCATACGGAATCTCCATTTTCCCTCGCTTGCTTTTCTCCTCCATCTGATGTTCTCCTTCCCTCCCCCAAAGATAAGGCTGCCAAAGCTTCTAGAGAGGCTTGGGGACAGGGTGTGGCTTCCGGAATATCTAGCATTGAGGACCAGGGTTGTGTCCTGTCTCCCTTAAGCCAGGCTGTTCACTTGCAGCTGTGTGGGTGGATCCAGACATCATCTGGGCTTTGCCAAAAAGGCAGAGGCCCCAAAGATTTCTCTAAAATTCAACCAGAAAGGGCCTCAAATCAAAGCCAGGCTTTGAATTCTGAGCAGTCAAAATCCTATAGTTGGTGTGAATCAGTTCTTTCCCTAGGAATATGGCCTCAGTCCTCAGTTTTTCAATTCTATAAAATGGGCACAGGAATGTTCCTCTGTCAAATACAACTCTGCTGAGTGCTCGGCCATCAAAGCTAACATTTCTGTACTTTTGACGTCAGGGTGCTGAGCTGAGTCACTCTGCAAGCATGCCCTCCTTTGACTCTCCACTATAAGCTTAAGGCTAGATTTCAGAGTTCCAACCTAGGAACTATGGGGCTGAGGCAACCAAGGCCCAGAAAGCCAAAAGGACTTGTCCAAGACTCCCACAGCAGACCCAGCATTCACACCTGAGGCTACGAGGCACATTCTGTAGGCACTTCAGACCGGAGAGTAAGGTGCCCTGGGAAAAGAATCTTTTTTTAGTTTTTGGTTTTTCAAGACAGGGATTTTTTGTAGCGTGGAACTTGCTTTATAAACTAGGCTGGCCTTGAACTCACAGAGATCCAACTGCCCCTGCTTCCAAGTGCTGAGATCAAAGGTATGTGCCATCACCACCCAGCTGGGGCAAGAATCTTAAATCCGGCTGTGATGGTTAATATCATTTGTGTAGTCAATAGGAAATAGAATTATCTAGAGCAGTGGTTCTCAACCTCCCTAATGCTGTGACTCTTTAATACACTTCCTCATGTTGTGGTGACCCCCAACCATAATTTTCATTGCTGCACCATAACTGTAATTTTGCTGCCGTTACAAATCGTAAAGAAAATAGCTGTGTTTTCCGATGGTCTTAGATGACCCCTGTGAAACAGTCATTCAACCCCAAAGGAGTCACGACCCACAGGTTGAGAACCACTGAGCAAGAGGTGATCTGGTTCAGCAAGCAAAATGCTTTCTGTGCAAACCCAACAACCTGAGTTCCATTTGTGAACCCGCACGAAAAAGCTGGATGCAGGGGCATGCTTCTGTGATCTCAGCACTCCTACTCTGAGATGGTAGGTGAAAACAGGAGATTTTCCCAGAAGCATGTAGGTCACCTAGCTTAGAGTGTGCAGCAAAAGCCAGGAGAGACTCTGCCTCAACAGGATGGAAGGTGAGAACTGACCCCTGAGAGGTGTCCTTTAACCACCACCAACACATACACACACACACACACACACACACACACACACACACACACACACACACACACACACACACACGTTGGCACCCATGTGTCAACGTTCATTCACATTTATTATTACAACAATAATAATAGCAGCTTCTATTACTACTACGACTACGACTACTACCACTACCACCACTACTACTACTACAAAAGTTAGGCTTATCCAGGCGACAAACCTCTAGGTATGTCTACGAGGAAATTTCTAACCTGGATTAACTGAGGTTAGGGGACCATATAGACAATGCCCCTCCATGGACCAGGGCTCCTGACTGAGTAAAAGGAAGAGAGCTGAGTGCAGTTGTCCATCTCTCTGCTTCCTGACTATAGTTGCAATGTCACTAGCTGCCTCACACCCCCGCCTCCATGCCTTCTGTACTCTCAAACCGTGATCCGGAAGTTACCCTTCCTTCCTTAGGTTACCAAGTATTTTGCCACAGCAATAAGGAAAGTAGCTAGTACACTTCCTGTAGAGAGGCGCAGGAGGCAGCGTGCTGGCTGCAAGATGGAGTTCTGGTAGACCACTCAGAAGCCATCATGATGTCACTAGCCATGGGCTGCATGATATCATGGATGACAGGAAGGAGCAGGCTTCTGAGAATGGAGCTGTATCTTCCCATGGCTGTGCATCCGGTCCTATATGCAGTCTTGTGGAGATTCTTACCCTCCTTTCAGGAGACTGGGGGCTAGACAAGTGATGGGCTCTCAGGTACCCAGGACTACAAGTTTGACCCCAGGTCCTCTTCTCACTGTCCCCAGCACCCGTTCATACTTGCTGTAGGACACTGCAGGAGTCAGCCCACCTCTCTGGGCCTTGATCTATGTGGGTGAGGAAAGGCCTTCCTGCCCTTGTTAAGGTATAGGAAGAGCTCCGTGTAGTGTTACTGAAGCCGATGGATCCTACTCAAACCTGCCCCAATGTTCTGGGTTCTTGAATGAAACACACACACACACACACACACACACACAGAGAGAGAGAGAGAGAGAGAGAGAGAGAGAGAGAGAGAGAGAGAGAGAGAGAAAGAGAGAGAGCCTTATATTTTAGTATGCCTTAAACAGCTCAATGGCCTGTCCACTCCCAAACCTTCATGTGGCTAACACCTCCCCTCCAATATTTCTGAGATATTACTTACTAAAATCTATATTCCATAGTTTTTGCCTTAGACCCAGTTGGGGGGGACCCCTGGAGCTGGCCTTCCTGTTCCTACATCAATGCTATGTATGCTCTCTCCTCTGCAGCTCTCAGGCCCGATAGCTACTCCTTTCCCCGCATGGTGGCTCTCCTTCCCTCTCTCTCCCAGTTGCTTTCCCAGGGATCCTAAAGTCTCTCCTCTGTCTCCCTGCCCAGCCATTGGCTGCCAGCAACTTTATTTACTAATCAAAACCAACTGGGGGCAGGGACCCTCAGTGTCTTACATGCGGGTTCTTGTGCAATTTTAGGAACCCAACTAACATAATACAAGTGTTAGACAACAGTGTAGATGTACTTGGAAGTTCTGCTCCAGACGGACACTTAGCTACTATGGGATTTCAGGGGGACTCAGATGACTTTTTTGGCCTGTAAGTGTCACCTCCTCTGGCTCACCTCAGTGCCTCAAATTTCATTAGAGCTGCTCCCCTAGGTTCACCCTTTATCCCTAGTAAGTCCCCAAGAATAGTAGCCTGCTTAGGGCAAAATTGACCATTATTCTCAGACACGAGAACATCCAACCCATGACCCACAGGCCACATGCGTCCTAGATATCTATGGATGTGACTCATTTGTAGATGACAGGTTGTCAGGATATGGAGATCTCTCCCAGAGCTTCCCCATTGTTATGGATAGGTCAAGGTCATTCGGTAATGAGACCAGCAAGGCAGATAGTCCAAGACAGCAGGATACTCCCTTCTTGGCAAAGTCCTTGCCGCTATGCTCAGCTTCATCTTACAGATAGATACACATCCTTAATGGGCACAAATGAGGGTGTAAAAGTTCTGTGGCTGTGACTACTTATATCCAGCATGTCTGTTGACCTAGGTCTAGAAAGCAAAGAAGTAGCCTCTGGGAAGCCATGTTTTGTGGAATCTGGGGACAGGAGACATTTGGGGAAGCTGTCCAGGATGGGTATGGCCTGTACAGAGCTCAGAAGACACTGCAAATCAGTCCAGAACAGGCAGAATGGAGTCTAAGGAAACACAGGAATAGTGTTGTCAGCACACAAACAGTTCTTTCCACAAAGGGATAACACTCTATTCTAGAACCTACTATGAGTGACCATGGCCCGGGAACAAAGGATTCAGGTTTCTCCAAATACCACATGCTGCTGTGGAAGGGGTTACATAAGACTTTATTAGTTACAGAACGAAGAAAATAATAAATCACAGTACTTAGCAAATACACTGATGGAGGCCACTGATAGGCCGGTTACAGCACAGTGGGAAATCTTGCTTTAGGTTTTAGACTGTTTAATGACATCTTGAGATCTTATATTGGCAAGACCTAGTGGTCTGCTAAGAATACATTGTAAGGTCTTGATAGTCGTAAGGATGTTAGGTCAGACGCTGGGGTGAGCAATGGATGGCTTTAAAGGTACTAAAAATAGCCCAAGATAACTTGGCTCCTCTCCACAATCTCAAAGTTTAGTCATTTGGCCTTGTAAAATCTTAATCTGGGAACCTCAGCTTACAGCAGAATGATTGGCATATTACTCTAGGATTTTAATTTACAGAATGACTGAGTGTTTGGGATGCAATTGTCTCCGGTGCTAGGGGTGAGGTCATCTCTAACAGTGAGGTCTCGGGTTGGGGTGATGTTGCTGGAGACGATGTCATCTCAGGGTGAGCCCTGGGGCAAGGCAGTGCTGTCTGGGAAGTGTGGCCTTCCCTGTGAATGCTCTCTCAAATCAATGTGGCTTCCATGTTTGGATAAACCATTTTGGGGAGTTTGAACCTGCTGGTTGTGTCTCTGTCACAGCACCCAGATCCTTCATCATAAGACTGCAGTCAACAGAGAGGTTGAAGCTACATCTGTCAGGGTTTGGTCTAAACAGGCCCCTGTCAGATGAGCATCGGTCTGCCCCATGGGACAGAGCATGATTAATGGGTCCTAGGAATGTGTGTCTTCTGTCAGGCCTCTAGCCCTTATTACATGGAGACAAGATAGGGAACTTGTAAGACTTAAGTGCTTGGGGCAAGAGTGATACTAAGTTTAGAAGTTTATTCCCTGGGGTTGTATTAGTTACTTCTCTTGTCTGTGAACTCATGCTTGGCAGGAGAAGCTCAAGGGAGGAAGGCTCCACCTCAGCTCCCAGTTTGAGAAGGGACAATCTGTCATGGCCTGGTAGAATTCATTGCAGCTGGGGCACGTGGCTGGGCCTTTGTTACATCTCAGAGGATGAGGAGGCAAACAGTTCTGGCTGGAAGCAGAGGCAGCCTTGTTGCCTGATCCCTTCCTGGTGGGCTGAAGACTGCCAGCTAGGCCTCATGATCATTCTTCCTAATAGCATCAAGTGTTCAAACCTGTGAGCCCATGGTGACATTTTGTCTCTAAACTATAACAGATGGAAATAGTAAACGGAATTTGCGGGGCTGGACTGATAGCTTAGCAGTTAATAACAGAATGTTCTGGTCTTGGAGTGGTGGCTTAGCAGTTAACAACAGCTTGTACTGGTCTTGGAGTTGTCAGGAATTGGTTCTAATGCTTTGTCTTGATTCAGCCCCCAAATCAGGAATCTACATGTCCAGATGCTGAAGGTCTCTGTCCCCAGTTGGTTTTTGATTGATCAATAAAGAGCCAATGGACAATGACTGGGGGAGAGAGAGAGAGAGAGAGAGAGAGAGAGAGAGAGAGAGAGAGAGAGAGAGAGAGAGACGGGACTTCTAGGTTCCCAGGAGAAGAAACAGAGAGGAGAAAGAAAGGATCTGCCAGAAAAAGGGATTAGGATGGAGCAAGCCAAGAAGGAACAGGAGGGAGTAATGGCCGAAATGTAGCTACAAGAAGGAAAGCAGCCCCCAGAAGGGCTGCCCAGAAGCATCTTTGGCAGCAAAGATAAGGGCTGCCCAGAAGGAGCCGGGGCAACAAGATAAAATATAGATCTAAGAGGTGTTAAGTCAGGAATGCCGGAGGGGAGAATGTGCTATGGGGAGGTTTAGAAATGCCCAACCATTGAGCTAGTCAGGGCATAACAAAATTAGCTGGTGTGTGTGTGTGTGTGTGTGTGTGTGTGTGTGTGTGTGTGTGTGTGTGTGTGTCTTTCGTTCGAGAATCTAGAGGGCTCTTGGGTGGGTGCAGTGCATGTGAGACCCTCCAGGAACCAAAGAAGTTTAACTAATTCAGCACTCCATGGAGTGATAGCTTCTCAGTTAACAACAGAATGTGTTGGCCTTGCAGAGGACCCATGCTCAATCTCTAGCACCCATGCCAGACAGCTCATGATTGCCTGTAACCCTTGAACCAGGGAGATCCAAAGTCCATGGGTTCCTTGAGGTCCTGCATTCATGTGTATTTGGTTTTTTTTCAAGACGGGGTTTTGCTGTGTAACCCTGGTTATGCTGGAACTCACTCTATAGACCAAGCTGGTCTTAAACTCAGAGATCTGCCACCACTACTGTGAGTCACTGCCACCCAGTTCAAAAATAAATCTTTTGCTGGGCAGTGGTGCCACATGCCTTTTAATCCCAGCACTCAGGAGATAGAGGCAGGGGGTCTCTGTGAGTTCAAGGCCATCCTAGTCTACGGAGTGAGTTTCAGGGCAGCCAGTTCTTCACAGAGAAACCCTGACTAGAAAAACAGGAATGAATAAATAAATAAATAAATATTTGAGCAACAATTAGGAGGAGTGTGAGCTGGGAGGTGACTTGCCTAGCAAAGTGCTTTCTTCATAAACTTGAAGACCTGACCTTGATCCGCAGAACTATGAGGCATGGTAGCTTGTGCTTGCAATGCCCGTGCTGGGAAAGCAGAGACAGGAAGACCCCTGAAGATTAGCCTCGCTTACTCACTGAGTCCCAGGCCAGTGAAAGATCCTGAGGAATGAGAGGCAAGAAAGCTCCATCAAATGCCTCTCCAAGAGCCCTCCCTGCATTGTGGATTTTGAGAAGTTCAAAATCTATGCTATTTGTTATCCATGTCTATGATTCGGAAAGGAGTAGAGCACACTTGAGTTAGCCTTGTATTGTGACCTTGAGATGAATATATACAATATATATACATTTAATATACATACATATATATTATATCTATATAATAGTAGCAATCCAGTAAAAGTCCAGTAGTAACCAGTGCACACACACACATATGCCATCACAGTCCATCACATGCAGCGGTAAGCAGATGTTTGCATCTGTAAACCCCCAGTGTGACTCACTCAATCCAAGGGTTCCCAGGAAGCCAAAGAGCTAGAAAAGAATGGTGTCCTTCAGTCCTAAGAACTTGGCTGGAGACTGAACGCTGGAGAAGCCAGAACTCCTTGCAAATAGAACATGCTAAAGAACCCAGCTTTGCTTTTATCCTGACTTATGGAGGCTTCAACAGGCACTTCTGTGGTTTAAAGCACATTCGGTATCTGGTTAAGAGAGTCTCAAGCCCAGGGTCAGGGAGCCACTGTTTCCATGAATCTAGTAGGGTAGCCAGGTTGGATGACAGGAACCTAAGACTGTGAGGGACAGCAGGTGTCCAGAAAGATGGGGACCACAGAAGTGAGCAGCTAGAGCTGGAGGGAGTCCAGGCTGCAGCCTGGCTCTCTGTTACTCAGGGAACTGGTTCTGTTGAGCCCCTGGAAGGCTAGGGCTGGAAAGGACTCTGGAGGCCATAGTAGCTGTATATGGCAGCATTGTCAGTCCAGTTTTCCTCTGCATCCAGGAGACTGCACAAGGGCAGGACACCTCCGATGTACCCCAAAAGATGGGTGAGAGAAACATACAGTCTCTTCCTCGGCCTCCGCAGATTCCAGAGGCTGTTCTGCCCTGGGGATATGAACTCACGCTCCGATGTGGCTTGGCCATACTTAACAGAGTATTTTTCTCTAAACACAATGAAAATCAGGCAATGTGTTATCCTTCACCATTAGAAAAGTCTACTATGGAAAAGCTGCCTTCACCACCTCAGCCCCATCTCAACTGGATTTTCCTATTCTTCAGAGCTCAAACTCTCAGAATAATTAGAATTCTAAGACTCTAGAATCATAGGATAATGGAAGTTTAGACTGATGTAATCCCAGGTTCCCCATCATGGAATCATAGGAAGCCACAAGGATAATCTAAGACTTGATTATGTTCAAACCAGAGGTTCCATACTCAGAATCTTCCCATTTGGAATCTTAGCATCTCAGCCAGCTTGTCTCTGTCAAAAATATCACTCACCAGTCCTGCCTCCCATGGCATGCATGAAGATCCTTGTCTGGGGTCACAGAGCAAGCAAGGCAGGAAGGCTGTGGCTGCATCAGCTAAGGAAGGGCCTAATGTTCTCAGCGAAGGTAGAAAGACTGGTCGGATGCACAGCCTGAGTCTGATCCCGGTCCTGCAGCACCCGACAGCCCTGCCTGGATAACAGCCACACCCCTGGCCTTCTCTATACAGCAAGGGCTTGAGGACATCCCTCCACCGTCAGCTTGCCTCCAGGCACTTTCTAAGTTCTCTCTTGAGATTTTGTTCTGTGGATGGCTCTGGGGACCTGATGCAATTCAGAGGTGGATATCAGGAAGCACAAGTGTCTGGGGTCAGAGTTGGGTCTGAGAATACCAACTCCCACCCAGCAGGGAAGGACACAGTTGAGTTAAACCTTTTTTGGGACATCCACCTCCACCCCACATCCTTTCCCTGACAACCGGTCATTAGTGTGCTCCATTTCCTTATGGAGGGCAGAGAATAGCATCCTTGGCTGAGTTCAGTCTGCCTTGCTCCTGGGTGTAGCTGCTCTTTCTTCTCAAGTAACTTATCTAGAACTTAGTCCCCATCTATTCAAGTTCTTTGAAGCTGGGGGTGGTGGTGGTGGAGGAGCTAAACACTACTGACTTTGTAATCCAGAGCAAACAGCCCTCAGCAAGGCATACAGTTCATTTCTGTACTAGATGAGACCTCAACAGCCACATGGCCCAAGTGTTGGGGCGGCCATCTTAACCAATTCTCCACAGAGTTAGAGTCACAAGGTAAGGAGCTGACCAGGATGTGTCCACACCCCAGCTCCTCCCCCTTGTGCTCATTTCTCCCCACAGGGTGCCATTTGGTCTTCTCAAGTTGAGTTGTTTAAGTATTGAGGGAGAGGGGGCTGAGGCTGGAGGCCTCCTTTCAGGGACATCAAAGGCCATCACGCCTCCCTCGCCCTCTGTGGGAGGTCTGAGCCCCTGCCCTGTCAGCATGTGGCAAAGTCAAGTTCCCTCCACAGGGGCAGGCATGCTGGGGGCAAAGGGGAGTGCAGGCTGGGATGGGATCAAGTTGCCCTGAGTGGAAACAAACTCCAACCCCAAACCAAACCCAAATAGAGATTCCAGGAGGAATTGGGTGTCCCAAGCCGCTCCAGGCTAGGCCGGGACAGGGAGGCCAAGCAATGAACTCAGGGCTCTGGTCTCCCCAGGGCCTCTGTGGTTCCCAGGCCTATGAAAACCAGTGAGCCTGCTCCTCCCTGGGAGACCCAGGCAGATGGAATTCTATCCTGTGAGCCAGCAGCCTGCCATAGGGGGTGGGGAGCTAGCTCAGCCTCTGTTTACATCTGTCTGACAAACATCCACAGAGCCCCGAGGTGGCTGAGGAGACTAAGCCAACACCACTGTGTCTGTTAGCTACTTGAAACGTGCGGTACATTAAAGTAATGTGAGCCGACCCTTAGCCTCTCCTAGGACACTGGTGTAGACCAGAGTCCTGCTCTGGGGAGCCCTGGCTGGCTTCCATGAGCAACAGCAGCACAAGGTAAATGGGCCCTGGTACATATGAGGAGCTGAGAATCACCTCAGCTTGATCTTTCACAGGGGGATTTGTGTGAAGGAAGAAGAAAACCGAGATTGGCCAAACATGGTTCTGTCTGTTAGACAGGTCTAGGAACAGTCCCTCTCTTTGCTCTTACTGCCCTAACAATGGGGCGGATTGGGTCCTCTCTTGGTATATGGATCAGGGAGGTGCAGACAGGTGCTCCGAGCAATGAGCCCAGTGGGAATAGGGAGGGGAGCCTAGGCATCTGTCTACTCCCTGCTTCTTTCCACTTCAGGACTGAGCCTGAACGAACGCCAGCTCTGGGGAGACCTAAGGGCCTCCATGGTCTGTTGCGGTGGGGTTTGTTTGGAATGTGCCTACCACGTATTTTTTCCTTTTTAATCCTGGCTTGTGTTCCCTCCTTGTAGGTTTTCCCACGTGTCTTTTATGCTCCTTTGTCTTTTGTGAAAGTGTTTTCTATTATATGATCCATCTTTGATGTACACTGGTAGGTAGATACTGCCTGGGGTGACTAATGTCTCAACCTCTCCCTGAAGGTCAAATCTGAGAGCTGTTTGCCCAAGGGTGAATGTGTTACTGTGGCTGGACCGATCACACATGCTCTATTGCTCTGTGGCTGCTCTTAAGGAGCTGGGTGGAGGCCTAAGGAACTTCTGTCTTCTCCCACCAATCCAGGAACTACTGATAGCCGCAGTTAAAGGTACATGAGGCCTGACCACCTCCATTCCTGGGTGCATTTCTAGCTCCCAAAAGACAGACACTGGCCCTCACATAGTTTGCTTTCTAGTCTTTAGAGTTGACTCAACTTAAAATGTGGTGTATCAGAGACTCCCACTGCCTCCTGTGAGACCAGTCAGTCAGCAGCCAAGACTCAACTTGGGCTAATTTCTGAGGCATCTTCTTTCCCAATGAAACCTTTCTCCTCTTCTTGGTGTCTTTGTCCCTTCTGTGTCCTGTGTCACCTCTATGTGTACACACACTGAGAAGGCTAGGCTGACTCCATGACAGGCTTCAAACTGGCAGTTCAGGAGATGAGGCCTAAATCTCTGTTTCCAAGAACTGGGCAAATTCAGGCAATTCCAGTCCTCAGAAGTTGCCCTGCCACCTGAGGCAAGGACAATGGGTCATCAGCAGTTTCCAGACCTCCTCAGCAACGGTTTCCAGTCTCCACACCCTGATAATGGAATGTCCCTAAAGATGGAGCAAGATAAAGGTCACGGACCCCTGGAGTCCCCTAATGTGCTTTAAATCAGGCCTGCGAGCTCACTTGGTTATCTCATTATCTAGGTAATGGGAGAGCCCAGCATGCTGGACTTCTGCAGAATAAAACACTCTTTGCGTTTACATACTATTTAAGTCCAGGATATCATTCTGCAGCAAATCATGGACCCTTCCAATGCCATTATTTCCACTATATGCTCTTTGTTCAACCAGCTCAGCCTACTCTACTACTCTTACAGACCAAGAGAAAGCAAAAAACTACCCAGAAGAAGCCTTTAAGGGCCCAATGTTGCAAATACTGGGAGTAACTGTGAAGAAACCTCCCACACTGCCCTGAAACCCTGGAGCCACCCTTCTTATGTAGCCAGAAAGGTGGAAGCGCTTTCTTGTGCATAGACTGCAATTCCTCCAATCACAGCCCTCCCACAGGCACAGCTCCACCATCCACAAGCTTTGTTCTGCACCAATCACAGGCTTTTTGTTGAGTCACTACAGAGGTTGTCCATCTCCTGTCCCGAGTGAGTGTGGCTGGAAGGGAAGCTGGATTCTCTAGAGCTCACAAGATGTGTCTTCCAAAGCAGGTGCACGCCGTCTGGAGCTGCTGCAACTAGAGAGAGGCTATCTGAGGCAGGAGTTGGGTTTCAGCAGCAGCTGTAGTTGCAGTGGTCTTTCCAGCTGGAGTGGACCCTTCTTGGAGTGACCACGTCATGTTCAACGTAGCCAGACCGCCATGTTGACAGTTCAGATAGTTGTCAAAGACATGACTGCTTGCTTCATGGCTCCCTAGCAGACAGACACTGGGGAAGGGTGTGTCAGTGTCACGAAGGCTTGCTTGCCACAGTTTTGCTCATTTACAGAAATGAATACAGGAATGTGTGTGTGTGTGTGTGTGTGTGTGTGTGTGTGTGTGTGTGTGTGTGTGTGTTTACAATAGAGACTTGCCATGGAATTAACAGTGCTTGACCCCTAACCAAATATCCTTAGGGAGCACTGGGTCTCTCTGATCTGTCTCATTGTCACTCCTAGAGCTTCTGCTGCTCAAGGAAGCTCTCTGGCAGGCAGCCTTCACTCCTCTGCCTCTCTGAGTTGCACCCAGAGGGCTGAGTATGACATCATTCCCTGCTAAGAGTTTTGAAAGCACCCCTCCCATGCATCCCAGGCTGGCCCCAGCTCTGGCCTCATTTCTCTGCCATGGGCTGAGGCCTCAGCCCTTGCTCGTCTCCTTTTCTGGTTACAGCTTTGTATGCTGCCTGTATTCTGGGGGCTTACTATGTGCTCCCCAATTCTGTTTGCCCACATGGCTCCCAAAGCAAGGGCACACCTCATTGAGTGGGTCCTGAGATCCAGAGCGTCTAGGCTTCTGAGCGGCTGAGGGACTGAGAGCAAAGGGCTTATAGGGCCTGTTACAGGTTGAATTACGTTCCACTCCCCAACACGTGCTGATTTTCTTACCCTGGGTCAGAAAATGTCCTCATTTGAAAATACAGCTTTTCAGATAGATACTGAATGCAGTTTGTTTGGGTCTCAGTGAGCCTTCAATATGACTCATATCCTTGTCACAAAAAAGAAACGTGTCACACCAATGGCTGAGACTGGAGAGCTGTAGCTGCAAGACGCATAATGCCAAGGCTTGCCAGTCACCAGCAGAGACTGGAAGGAAGCAGAGAGGTCACTGGGGAAGTTACTCAGCCTGTGAACATCTGCCTTGTAAGTACGAGGACCCAAGTCTGATCTCCAGAGTTCAAGTTCAAAACGTTGGGTGCCATGGTGCCCGCCGGCAGTGCCAGCACTAGCGAGGCCTAGGCTAATGAGAGAGGCCATCACAAAGGCAGACTGCACCCGAGAAATGACAGCACTTGCTGCCTGTGATCCTCAGTGGTAGCATGGCTGTGATAGCCCCTTGATTTTGGACTTGTAGCTTCAACAAGTGTGAGAGGGCCTGTGAGGTCACTCAGTAGCTAAAGGCACCTGCCACCAAACCTGATTCCCTGTGTTCTATTCCTGGTACCCACATTGTGGAACACACACACACACACACACACACACACACACACACACACACACACACACACACACACACCCCGAGAGGGAGGGAGGGGGTAGAAGAACAAGCTGCCATTGTTTTAAGTCTGCAGTCTGTAGTCTGTTGTTATAAAAAGCCCTAGGAAAGCAGTGCAGGCCCCTCAGCTGCTCAGAGATGGGACTCAGTTTCCCTCCAGCCCTGAGTGTCCTTTATAGTGGAGAAATCAGCTCATGGCCTTCCTTGGCTTATACTTCTCCTGTAGCTATCTCTACCATCCATGACCCTTCACAGCTGATCCCATAAATTCCTCTGGCTTCCTCTCTAGTTGCTTTCCGTGTCACTGTGACCAAACACCTGACATAAAAGTTACATCTAGGAAAGATTCAGTTGATTCTGCTTTTGAGAATTCAGGGCATTGTAGTCAAGGAAGGCATGTCTCGGTTCACAACATGGTGGCTAAGGACCAGAGAAAGGGTAATGCCAGTGAGCCACCTGACTGCTGCTGCTGCTATTATTATTTTTATTTATTATTACCATTATTATTATTTTGCTTTTTGAGACAAGGTTTCTCTGTGTAGCCTTGAATGTTCTTAAACTCACTCTGTAGACCAGGCTGACCTCAAACTCAGAAATCTGCCTGCCTCTGCCCCCAAGTGCTGGGATTAAAGGCGTGCACCACCACCTCTTGACCTGATTCCTAGTTTAATTTTTTTTCAGTTACACTTTGTGTGTGTGCGTGGGTGCTGTGATGCACGTACGGAAGCCAGAGGACAACTTTTAGAAGTTGGTTTTCTCCTCCTACCATGTGGGTCCCAGGGTTCAAACTGAGGCGCTCAGGCTGGGTAGCACGTGCCTTTATCCTTCCAACTTATTGTCTATTTTTTCCCACCCTTTATTCTATCTGGGTCACCTGACCATGGGATGATGCCATCCACATCCAGGGCGGGTCTTCCCCCACCAGTTCATACTCTCTGGAAATCCTCATGGGCACACTCAGAGTTTTGCCTCACTAATCTCTCAGGTGGTGATGCTTCTGCTTCCTCTTCCTCTTCTTCTAATTAAAATCTTTTTATCGGATGCATTTTTGCCTGTGAACCATCTGCATGCCAGAGGGCGGTGTCAGATCCCCTGGAACTAGGGTTACAGATGATTGTGGGCCACCATGTGAGTGCTGGGAGTCAAACCCACGTCCTCTGGCAAAGCAGCCAGTGCTTTTAACTGCTGAGCCATCCACAGGCTCCTCCCAGAGGACTCTTCATCCAACTGTCAATCACTCTCCCACTGCCTCCTTTCAGTTTGGATCATAGGCAGGAACAGACCAGCCCTCCCCTCCATGGCTCTCTTGATGCTGCTCTAGAAAGCACCTCTACCCAGGCCTCTTCTGTCCATGCCCTAAAGCCTGTCTGGGGCAATAATTTCTTCTAGAAATAACAGCCAACTTTTTCTTAGACCTTCTGTATGCCAGACACGGGGCTTTCTCTATGTCCTTTATCTCTCACCTCTGGGAAGCAGGTAGCTTTTATGATTTGGATATGAAGTATCCCCTCAAAGAGGTCAAAGATTGAACTTTATGATGCTTAAAGGCTTGGTTCCCCAGCTGTTGGTGCTGTTTAACGTTAGGAGGTGAGTCCTGGATGAAAAAGATGGGTCCCAGGGGTCGGAGAGGGATTGCCCTTTGGATTGTGTCTTGCCCAGGATATCAATCTCCCCTTACCTTTCTCTCCTCCATGAAGTGAGAAGGCTTTAGTCACATGCTCTGGCTGCCATGATGTTCTGCCCACCACAGACCCAGGAACTAAAAAGCCAAGGACTATGAGCCGCAACCTCAGAAACCAAGAGCTTAAATAACTCTTCCCTGTCTTCAGTTGCTTCTATCAAAAAGATGAAAAACGTAAACCACAGCAGCCCCGTCCCCACTTTATGGGAAGGGAAATTGAGGCAGACGGGGGTATCAAGAGCTTTCCCCAGTTACACTGGGTCAGGACTAGAGGCTGTGCTCCCCATTGGCCCATGATGTCACCCACTTTGTCTGCAGAGCCCCCACCTCTCCCAGAACATCTGCTTCTCCAGGCCTCAGCCGCTACATGTTTCAGGAGAACAAATTATGCTGTAACAGGAGGTGAAATCAAATATGGGCCAAATAGTTCTCCACGGCAATTTCATGCAAAATAATTCCAAGGCATCCATCTCTCGCTGTGTGGGGTGAGAACACATGCAGGCAGAAAGACGGGCTAGCCAGAACCTAATTGGCCCTCACAAATAAATAAACAAAGCACAGACGACACCATGGTCCACAGGCAGCTAGAGCATAAATCACTGCTTTTATGGGACCGGTAGCCTGTCAGAGACCAGACCCCCCACCTGATCTCTGAAAGAGAATGCCAGTGGATATCCTTGTCATCTGGTCTGGGACCACTCGCAGATGGGTAAGCCTGGGGTCTCCTGCCAGGCTCTCACCTCACCTGGCAGCCACCTAACACCCCAAGAGGACAGACTACATTCACACTCATTCTTTCATTCCTTCTGAAAGTCACATGCAGTAAGCACTCAGTAAAACCTTGAATGACTAAGTTTGCTCATTTGTCCCCTCCTTCCACTGTATCTCGTAAGGATATCTCCTACCTCTGTGGTGTGAAACTCCTGCAAGATGAAAAGCACTTAGCCAGGGCATCCAATCTGCTGAGCTGGGTCCCATGGCAACCCACAGTATATACACAGCAGGGGGGGCAGCTGGACAGCCCTCCCCCCTCTGTGGCAGACCTGGCCCCTGGCTCCTACCAAGACTTTCTCAGTGGAGGGTGATTCACAATGCACATACATTTGGGAGGGTCAGCTAAACAGCCGATGTCCCCATGTCGCCTGAAAGGCTGAGTGTTGCCCGTCCTCTGAGCAGGCTCTCTTTTGTGTTCCTTCTGGGTGCTTGTCTGAGGAAATCCCCTGGGCCTGCCAACTAGGTGGAGGTTCATTACTCCAAGGCCATCATCACCTCTCTTCTCAGACCTGCATTTGGCAGCAAGTTTTGGTGGGTGACCGCTGTGGCTGATCTCATTTTCTACTCCAGTGATCATTGTTGTTGTGGGGTATTCACCAGAGAAGACTGCTTGGACATGGAGCTAGCCCAACAGAAAGTCTTTATTAGCCAGACAGCAACTACACTGGGTGTTCAGGGTTGACCTACTTCAGTTAACAAGAGCAGTTAGCCAGAAGCAAGCTAAAAAGCAAGGTTAGGACATTCTGAGACTTTCCCAGAACTGAATGGACTTTGATGGGTTGGGCTTTGTTTTAGTTTTGTCAGGTGGTGCTGTCTACCTGCTCAGTTCTACAGCCTGAATGACACTTCCATCATGGAGTCAGTTGTGCTAAGGACTGAGGCCTTGTTGCAATTGTGATTGCTTTTAATCCATTCATTCATTTAAAAATTGTGTTAAGATACACAAAGTTTACCATTAGTGATATCGGTAATGTTGGTCACCACTCTCTGGTTCTAGGACATTTTTATCACCCCCAGAAGGAAATCCCCTTCCTTCTATACATGTAATAATCTCCACCTCTCTCTTGCTGGCCTCCAGCTCACAATCCTGCCTCTGCTCCCAAGAGCTGGGATCACATGCACGTGTCACCAAGTCTAGCTTATCTTGTTAGTAAAAATTTCATTTTAGATGTACTTTCAAGTTCAGGAATTTCACTTTGATTTAATTTTCTTTTCCTCTGTTTTTATCTACTCATCCATTCATTCACTTACTCATTCCTTCCTTCCTTTGGTTAGTTAGGAGACAGGGTCTCACTATATCACCCAGGCTGGCCTCAAACTCATGTTCTTTCTGTCTCACCAACTTCTTAAGTACTGCTGCTATGACAAACCTGTACAAACATGCTGGGGTTGTTTTATTTTGTTTTGGTTTTGAAGACAAGGTCTTACTATGTAGCTCTGGCTATCCTGGAACTCACTCTGTAGACCAGGCTGGCCTCAAACTCAGAAATCCACCTGTCTCTGCCTCCCAAGTGCTGGGATTAAATGTTTGCACCATCACATCTGGCTAGCATGTTTTTTAAGGACAGGGTCTTTGTATCATGGGTTGGTCTCATACTCACCAAGTAGTCAAAGATGACCTTGAACTTTTGATCCTCCTGCCTCTGCCTCCCAAGGGCTGGGATTACAGGCCTGTGCCACCACATTTATTTTATATGGTGCTGAGGATCAAACCCAGGGCTTCACCCATGCTAGCAAAGCACTCTTCATGTGAGCTACACCCTCAGCCTTCTCCCCAGCTTCTTAATGATCTAACATAGGTAAGGGAGCGTGGAACCTATCACCATTGAGGATACAGAATGCCTGTACCATGCACGCACACACAGACACACAGACACACAGACACACACACAGACACACACACAGCCACTTGTCTCTGGTCTCCTCCTGAGCCAGTTCCAGCATCTTTGAGGTGAAACCTGGCCTTCTTCTGCCAGTGATGCTAGCCTCTTCCCTTGGTAGGTGTGAAGGAGCAGATGGCACTACTAGTTCAGAACCCACTCTTGCTCACCCAGTAAATTCAGGCTGTTGACTGACAGGCTAAGAAGGCTCCAGGGTCAGGAGTAGAAGGTGGCAGGGAGGATGCCGGAAGGCGTGTTGGTTTTGGCCGCTGGGCAGATGTTGGCGTTGTTCTCAGGACTGGTGCAGGGTTTGATGGCCTCAGCCCCCAGCTCACACCTCGAGGCCTCTGCATGCACAATTTCCTCTAGCTGGACTCTTCTCCTAAAATTTCTCCAGGCTGTAGCTCCCATTTATCCTTCCAAACCCAAACAATGTCACCTCTGCCATGGGGCTGGCACTGAGCCCCAGAGTTGGCTGCAGCAGGCTCTCCATTTGGGAGTACAAAGTGAGTCTGGCCTGTGGCCCTGTGGTAGTCCCCAAGCTAAGGGCTCCCTTGCCTGTAGCCCCCGCATCAGAGTACCTTCCTCCTCATGTGGGCTATCTCTGATCCTATTACTGTCTTAATGTTTGAGACAGGAGCCTACAAAGTCCAGCTCGAGAAGGCAAGACAATTCTAAAAACAGCTTTTTAGAGAGAGAATTTACATTTTCCCATTCAGAGTTACAGCCAATAGCTCTAGGTACACTGCATTTTTATTGGTTTTTAATTATGCTAAATTATCTACCATTCATCATTTTAATCATGTTTTACATTTATTTATTAGAACATATAAATTATATGGAGTGAAAGATATTATCATGCCAGTTTTAACCATGTTTTAGAGTTATTCCTTTGTGTGTGTGTGTGTGTGTGTGTGTGTGCATGCGTGTGTGTGCATATATATGTGCCACAGTATATTAGGGAACAACTTTCAGAAGTGTGTTCTCCTTCTACCACGTGGGTTCCAGGGATGAAACTCGGTTGTCAGGCTTGGTGGGAAGTGCCTGTATCCACTGAGCCCCCATGTAAAGTGCAGAATTCAATCCAGTGACTGCATTCATGATATTGTGCAGTAATGGCCTGTCTTAGTCACTGTCCCATTGCTGTGAAGAGACACCATGACCAAGGCAAATCTTATAAAGGAAAGCATTTAACTGGAAAGTGGCTTACAGCTTTAGAGGTTAGTCCATTACCATCACGGTGGGAAGCACGGCAATGCGCAAGCAGACATGGCTCTGGAAACCACGCAAGACAGCTGAGAGTGACGTAAACTCTAACAGCCCAGCTCAAGAGGTTTCAGAGGGGAAGAATATTAGCAAGTGGCCTGGAGACCATATTTGTGATATTTTGGCAAATAATGTGGCTGCTTTTTGCCCTTGTCCCAAAAAAAAAAAAAAAAAGGCCTGAGGTAAGACTGAAGAGTTTCGCCTTTAGGATGTCTACTCACAGCAATAGAACAATAATTAAGGGCAGCCTAAGACTCCAGTTTCGGGCAGACCTGTCTCACTCCTATGCTTTCATCAATAGCAATATGATCCTTCTTCCCAGGTCCCACTTGTCCATCTGGAAATGGGGCTGCTTCAGACAGCCAATGGGAAGGTTCGGTGAGGCGGTAGGGATGGGTGAGTCCTGTACACGCCACTATGTGTGCCTTGGTCACCTCTGTGCTGTGTGGCTATGGGCAAGTCCTTGACCCTCTATCGTCTCAGTCTCTAGCTTTGACAGGACCGTTTAGATGAAATGATCCTACGCCCTAGGAAATTTGCCACCTGGCACTCACTGGTCTGCCCCATAGTAAGTGCTTCACTACAGCATCAGCAGTGTGTGTGTGTGTGTGTGTGTGTGTGTGTGTGTGTGTGTGTGTGTGTGTGTGTTATGTTCCTACCGCTGAGAACTTACCTATCAAGGTAGCCATAGCAACTGTAGTTAATCATGTGTCCTGGCTACAGGTGACTTCTAAACCTGAGAGCTGATGTGTCCGTGGGCTTTAAGCCTTGTGGGTCTTAGGTAGGTGGTAAACAGTCATGAGGGACTGACTTAGAACAGGTGGTGGATGCTAACAAACTCAGCCAAGGATCTGGGACTTTCTAAGGCAGAACAAGAGTCCATCATTTTTGGACTAAAACTAGATGGTGTGAGCATCCCTGTGGAGAGCTATGGGTTATGTTGGGAGAAAGGCTTGGTGAGGAGCTTGGTAACTGGGAGACACTGGAGCCCCTTGGTGCCACAGCCTGAAAAGGCCCACATGAGCTCCAGCCTGTGCTACAATGAAAGATCCTGTCTTGAAAAGAAAATGGGGGTAGGGAGGGGGTAAATCACTCATCAGATAAAGGCACTCGGTGCTAAACCTGATGACCATGACAGACACACACGGCGGAAGGAGAGAATGAACTCCCAAAAGTTCACTAGCCCAACATACACACATACAACATTATAAAGAAAAATGAAAATAGAGAAAAGAGAATCTATGGGAAATTGATTATCAAAGACAACTTCAAAAATTATTATAGTCATGTATCTCACTGCATTGAATGATCAAGCCACCGAGTTGGGAAGTTGAACTGATGGGGTAATAGAGGCGAGCCTTGCCTCTCAGTCAGGGGAGCACCTGCCACAAACTCCTTCTCTGTGGCCAGTGTGAACCCAGGACTCTGCAGCTCTGTGTATGACATGTGACATTATTTGAGTGAAATGTCCCTCCTAGGGTCTGGCATTTGACTCCTTGGTCCCCAGTTAGTGACACTGTTTGGGGAAGCTCAGGTGTGGCTATGCAGGGGAAGTACATCAGTCTGAGTAGGTATTGTGAGCTTAAGGACTCTTGTCATTTCAAGTTCATGCTCTCTGTTTCCTGTTGACGGTATGCTAAAGTAAACCCTTCCTTCCGTGAGTTGCTATGGTAACAGTGTTTTATCACAGCAACAGAAAAAAAGTAAGACAGTGTCCTGGCATGTTGGGATGTCTGTGGATGTCACCTGCCTTGTGGGGTTGCTCTGTGGCTTCTACAAATGAACACCTGTAAAAGGTCAGGACAGGGCCTGCTGCTCGGAAGGTCTCTAGGAGTATTCCAAGCCATCTTAAAGGAGAAGAGGTGATGGCCAAGGGCTAAGACTCCAGTCAGCTCTGGCTCTTGACTGGTCCCTGCCTCCTTCATCAAAGCACCAGGATGGTTAGTTAGTACTGTGGGCCACTCAGGTAATCTATGGATGCAGGTCAGCCTTGCTCCTTCCCCTCAGGGAACTCAGGCCCTCAACACCACTACCATAGGACAGCCTTCCCATCCTCCCTCAGCCTTTCCCAGATCTGTCCCAGAAAGACTTCCTGTTGGCCATCCCTCACCCAGCAGCTCCCCGCTCTCCTTCTGCCCCTCCCCACCCAAGTCCTGGGAACTTTCTCAGCTTCTCTCCTTTTCCCCAGGAGACAATTCAAATGGCTTCCTCTCCTTCCTCTGCATGCTGCTGCCTCTGCTCATCCTAAAATCTAAAATACACAACCCCATCCTCCATTGCTCCAAATGCAGAAATCCCGCAAAGAAAGCTTAAAAATTACCACCACCCTCCACACACGCACATACAGAACTATGTCTTGGAGATTTGATCTCTCAAAATCTTATAATTTGGAATTTTCATCCTTGGGAATTTTGACTTTTAGGACTGCATCGTTGGAGAAGATAGCGTCAGTCAGTCTGCTGTCCCTCCAGAGCTTTAGGCCCAGTTCTTCACTCCCTCTCTCTAGGACCCTGGTGCCCAACCTGCAGCTACTCTCAGTCTCTCTTCTGGTCCTTCCATACTCTTGGGTCATTAGCTGGTTCTTCCACCCAGAATGGCTACTCACTCCACCCATGGCTGCTCTGGAATCTCCTTTCCCCAGAAGCACCAGCAGCCAGGCCAGCTGTCTTGTGGTCTACACACCCATTTTGGCTGGTGGGTATGGCTGGAAACCTGGGACACTCAGACCTACATGCAAGACTCTCTTGACCTTTATGGTATGTTCTGCCTCATCCTGCATCCCTTGAAGGATTGGGTCTAGCCTCCACACCAAGACTATAGCATGGGATGGAGAGGGTGGTCTTCTATAGGGGAGGGGAGCTGGAGCACTTCCTTCTGCTTTCCGGGCACCCATGACCTGGGCATATTCCATTGGCTGGCTGGTGGGCAGGGCTGTTTTACCAACAGGAAGACCAGGCCCCAAAGCCTGCCAGATTCATACACCCAGATGAAGCTAAGGTAGAACCTAAGGCATCTCACAGCTTCTGTGTCTGTGTTCACATCCTGGTGTCACAGTCTGGTCCTGATGGGATAGCCATGGGGTTCCAACCATTTTGGGTGTCAGGGACTGCTCTTAAGGCAGTAGTCCGTTTTGGACCACTGGCTGAGCAGCCCATGACATCCAGCTGTCTCCCTAACACCCATGCCTGATGCCTGATGCCTGAATCTCACCAATAGAACCCTCACATTTGGGTACAGCATGTGTCCCAGGCCCTTGTGTCTAGCACAGGCCCATTTCCCACACCTTGTGTGTGCCCTTCCAAGTCCCTCCCCTAAGTCCCTTAGGGATATGCTTGGTCCTGAAGGAGGAAGCCAGGGGAGGTGGGCTCAGCCCCCTGGTGGGGAACCCCCCCCCATCTGGGCCACCCTACCAGCGGATGTCCAAGGAGGCAGCAGATCACTGGTGCGAAGTCTACCCATTTCCTCTGGCCTGGAGACAGGCTGAGCCACACAGCACCATTGTTGGCTGTCCTTATCTCAGGAAGTTCTGCCTGCCACATCCGGAAGAGGCAGCTAGGCCCCCACAGCCCTGGCCTCACCTTTCTTTGCCTCTCGGAAGCAGATGAGATCCACAGAGTTCAGATTATACACGTTTCTCTCCCACAGAAGTCTGGGTTTAACCTGGAGGCACGGAGAAGCCATGGGGAGCCGAGTGGAGCAGGACCCTCGTGTGGACTTCAGAAGGGCTGTCCTTAGGAGAAATCAAGGAGAAACCGGAAGAGGTGAATCTGGAGGAAGGCAGGTAAAAGGCAGCAGATGGTGGAAGCTCAGTGGCACCTAAGAGTGGGGTGCGGACAGGGCAAAGTAAGGCAGGGAGCCGTCTTCCTTTGCTTAGATTCTGTGTCCCAAGAACACACATGGCTCACAGCATTCATTTAGGACTTAGCATCAGCCCACATAGACCCTCCAGAAGCCCTCATCAACCATCTCCCAAGGGTCAGCCCCCTGTGCTCTGACCCACACCTGACCAGAGCCTTGAGCACCCTGTGTGACAGTAGGTCTGTCTTCCCCACTATTGGCTGCCTTGATAGCAGACATCCCATGACTACAGGCCTCCCCCAATCAATACTCACCACATGCCAAGAAGTATGACCTACTGAAATCGTCTGTGCCCTGTCTACTGCCCAGCCACATCTCCCCCTGCCCATCTCTGAGCCAGAAGACAGGGGAATAGGGCAGGGGCTAGTGTGCAGATGACACGGCTCCCTTCACCCCTAGACGCTGGCCCCTGAGCATAGTTCTGGGGCTGACAGGGCAGCTTCTTTGTTAATCGTGTGACCCTCTTTGCTCCCTGTTCTGGCCACCTCAAGTCAGTCCATACTCATTTATCCTCGGCCCCATTGACCCAAAGTGTCATGGTAAGTCAGGAGTCCAGTGAGAGGCATGTGGCCTCAGCTGGGAAAGGTCAGGGGTACTTCTCTTTGTCTCCCAATGGCAAGGAGCATGCAGAGAAAAGTCAGGTGGCCCAGCATCCTCCGGAAAGATAGCAGGGCTTGCCCCCTTGGCAGAGGCCTATATCTAAGACCCTTTAGTCAGGCCTGCCTTGTTTTGGGGGATGTCAGTTGCTCCCACTCTTGTGTGGATTGGTAGACAACACCTTGGACCTCTGTGGGGCTCCAGGCTGAACCCAGTCCCAACCGCTCCCTTCCTGGCTCCGGGAAGTCTGGAGCCCTGACTCCCAGGTCCCAGCCTGGGCCTGCCAAGGCCTCTGTCAGAGTAGACAGAGGCCCTCCACATACCAGGCTCTCATGTGCTGGAGCCAAGGAACTCTAGAAGCAAGGCAAGGCCAGGAGGAACCCTAGACTCATCTGACTGTTCAGAAGAAAAGGTCCCAGAGAGGGCCATGGGAACAAGGACACAGAGTGTATCTGAAGATGCTTGCTGATACCGATTCAAAGGTTGTATGTACACTGTCCATCGGACTAGGAATGGAGGCAGAGATCACAAAGAGGGAGGGGACAAGATTCAGACAGGAGCAGGGATCTACAGTCATCCAGGGACAGAGCTGGGCACAAATTCAGATCTTTTCCAGTTCCTAGCTACCTTTTCAGAGCACTTAGCTTGGCAAAAAAGACTCAGAGAGGAACTGAGTAGTCTACCCTGGAGGATCCTAGAGTTATATAAAGTGCATTCCTTGTCTTGATCCAGTATGTGTGTTAGAGACCATCACATAAGAGGCCAGAGAGCTTGGGGTGAGCAATCAAGGAAGACTTCCTGCAGGAGGCAGCACTCCCAGAATTCTTTAATATTGGAACCAGAGAGAAAGGCATGCTGGAGAGGAGGTGCAGAGACCCTAGGGGTGGACAGGAGGGATGACTTGTGAGCCTCAAGGAGAGAAGGTAGCACTCAAAATCCATGTGGTGTGAAATAGAATGAGCTCCTGATGTGCTAGGAATATTCCAGAGGGCAGAGTCTGGGTGCTCCTCACCCTGACTCTCAGCGCCAAGTCTGGAGTCTACTGAGAGAGCACTTGAATCTAGTCCCTATGACAGCTGATGTGTGTCCTTGGGGCAGGGTGTCAGTCACTCCGGCAGGTCAAGGGACATGCCTATGTCCTGAGTTCAGTTTCCAGGACACACTTGATGGAGGGAGAGAACTCACTCCTGAAAGCTGTCCTCTGACCACCCCCCCCCCCAATGCTATAAAAAACGGTTTTAAAGATGTCTGCAAAATGCCTCAGACGGAGCCTGCTCTTAGCACCAAAACATTGCTACCTTTGCTTTCTCCTCACGTGAAACTTAAAAGTGCTTCAAAACCCACAAAGCCTTGGCCCAGTCGGCCATCCCTTCTCAAGTGTTCAGACAAGAATGTGCATAAAACCGAGGCCTTGCTGGGACAGGCTGAGTAATGTCATTTTCAGAGGCAGCACCGAGCACCAGAGCCAGGAATTTATTGAGGAGTTGGAAAGTGACTCAGGGACTTATCAATGTGGGGAATTGCTCTTTTCTTTGTAAACTGTTCTCACAGTTTACAAATATTTCCTGAAGAACACATGTGAGCACAAGCATCATGTAAATATCTGCATGGAAATGCAGACGTGGGGGAAACAAGGCCAGCAGCGACAGATGTTCAATTTCAAGTCCAGCTTTGCTACTTGCAGCTGTGTGACCTTGAGTTAGTCATCAAACCTCTCTGGTCCCTTTACTTACCAGTAAAGGGGGTGGCTTTTATTTTTATTTTTTAACTTTGAGAGGCAGAGAGAATAGAATCCAGCACAGTTCTGTTCTGTTCTGTAAGAACAGAGAGGACTTCTGTTTGGCAATTGTCCGCAAAGAATTTCTACTCCAGAGACTGGAGCAAAGAGAAGAAAGGACACCAGGGAAGATGGTGGGCCTGGAGGACGGACGAAAGGGAGTCTGTGAGCATGTATTTCGGGGAGACTAAGGCTAAAGAAAGGAACAAGAAGGTGACCAGGTCTCCGGTCCCGCCCTTGGCAGCGTGGCCACCAGCGATACTGTCGATCCCCTCTGGGTTGCAGGACTGAGGCCATCCTCCCAGGGCTCTCTCAGTGCTTCGCGTGGCCCTCACCGAGGCCAAGACGCACGGGGCTGGATGTGACGTGCAAGGGTGAGCGCCTGCTGTGTGCCTGGCTAGGGGCCCAACCCCGGGCAGGGAGCACCTGGCGAGGGTCCATCTGCCGCAGGAGGGCAGAGAGGAAGACGCTCTTATGGGATGAGCAGGGCACAGTGTGCCAGGGCAAACTACCGGCCACCCATGGACTTGCGCGCGGCTCACCAGGGGACACGCTGACTTCTTCACGGCAATCTCTGCCTGGCAATCTGCGCAGGCGTACGCGCATGCTCATGTGCGTAGCTCCCCCTAGTAAGAACTGGTGGAGCTGACCCAGCAGCTGGCTCGTTGGTCTAGGGGTATGATTCTCGGTTTGGGTCCGAGAGGTCCCGGGTTCAAATCCCGGACGAGCCCCTCTTTTCCTCAATTCCCATTCGTAATTTGCCCACACCGAAGTACTAAACAACACGTCACAAAAAGAGCTAATTCTGTAAAGACTCTATTCTCAGTCTAAAACGAAATGTTTTATTTATTTGGTGTCATTCTAATTAAAAGAATTAGTTGATAAAAACATCGCTTCTAAAAAAAGATGGGCTCGTCCGGGATTTGAACCCGGGACCTCTCGCACCCTAAGCGAGAATCATACCCCTAGACCAACGAGCCACTACCGGTGCTTAGCTCATTTCATTTCCTAAGTGACATAGACCTGCGTGGTCATCATGATCTATAGCTAGAAGCAGGAAATCCACTTTCCAAGTGTGCTTTTTCTCCCACCTCAAGTGAACTGGTTCGAGCCGGCCATGGAAGGCCCGGGCACCGACACTCCGTCGCAGCGAGCTCAAGGTCTCTTGGCCGGGAGAGGGCGGCCGCTGCACCGCGCTCTAGGGAGACGCAGCGGGATGACGGTGCGACTGCAGCGAGACCAGGTTTCTTTGAGCCTCCGATTGCCCAGGGCGAGCGAGGCGCCCCGCCCCGCCGTACAGGCCCCGCCCCATCCTGTCAGGTCCTCTCCTCCTTCACCCATTTGCGCCCCGCCCAGCCCCATCTTACCCAGTCCCTTTTCTGCTCCCCTGCGCCCCGCTAAGCTTTGTCCCGTCCACCCCATTCCTGCTTGTTCCTGTTTGTCCCTGCTCATTTCTGCCCTGTCCTGTCCGGTTCTGCCCGGTTCTGCCCGGTCCTGCCCCGCCCCACTTTGTCTTGTTCCTGTACCGCCCCTGCACACCCTTCTCACGCTTTGCCACGCCCAGCCCTATCCTCATGGGGCCTGCTCTGTCCTTTCCCATCACGCCCTGCCCTGTCCTGTCCTGTCCCATCCTGCCTTGTTCTGTCCCGCCCTGTCCCGTCCGGCCCAGTCCAGCCCTATTCTGCTTTCTGCTTCTTCGCGCCGGGCTTCGCGTCCCGGGAGCCCTGGCTGCTGTGAGCTCCTGGACACCAGCCGTGGGAGGCGGACTGATGTCGCTAGACCCCGGCCTGAGCCAGGCCAGATGTGCAGACTCCCGGTGCAGCTGCCGCAGTATGATCCAGACTCACGGAGAAAAGCGGCTTCGATGAGCCTCTCCACCTCGCAACTCCCCAGGAAGTGCAGCTAGTGTGGGGGCTGCACCCGTGAAATGAGGGGTGACTGGAGCTGCTTCTCTCTGGTCTGGGGGGCTGGCCCCCATTGCAAGGCCACCAGAGGAACAGGCAACTCCAGCCAATTTCAGTTACTGTGGTTCCGTGAGCTTGAACACGCTCAAGTGTTCACGCACACATCCTGATACCAAGAAGGGGAGACGAAGCAGCAAAACCTGGCCCGGAGGAGGAGGGAGAAGATTTTTCCTCAGTGACTCCCAAACTCCTTATAGCTGTGTGAGGTGTCTTTGGGGACTGGCCACAGCCTCCCACTTCAGGTCTGAGGATGTAAGACAGAAATACTTCAAGTCGGCTGAAAACATTTGTAAAGTATCTTTTAGCCCACTGTGTGTTGTCACTGGCGCCTGCTTGGTCCAGCCCTGGGCTGGGCCCTGGGGACATCGATGAGTCAGGTCTGCATGCTGAACCCTGTGCCCAGTGCTGGCCACTCTGGCTGTACCTGCTGCCTTGCCCAGAGTTGTGGGCTGTTCTTTGAGAGAACTCAGTCGGGGCCTTGGTGAACTGTGGTTCCTGCTCTGTGGCCTGGACACAGACACAGAACCTTTCATCTTCTGCTCAGTACCTCCTGTCCCCAGACAAGCCTTCCTTATGGTCAGTGCATGCACTCCACTGGCTTCCTGTAGGGGCCTACCTCTCCCTGGGACTAGTCACCCAGCTGCTGCTTGCCACCGCGGGCTACCTGAGGCACCCATCCTCCAGTATTCTCCCACCCCTTGCCTGCTCAACAGGCAGCACACTCCACCTGAACCACTTAGATCATAGCTCCAGACCTGGCCTTGTCCTCCAGGCTGCCCCAGCCTCTTAGAAATTCCTAGTCTTGCCATATCTGCTCTGTTCCTCCAGGTAACCCCCAACTTTCCTGAACTGTCTCTCCCTGTTGCCCAGGCCTTCACCTTAGGGGGCTTCTCTAAGGGCATTGGCATGTCAGTACAGGGCCGGGTGTGGATGACCTGTGAGGTGTCTGTTGAATGAATAGTACGGTATCTCTGCCCTTCTCTAAATGCTGGAGCCAAAAGAATACATCACAACAGCTTGCAGCCGAGGTGAGTCAGAGGTTCAAGGCTTGTTTGCTGTCTCACTGGCACAAAATGCCTGTCAGCCAAGAGACTCCTCAGGGAGGTGGAATGATGTTCTGGCCCCTCTGCCAGAACTGGGACCCTTGGAGATGACCTCACTAGGCAGAAGGGTGTCAGGGCAGGAGCCGCCAGGAGGTGGCTTTTCACCTAGAAGTGCCCTGACTTCATGGGGGCATGAGCATGGAGGGAAAGACTCTGGAATGTCTCAGATGGCCAGTGGGGGGGTGGGGGGGGGGGGAAGACAAGGAGTAACAGAGCTGAGTGGCCTCTGAATGCTTGCTTCCCCAGTGTGTGTAGAGAAGAGAGAGTGTTGTGCAGGAGACAAGAATAGCAGTGTGCCCCCTCTGGAGCCAGAAGGGAGAGAGGGGAGTCAGTTTACCTGAAGGACGCCCCTCCTCGCAAATATGGGCTGCTGACAGGCTCAGGAGTGATGTAAACATCCAGGCTCTCCAAGCCCTTCCTACTCCACTCTGGGGAGGCCTGGAGACTTCACAGATGCAGAGCTGTGATTGATACCATGCTCTTGACAGCGGCTGGAGAAGTGCATGAACCGGCTCAAGCAGGGGGTCGTAGAGATTCTTGGCCCAGGAGCAGAAGTGAGGGGGCAGGGAGAGGGGGAGGAAGAGAGAGAGCAGCTTCCCTCATAAGCCCCTCATTCAAACCGTTCCTTAGTACCCAACCCCACCATGGCATGCGGGGGAGATGGACTCAGAGGCAGGGCTAGCAGATTCCTAAGGGGCTGAGGCTTTGACTCTAAAGAAAAAGAGCTGGGGGGAAGACTGGTGGGAAGTGTAGGGATCGGGGTGCTGAGAGGAGGTGTGGAGGATGGGGAGAAGGGACACTCAGCCCAAAGGTCTCTTCTTCCTTATTTTTTTTAAGAGCCACAAGCTGAGATCAAAGACGATATTTTTACAGCAACTGAAATAGAAAACCACTGGACACACGGTGGGAGGTGAGCGACCAGGACACAGGCCCCTTTATGCAGCCTGTGGCTGGAGTAAGCATCCTGCCCTCTTGCCACAGGGAGCTGGGGACAGTGTGGCAGTGACCATCCCAATTTGGGCTCAGGGAATCAAGGATAAAATGGGGATTAGCTCTGGGTGTGGACATCTCAACCTGGCACCTGCCACCCATGCAACCGTCATTGTCACTGTGTGGAATTGTCTGTCATTGCAGGTGGCTATGCACCAGGCCCTGCATCTTCCAGACAGCTCCCTGGAGGGAGGATTACTAGTGGCCCCTGTTTTATGGAAAAAGAAACACACAGTTCAGTGGAAAGGTGACCCAAGTTCTGTCCTACAAGGAGTTGGGAACAAATTCAGGATGAGGTGCTGTGGACTCATCAGACATCCTTATACTCACGGTAACCTCCCAGCTACCTACTCACACACCCAACTGTCCCGTTAGCCACAGCCAGGTCCCCTGAGGTCCTCAGATACCAGCATTAACCACAAATAGGCTGGGATTGCATATTCTCAGGTCTGAATCCAGACCAGTAAACCAGAAATTATGAGAGTGGGACCCAGCTCTCCAGACTTCAGCAACCTGCCCCAGGGATTCAGCTGGAAGCTGAAGTCGAGAATCATGTACCACATTGCCTCAGTCTCCATACGGTTAAGCTAACCCATGGGCTGGATGTGAACCTGGGCCAGGCATCCTTGTAGCCCTATACAAATATTAACTTAGAGAGCTTCACAAATGGCCTTGTGAGAAGCCTAATAAAATGGAGGTGCACAGCGGCAGAGGAACCCAGGCAGCTTTGCACAGCTCAAAGGGTTCTCGAGTCAAGCTCTTCCTAGTCAAAGGAGACAAAACCCCCAGCAGTGGGTCTGGTTCCTGGAGGGTGTTCTGGGCATGGCTGAGAATGTGGTCATACAGGTGGCATTACCTCACCTGAGACGATGACCCCCGTTCTCTGAGATCTGCTGCTTTGTCAAGACTGAGGCATGAGTCAGCTACAACACCAACTTCAGTGTCTGGAACCCTGGGGAATGTCAGCCTCACCCTTCACCAGGCCACAAACTTAAAGCGCCACCCTGGGCTTTTGAAACACCTCACTTTATACGGGACACAGAGTGGTCTCTCCCCGGGAGCTGGGACCCCAGTTTGACTTCTCCGAACCTCTGTTTCTTCTTCTATGAAGTGAAGGGTGATAGCTGTAAATCCACAGGGCTTCTATGAGGTTGGGAATGGTGACATTTGTCACACCCAGAAGTGTGCACAGAGCAGCAGACTGTGGTTAAGCCAACTACCCCTCTTTCTTCCCCCTGCCTTCTAGTAGCTTTGGGGAATACCAGCATCCACAAAGGTTCAAAGGAAGAACCAAGTTTCTAAATGAGCCAAGGGCACTTGGCCTCAGCCCAGCTGATCTAGGCACAGGGCTCCAGGGAGGTTTTGGAGGTTAAACACAGGCGCCTGCTGTATCCCGGCAGAAACTTAGTTACCTGTGTTGGGAAGCACCAGCCCTACCACACCTCACCACATCTCACACACCACAGCACACTGGCCAGGCCAGGCCAAACTAGGCTTCCGCAATCAATGTAGTATTTGAGGACCAGTTGCCTCCAGGCTGAGAACATCTGAAGCTCGTTAACTGCTGGTTCCCTGGGGCCTTACCCTGCTTTGGCTTGGGGGGAATTACCCACAGACAGAACTTGCAAAGGTTGCAAATGAAGACCAGGTGAGGGGTGGCCATGAAGGTAGGGGAGGCAGCATCTCCGGAGTGGTCTCTGGGGATCTAAGGAGAGCAGAGGACCGTTGGGAGGAGAGCCCCAGGCCTGGCTCAGCCCCAGGCCTGGCCCAGCTCCAGCCCAGAGTGGCTCACCAGTTATGCAGCCTGGGGGCAGGGGCTGGTTTTTCCTCTCTAGGCCTTAGTGCCCTGTGTATACATCACTGGAAGGGGCTGACTGGAAGGATATACACACAGAAGGCCTTGGCATTCTAGAATTTTGGGCCTCTGAGGTCTAGATTAGTGCTATAGGGAGGTTAAAAATCAACCAGGGGCAAGTCAGTGGGAGAGAACCATGACTCCATTCAGTCCTGGAGATCATAGGAGACTCAGGAGCGGAAGGCCAAAAATATGACCCCATAGCTCAGCACCATCAACTTAGGGTTCTCAGTGCCTAAAAGTGGCACAAATGGTTATACTGGCCAGAGGCAGGGCAGGTATGAACGGAACCTTCCAGAAGCAGGGCTTCCAGCTAGGTGCATGGTCCAGAAGCCAAGGGCTTCTCCTTAGGACTCACCGCCCTCACCTTTCTCTACCATAGACCACGGCCAATATTCACTGAGAACTTTTTTATTAACGTGCCATGCCGGATTCTAGGTGATGTACATACATTAAAATCAATTGACCTTCCCTGGAGTGTGGCTACCACAGGAGGTCCGGACATTGATCTTTCTCTCAGGACACCTCACAGGGCAGGCAGGCTGGTCCTAACATTACCCTGACCTCACGCAGCCTCCTGTTCCCTCCTGGGACCCACATCTCTGAAAAGCCATGGCCTGGTGAGCCTGAGACTCACACAGCTTGGTGACACAACCTCTCCTCAGGAAGGCCTGCTATGGGCATTGGGGTGGACATGTCTCCCAGACAGTACGTCTGGCCTTTGGCACTGAGGGCGTGCCTGTGGCTGTGGGCTTTCCCCAGCCTTGGTTCTGCTGCAGATGCCTCCCTTCTCAGAGTGTCCCTCAAGCACAGGCTGCAGAGTGCCTCTGAGCTGGGAACCTTTGATTTGTTGAACTTCTAAGACTCTATTTCTAAAGGTCCAGTCACAACAGGACCACTCTAAACACACTGCCACAATTAAACACTTGATCATTTTCAAATATGAAAAATTAACGAGAGGACTGTAGAAAATACAGACAGCTGCAATAATATGAAAACACCTTGGGTGAGTTTTTCAGAGAATTTCCACTCCCCTTCTCCATCCTTTCTTACCTTCCCCACCTCTGCGATGATCTGAAATGCCCTCCTCCAACCCCAGACATAATATCTCACTACCTTTGCCAACAGCTGTTCCCTGAGGAATCCTTGATAGCAGATCCTGGAAGACCGCCTTAGACCGGATTCTGGAAAGGTCTGGCATCTTTCAGAACAGCAAAGCTTCCGCCCAAACAGAATGGTTTAAGTAGGAGATATTGTAAAAATTCCTCCTGGTCAGTGATCCAGAGACTGAAGGGGCTTCCCGGTTCCTTGCCTACTCTGTGGATTGGCTGTGTGACCCTGGGCCTGTCCCTGCCCCTCTCTGACTCTGTCTCATCAATCATAAAGGATTGGGCCTGATCAGGTGGCTTCTTCCTGGCCAGTCCCAGGCACTCAGCCTCAGCTTAAGAGGACTGGGCCACCCTCCTGAGGATAATCTATCATACCCCTCTGGGTGCCCCACGAAGAGGCTCAGACTAGAGTGCCTGTCCTGTCTATCAGGCCTGACTAGAGCCCCAGAAGGTAGACATCCAGGGCCTGTGATAGTGTGAGGTATCCGAGAGAGCTCCTGCCTGCCTGGCACCTAGGAACTGGGCCCAGGCTTACCAGTGGGCCCACTCCCTGCCTCATGCTCACAGCTCTGAGGAGCTGTGTGAACCCTGGCCCAGCCCTCCACATGAAGTGTCAGTAATGTTTCCCAGAGGGCCTCGGGACTCATGACATCATGGATTGCAGTTTCCATGTGGCATTCACAGAGCTAAGTTCACTTAAAAAGGAGAGAAGCCTTTTTTTTTTCTTTTTAAAATCCATTTAAAAATGAGTGATTTCTTCTTCTCCTCCTCTTCCTCCTCCTCTTTCTCTTCCTCTTCTTCTTCCTCTTCCTCCTCTTCTTCCTCCTCCTCTTTCTCCTCCTCCTCTTCCTTCTTCCTCCTCCTCTTCCTTCCTCCTCTTCCTATTCCTCCTCCTCCTCCTCTTCCTCTTCCTCCTCCTCCTCTTCCTCCTCCTCCTCCTTCTTCCTTTCTCTTTCTATTTTGTCTGATGCATGGAATATACACTAAATGACTGCAGGAATTCACACAGAAAATACACAGGCTGAATCCAAGACTGCCTTTGGTTGCTGGGGTCCTAAACTCAATGGCAAAATCCAGAAGTTTGTTCCCTTCTTTCTTTAAGCCACCCTGACTCTATTCCAGTTTCCTCCAATAGGACCATGGTCAGGGAAAATGTGTGGCCTTTAGGGCCCAGATGGGTTCTCTCAACCTCAGCTCCTATTCATAAACCAAGCATAATAGTTCTTCACTTGAGCACTGCTAAAAGACAGCACAATGATGCCCATCTATTCCTTCACTCAGCCACTATTTACCAAGTGTCTTCTCTCCACCAGCATTGTCTAGAATTCCTTGGAACTGCATGCAATGGAGAAGACAGAGAATAAGTGATTCATGGTGGTGGTGTCTCCCTTTCCAATAGACCTCCCCTATCAATACCATCACACCGAGAGTCAGGCCTCTCACCTGCACCTTTGCAGGGCACCTTATATTCCAATACATCACATAGATTGCGCTCTGTGATATCAATAAAAACTCTGTCTGGAGGAAGGGAGAGTACCAGTGGGTCACACAGGGCGACCAGGCAGCCTCACCAAAAGTGGAGTTGGGTGTGAGAGTCTCATCTCTGAAGAAGTGGCTCTGTAGACATGTGGAGGAGGGCACCCCAAACTCAGGAAGGACCGGGGATTGTGAGAACAGGAAGTAAACCGGACATGGCGCTCGAAGCCTTGAATTCTCAGCTCCACACTGGGCTCCAGCAGCTCTGGACAGTCAGGGGACAATCTGTCAGGTGACAGACAGAGACCACCTCCACATCCAGCTGGTTGACTCCACTCGACAGCCTCCATTAGACACTTCACATGGCCAGAGTGTGGCCGAGAGTGCCTACCAGAGAAGCTCAAGTGTCAAACCTGAGTGTGGTAGGTGGGGTATCGGCAGGCCTGGACTCGACTCTTACCTCCACTGCTGACTAGCCAGCCAGTCTTTCCTGAGCCTCAGTTTCCCTCTCTTTAAGAGGACAAAAGGGATGACTGTGAAAATACAAAAGTGAGTTGTACACTCTACAAGATTTTTTTCTTTTTGGAGACAGGGCTTCACTATCTCAAACTATGTTCCTAGGAGACCAGCGTGAGGGGCCTGAAACCCTGACTCTAGCCCTGGGGGCTGGGCATGCTCTCATTCTCATGACGCCCCTGACTTGGCTCCCTCTGACCCTGCCCCAGGCCTGCCGTTGTGTGTGCTGAGGAGTCAAGGGCTGCTAGAGGGAGCAGCCGAAGCCAGTACTGAGCTGAAAGATGGCTCTGCTTGGCAGGCCTTAGCTACCCGGCCTCTTTGCAGGCAGACCCTGCTCGCCCCACCCCAGCCCTGTGCCAGCTTCCCCCCCTGCAGTGTCTTGAGGTGAGAGCTTTTCCGCCAAGCACAAGCCAGTTTCTTGGCTCCAGGTTCAGCGAGCTGATTCCCGCTGTCCCCACCCTGGCCTGCTGCCCCAGGACCTGATGCAGGCCTCAGCCAGGCCAGGGCCCTAAGTTCTTTCCACTCCTGTGTTTTAAATTTTTCTCTCACCTTTCTGTGTGGCTCTATCCCTCTGCTGGAACTCTTTACTCCCCCTCCCTCTCGTTCCCCCCTCCCCAATAAGTTAGCATCATGAGAAGGGTGCACAACTCAGGACAGATGGATCAGGATTCAAACCCCAGTTCCCCCTGCACCCTCTGCCTTCCAATTCCTGCTCCTCTGGTACAAGTAAGCTGAGTCTAGAATCCTGTAAAATAGTAGGTGCTCAACAAATGGGAGGTTCTCCCTTACCTTCCTTGTGTACTTTCTCCCCATGAGCTTCTGTATGCCTCCGCTACACACAAAGCAACAGACAACACACACGCGTGTGCACGCGCGCGCGCACACACACACACACACAGACACAGACACACAGACACAGACACACACACACAGACACACACACACACACACACACACACACACACACACACACACACACACACACACACACACACACACACACACACACACACATGTGCCCCTGCCCCACCATGCTATGAAGCCCCTATGCTGGAAGACATGCATGCTAGCCACCGCCATGGGGCTCCCAAAGAATTTTGTAAGGTGTCCTCTAGGCTGTGGCTGTGGCTCCAGAGTTGTTGGGTTGCTTTTCACCAACTAGAATACAGTAGAGACATGCTGTTGACATCACAGCTTGGCCCACAGGCTCCTCAGTGACCCACATCACACCCTGTGTACTTACAGTCTTCCAGCTATTCCCTATGTCCTTGACCCCAACTTGAGAGTCTAACATCCTCAATTCAGGCTGACCTCTCACTCTTGTTAGAGTTCGCTGGGGATGGTCTTGAACCTCTAGTCCTGCCACCACTTGCTGAGTAGTAGAATTGTGGGCATACATTGTCACACCTGGCTGATTACCCAAGTTTTTGTTTTGGGGGGTTTTTTGTTTTTATTTTTGCTTTTGTTTTTTTATGGAAAAATATTTGAATACACATTTCTTCGAAGAAGATAGAGAAGGGGCTGATTATCACACAGATTGAGGCTCATTTGCCTTAGTGACTGGGTAGGGGCAATTCAGAGCCATAGTGCAGAACTGGGAACATGGCTCCGTTGGTAGAATGCTTGCCTGGAGTGCACAGAACCCAGAGTTTGAGCCCCAGTGCTGCCCATAGTCATGCCTGTAATCTCAGCACTTGGGGGGTGGAGGTAGGAGGGTTGTATGTAAATCCAACGTCATCCTTGGCTCTATATTGAGTTTGGGGCTAGCATGGGCTACAGGTGACTGTCTCAAAATAAAACTTAAAAAACAACAAGATCTCTTTTTACACCAAGGTGGTTATAATAAAAACAACAGAAAATGGCAAGCCTTGTCAAAGCTGTCGAGAAACGGGATCCCTCATCCATTGCTGGTAGAAATGGGAAGTCACAGTTTAGCATTCTTCCAAAGTCAGAGAGCGTTATAACCTAGCAATTAATAGATAACCCTAGTGATAAACATCAAAGAATTGAAAACATACATCTCATACAAATGTTTGCACACGACTGTCCATAGCAGCGTTATCAATAATGGCCCAAGGAGGAAGCAGCCCAGGTGCCCACCCAGCTACTGAGTGGATAAACAGTGCAGCAAGCATGTCCATGAAGTGGAGTGATACCCATCACACGAAGAATCAATGTTCATACGTGCTTAGACATGGAGAAGTCCCAACATGAACTTGAAATGTCCAGAAGAGAAAAAAACCACAACATTTTTGTTTTAAAGGAACTAGTGATTTTTAAGGTCTAGGATGGTGAATGGTAGTGGGGTGTCACTGCTAATGCGTGTGGGGTGTTTCAGAGGGTGGTGGATGGGAGTGTTCTGGAATTTGAAGCAGTGAGAAGGTTATGCATCAGTTTTTAATAGCAATTGTATGGGTCCGGGGGAATCCTTAACATAGTAAGCCTAGTACCACCATGTTAAAGATAGGAGATTACAGCCCAGAGAGACAGAGCAGGGACCTGAACTTAGAACTACCCTCATCCCTCTCCCTACCCCCAGATTGTTAGTTCTGAGAGGACTGGATTCTCTATCAGGCCTTTTGCTCCTATCGGGATAGCATAGCCTCAGGTTCAGAGACAGCCTCAGGCAGGACGGCATGCGTTGCCAGAGGACAGAGACCCAAACTGGGTGAACCCAAGGAAACATGGGCTTGGTGGCCACTGGAGGTGTGCTCTGGGCCACCAGTGATCTCCTCTCCACACCTGTTTTTTCTCTTCTTCACGTGAGAGGCAGCACTGAGCTGGAAGCTACCCCCAGATCCACTTAAGCCACCCCAGGGAGATTGTTCAGTGTGTCCCCCTGGGTCACATACACCTTCTAGATCAGTTATGTAGCTAGAAAATGGAATTCTCTAGAAGACTGGGCCTCTGTCAGGGTCCTAGCCTCTGTGACTGACTCTTCTCCCCAGCACCACATTCAGAAAATGGGGGTGGGGTAGGAGGTAGCAATACATTTGTCAACAGGAACAAGAAGAGGGAGACTGGGTAGGCACAAATTCAGCCACCTACTGCCCTAGGCACTAAGGGCACTGCCCATTACCCTACCAGGCAGAGAAGGTAGCCTTGGTGTTTGGAGGGCAAGTGACCTGGCACTCAAGACCCAGTTTGTTTGCTTTCTGGCTGGATGCAAGTAAGCAATGGATCGTGAGTCTCAGCTTCCTGGACTGCAGAATTAATTTTCATTGAGTCAAAAACATTGGCAATAAAGAGCTATCGTGCCAGCCCTCAGTCTGCTGCAGAGGAGGGCAGGGCTAAGCACCATCGCTACTGATGCTGAGTGGGCTCATGTTCAGCCACAGGTGAGAAGCTGAGGATTCTAGGAAGATGCTTCAATGGGAGCTTCCCAGTGAATGGCAGTGAGTAGAACTACCTGTCCCTGAGCTCAGGTTTCTTCTCTGTGGGTCCCGAATGGAATCAGCTGCTGAGAGCCTCTTCAAACTACTGGGTGACTTTGCTCCAACAATCTGCCCTTTCTGAGCTCAGTGTCCCCTTAGCCAGTGAGAGCCACTGAATGGCAGCCCAGGGCTCTTACTCATTTAAGGCTCCTATGAATTTGACAGTGTCATGAACTCTCCCCCATGTAGCCTCTATTTAGCAGAAGGACCAAGAAGCCCTCACCACTGTTAGACATCTGGGTTTTTTTTTTGTAAGGCCTGGGCATGGGTCCTCATAGGTGATTGATCGAGTTCTCAACATGACCATAGCCTGGCTCGACAAAAAGCCTTACCTGGACCAGGCTCACTGTGGCTCGAATTGCCTGTGTGACCTTAATCAAGTCACTATTGCCTCTGGGTCTCCATGAATCCTGAGGAAAGGCTTTATACTCAAGGGCAAGAGCCTGAGGCTAGGCCCACAGCCCTGAAGAAGTAGATGGGTGGCCCAGCCCCCACACTTCAGCTGCATCTGGTGACATCGCCCCACCTCCTCCTGTTTCCCCAGCAACTGGGGTGCTGGAGGAGGCTCCCCAGAGGCCCAGGCCGTCTGGATTTCTTAGCACACAACTGTACCTCATCCACATTTGCACAATTAAATTGTCAGTCTGGGTTAAGTGCTGTCTGTTGATGGCTGTCAGCCTCTCTCTGGCTCCAGTCACTGTTTGCTCAGACCCTGTGCGAATGTCCTGCCCATCCCTCAGTTCTAGGGACGTAGAGTTTGGTAGGAGGAGTGGGAGCCAAGAGGCCTAGAGTCCAGTCCAACAAGGCCACACATCTGCTGTGAGTCTTGGTCAAGCCACTTCCCCTATCTGGGCCTGTATCTCCCCATCATAAGGATGGGGCTAATCATGTCTACACAGCCTTCATTCCTCTCAAAGAAGCCTCAGGGCTCACAGGCGCCTGTAACTATGGCAGAGCTCAGAAATTGTGAACTCAGTGCCAAGTCCAAGATAGCTGAGAAAATGGGTATATGAGACCTGAGAGGAGCCTCTGATTCCACACCATGCAGGTCCCACTCTCCGGTCTACCTTGCTCTCTGGTTGTGCCTTTAGCTTCTCGGTTTCTTCCTAGCCTAACGATGCAGAGTAGAGGCTCTAGGCTAGAAGGCTGACTTCCCACAAATGTGCCCATCTATTCCAGATGTTCCACGCCCTCCCCAGGTACCAGACTCCCAGACCTGCCTGCCCCAGACCAGAGGCAAGCTGTACCTGACCTTGCCCCTCTGTCTGGAGACCTCACTGTCTCCCAAGCCTGGCGTGTAAGGCCTCCCCTGACCCCTCTTCAGACTGGCAGCTTAGAGCTATGGATTTGCCCTTTCCTGACACAATGCTTCCCCAACTTGTCTGTGCTCCTCCTGCTCCCCCCAGGTGCCCCTCCCCCACCAGCCTGCTGACAGACAGTTCCTTTCCCACCTCCACATGAGCCGGCAAGCTTCCCATCTGGAATGGTTTATGTACCTGGCAGAAGAGGAACTAGCCTTTATCAGGGAGCTGTTACAGCCCAGCCTTCACATCCGTCAACTCCTCTCAGCCCCACTGCAACCCTAGGTGGTAAAATTTACTCCTGTTTTCCAGGTGAGAGCCAAGACTCAGGCCCAAGGGAGATCTATACAGAGACAGTTGGCAGAGCCCGCCTGAGCTTAGGCCTGAGTCTCCTGTATGGAGACTGAGGCACAAGTCCATGTAAATATTTGCTATTAGTGAAATTGTGCTACTTTGCAAAGGCCAGAGACCCTGTGATGCCCCAGGGTCATCATATAGAAAAGGGGATACTGAGAAGAAGAACTGGCATCTTCAAGAGCTGTGGGTCTTTCTTCAGACTCTAGAGGGATGAGGGTCTTCTTGCAGAGAGAGCCAACCCTTAATAGTAGGGACTGTCTTAGAGGGCAGAAGAATCCTGCCCTGGGGATTTGTGAACAGAGCTGGCTGTGGGATGCTGACTCTTTCTTGTGGCACTGTGGAGCAACCAGTCTTTGTCTGGCTTTGACGTCACACAAGGGATGCAGCAGGGCCTGAGACCAAGGCACCACTGGTCCCATGTCCCCCTCAGATCACTGGCCACCTTAGGGCTATGAGAGTGGCCTACGCTTGAGATGCTGAGACTGGGAAATCATTTACATTACATAATAATTGCATATTTTAGCTTGTTCACGGTATGTGTGTGTGTGTGTGTGTGTGTGTGTGTGTGTTATGTACAAACAACACGTGCACATAGAAGCCACGACATGTCACTTTCTGCCTTGTTCCCTTGAAACTGGGTTTCTCATTTGGACCTATGCTGGCAGCCAGTAAACTTCCATGATCCTCCTGCCTCAGTTCTCCAACAGTTGAGTTAGTGAAGTACGCCAGCTGGCTTTTCACACGAGTGCTGGGGGATTTCTGCTCCTTACCCATGAGCACAAAGTTCTCTTACCCCCGCACTAGCCTCAGCCTTATCTTTTCACCCTGAGCCTGCTTGTTTCAGGTAGCTCAGTGCTTACCCCGCACCCACACCCCACCCACACCCCTGTCCCTAACAGCTGAGAGGGAAGCTTCTACAACACAGGACCTGAGTTCCAGTTTTTCTTCATCACACTGGACAAACAATATCAGGGCAACCCAGATCAAGGGTGGAAGGACAGACCTCACCTGTGGCAAGGTGCACCATTCAGCTTTCTCATGCCTGTGATAGATAGCTGGGACTGTCATGGAAGGGAGATTTATTTCAGCTCATGATTTCACAGGCTTCAGCCCTTAGCCCTCTACCCTCTCTGTATCCATTCTGTATCTTTAGTCTAGGCCCAAACTGAGACACTGGCTCTCACTCAAAGAAAGGAAATTGAGGTTTAATGGCAGAAGAAACTGCACCCAGACACATGTCTGGTGGCTCCCTGCTTCCTGGTCCTCCTCTGGTGACAGGAGCTCCTGGTCTTCCCAGCATCTTCTCACCACCTGTCACTCAGAGGACACATGACCCAAGCAGTCAGCCAGCCCCTTCCCAGGACTGACACATACACCAGAGGGGAAAGGTCTCTGACTGGAATTTCTACCTGGGACTGTCACAGTCAATTCCCAAAGGAGGATCAAGAGCAAGGCCAAGGCTGGGTGGCTTCAGAGAATGATGGCACAGCTTTTCCTCCAGGTCTCTGCTGCTCAAGTCTCCTGCCCAGAGTCCTTGTAGGTGCACCAGTTGTTGCCCAGTTTCTCTCCTGGAGCTGACAGAGGCCTAAGAAACACAAACATTGTCTCCTGTGCAGCCACCATGCCATTCAACAATGAGAGCTGAAAGTGGCCTTTCAGAAGTGACGCCTCAGCAGACATGCTGGGCAGTGTTTTGTTTTGTGCACCCAGGAAAGCAACCTCTCCCCACCCTACCCTGGGGTGCTACAGAATAATAACACCTCCCCTGTGGCCCTGAAGAGGAGGAGGAGGACAGGCCCCTCCCAGGCAGTGGGCAGAACCAGGTTTGCAGGTCTCTTGCACAACCTCTCTGCAGGCCTGGGGCTCGGTGGGCTCACTTGCAGAGCGACGACTACCTTTGAGACAGGGACACAGGACATGTCTAGGATGTGTGTGCAGTGGGCCACACATACACATATATAGGAACACACACGTACTTCCTATTTGATTATCTTCCAGAAGCCTTGAGAGAGAGCTGTGCTGTTTCTCCTGTTGTACAAATGTTGAAAGTAGAGATCTGGTGGCTGAACTACTTCCTAAGAGTCCCACAGTGGGAAGGAGAGGAGATCAGGGTGAGCCCCAGGTCCCAGAGCTTTGGTAACATGGTGGCCTGTACTGGCTGGTTTTGTGTGTCAACTTGACACAAGCTGGAGTTATCACAGAAAACGTAGTTTCAGTTGAGAAAATGCCTCCATGAGATCCAGGTGTAAGGCATTTTCTCAATTAGTGATCAAGGGGGGAGGGCCCCTTGTGAGTGGTACCATCCCTGGGCTGGTAGTCTTGGGCTCTATAAGAAAGCCGGCTGAGCAAGCCAGGAGAAGCAAGCAAGTCGGTGAGCAGCATTCCTCCGTGGCCTCTGCATCAGCTCCTGCTTCCTCACCTGCTTGAGTTCCAGTCTTGACTTCCTTTTGTGATGAACAGCAGCATGGAAGTGTAAGCCGAATAAATCCTTTCCTCCCCAACTTGCATCTTGGTCATGATGTTTGTGCAGGAATAGAAACCCTGACTAAGACAGTGGCTACTTAGTGTGCCTCTCCTTTGTCTAGAAGGTTTGGCGTCGGGGCATGCTAAACTGAACCCCTCTGTTCAGACCTTTGCTCCTTTGCCCCCTGGACAGGCCTTTGTCAAAGCACACCTCTGTGTCCCTCTGGGAAAAGTCAGGGACGGTTTCTGCCAGGTTCATCCAGGCTTGAGATCTGCAATCCCTGCAAACCAGGAGAAAAAGAGTAACTCTGCTCTTCCCTTCTCTTCCCCATCCCTCCTTTCTTCTTTCTTCCTTTCTTCCCTCCCTCTCTCCCACCCTGACTCATCTTTTGCTATTGACCAGAGTTAGGATTTGGGTTCTAGAGCCAGAGAGGCCCTTGGAGGTTATCTCTAGCTCAATTCTCCCCTATGGATGGGGCCCAGAGAGAGAGAGAGAGCAAACATAGCAAATCAGTGCTGAGTTCAGCAGGTAACCAGCTCTCCTGGCTCCTACCTGCAGCTCCTGGAACAGTCATCCAGCCCCCACCATCTCCAAGGCTTTGGTGGAAGTGAATAGAGGGGTCAGTGTGTGTGTGTGTGTGTGTGTGTGTGTGTGTGTGTGTGTGTGTGTGTTGGGGGGGTCAGCATGATAACCTGAACGACAGCTGGTGACTCTCTGGGTAAGGCACATACAAGGTGGGGCTGTAAAGCTGTGAACAGCAACAAGCTCTCTACAAGGTGGACTTGACTGATCAGATAACAAACACCACCCTGGTGATGGAGAAGGGCAGCACGAGTGCTCCTAGCAGCAAGAGTGTGACACCCTGTCCTGTCCTGCCATGCTGTGAGTCCTGTCCCCATTGAATTAGAGCTTAGGACCTAGGTGTCCAGCACAGGCCTTCCAGACAGTGCTTTGAGGAGATCTAGGCAGGGAAGGGGAATGAAAAGGGAAGGGGAAAAGTTAACGGGCCCTAAAGATGATAAACAACCCCCAGGCATCCAAGGGAACCCCTTCTAAAATACTCCTTTCATAGGAATGGGAGACTGGGCTGCAGGGGGGCAGACTGGGTCCAGATCCCCTCTGACTCTCAATCCAAGGTTTTGGCATCTCTCCCTTAGCACTGCTCCA
>CM052703.1:94917950-95031228 GCA_028551405.1 Uromys caudimaculatus | reverse complement strand
TCCTCCTCCTCCTCCTCCTCCTCCTCCTCCTCCTCCTCCTCCTCCTCCTCCTCCCCCTCCTCCTCCTCCCCCTCCTCCTCCCCCTCCTCCTCCTCCCCCTCCTCCTCCCCCTCCTCCTCCTCCCCCCCATCCACGATTTCTGCAGCTATTGCCATACTGACTCTGAGCAGGGGGGATCTGGCTCTGGGGATTAGTTCAGTGCTTTCCAGTAACTTCCTTTTGAGCCTTGACCCAAAAGTCTGGGATATTAATCCCAACCATGGAGAATATAGATGACCGTGTGGGGTTATATTATTCCTATTTTATGGGTAAGAAAACTTAAGTACAGGAGAATTTAAGCAACTCACTCAAGATTCCACAGCTAAAAACAGAACCAGGACGATTCCACTGGAATCCCAAGTGGACTTTGTTGTTGACAACTGCATTTCCACCCCAGGTGCTCACTCGCTCTGTAGCCCCCTCTGGCCTCTACTTCCAGTGATCCCCAGGTGTCAGGGCTACAGCTTGGTGCTGGGGTAGAATCCAAGATCTATACTGTGATTCCTAATTGCTCTCCATTTCCATTCAAGTGGAGGCCGAGGATATCAGGCAGAAGTACTAGTCATGAAAATGTTTGGGACTGTGGACCTGCCAACTGTGGTATCTCTGGTGGCAGAGGAGCTAAGGGCAAGTCAGCCCTTGGCCACCTTCACCTTAGTCCCCAGCCTTCTGAGGGAAAGTCTCACCCTTCCCTGCACTCCTGAATGCCCCTATAAAGCTCCCACTGCCATCCCACAGTTTTTATAATGGGAGTGACTTAGTGCCCTGGGCTGGTCAATGATGATAATCAAGGCTGTGTGCTTGTGTTCATAGACTATTCTCATTTGTGTATGTAGTATATGTGTGTTTGGTGCTGCATGCTGCCTGTGGAAAGTCGTATGTTTGTGAATGAACTGTTTGTGGGCAGCCTGTGTGTTGAGGAGCAACTTAATGATGTGTGTATGCCTACTGCACACCTATGTAAGGTGTAAGGGCATGTGATGTATACAGATGTCCCCTGACAGTGTGTTTGTAACTCTTGTGATGATATGTCCCAGGCCAGTATGCTAGAGGGCCAGTATGGCCAGAAGGCTTCAGGGCCATTGTGGATTGTGGCTCTCTCTCTCTCTCTCTCTCTCTCTCTCTCTCTCTCTCTCTCTCTCTCTCTCTGTGTGTGTGTGTTGGGGGGAGCTTGTGAGCACTTCAGCAGCAGCTACAAAGAGTGGGGGAAAGGTAGCAGACAGCTTGGGAGATCCTAGGGAAGCCCCTCTCCCTGCCTGCGTTTCCCTTTCTAGTAATGAGCTAGATAAAACCTGAGCACATTCTGATGTTGAAAACCTAGAATGAGGATGACGGAAACCGGTAGAACCACAGCATCTGATAGATAGATAGAAACCGTGGGAAATAAGGCTGGCCTCGGGGCTAGTTAAGGAAAAACAACTGAAGGACAGGACTACACTCAGGGGAAATCCTCTCCAGTGCCTGTTAGCTTCTGAAACCTGGTCCTCTGCTGGGATCGAGCTCCTATGGCCCGCTGGGTTTGCCCACCAGACTCCCCTGCAACCCTGCTGGAATATAAGACACAGCCTACTTGGAGCCACTTATGGTGCACTTTTCCTAGCAGAGCCCTGGCGCCCCTCTGAGATGCCTAGAAAGATGGCCCAACGAACCATCTAGTACCACAGCAGAAGTGCAGGGCTCAAGACCCTCCAACTCCCGAAGCAAGTAAGCTGCAAACGCATTTAGTAACACTGGCCTTGACACTCTGATTCAAGTCAGACCCTCTAGCTGGTTCAGGCTCTTGGCTGGTTATTACTAGCTTCGGATGTGGGCCCTCCCTGCGCCCCGCGCGCCGCTGGCACACAACAGGCATGCTTTCAACACTAGCCATGGAGAGCAAATTCCCTTCCGTACGGCAATAGGGTGCAAAGTGTCCCGGAGCGCCGAGGCGTCATGGGGACCCCGCCCCCGCCCCGCGCGAGCCACCGGGTGGGGATTCGGCGCGCTGACGTGGGCGGATCAAAGCGGCGGTCCGCGCCTTATAAAGCGCTTGGGCCGGCTGGAGCCGCAGATCGTGCGGGGCGAGCCGAGAGCTCCGGAGAGCCACGGGCGCAGGCCAGAGAGCCGAGCACAACCGACAGGCCCGCGCCCGGGTGGCCACGATCTCCCGCTCCCTGCTGAACCGCGTCTGGAAGAAGCAGTCCTCGGTGCTCCCGCCGGCGGGGGACCGCATTCGCTACTCCTGAGGGCGGCTGAGGCTTCGGAGACACTCTGGGCGCGCCGGGAGAGCGCCCCAAAGGTGAGCAGTGGCCGTGGCAAATGTTATCAAGGACCCGCTGGGTAGGGAGGGAGGCGACTGAGCCCAAGAGACCTCCTAATTAATAGGGCACCCACTCCTGAGGAAGCAAACCAAAGTGGCCTTCGTCACTCTCTTTTCCTCACCTCTCTCCTCCGCAGCATTCCGAGTAAATCCCCTTGGCAGAACGCAACTCTCTGGACGACCCTAGGACTAGGGGACTCGGGGGAGGGGGGGCTGAAGGATGGGGTGGGTTGTATGGTTCCTTCAGTTCTCCCCCAGCTCTTCCGTCCTGTCCCCCATCCCAGGACTCGGTCCCCTCCTTCGCAGTCTGCGGGTTGATGAGGTCACGCCCGAGCCATCCCGGGGGTGGGGGGATTTGGATCCCGCGACAGAGGGTGTATGTGAGGAGGCGAGAGAGGGGGACAAAAGGCCGAGAAGTCCGTAGCTCCTGCCAGAGCAGGAGATAGGGAGCCCCGCGAGGTGAGAAGGGCTCCTAGAGGCAACTGGGAAGGGGGGCGAGTTTGTTTACCGACCTCAGCTCCAGGTTGGGGGCTGGGGATGGGGAGGAGAGTCCTGCCCCCGCCCTGCGACACATCTGGAGCCGCTCCGAATATCTGGCTTAGTTCCACCAGCCCGGTACCTTCCACCCGTGGCACTGAAGTGCCTCCGTGTCCCTTACAGTCTTTGGAAACGCAGGATCCGGCTCCAGCGGGTGGCAGGAGTTTCGCACTGTCCCTATCCGCTTTTTCAAACACTGCGTCTCCGCGGTGACCTGGAGCAACACAGAAGATCCTGACAGATTCTCCACTGAGTTTAAAGCCAGGTCTCACGCAACCTCGCAGGTAACCTTGAAGCTGTCGCTCAGCGTCCCTGTCGCACCCTTTTCGTTTAGAGTGCTGCGCAGCCAGGTTCTTGGAGCAGCCCACTTGGTCATTATACTGGTGCGGACATTGTCCCAGTGCGTAGCACCAAATCTGGGGCCAGCATAGCACACCGGGGTTGGGAGAGGCTTGGCCAATCCTTGCCTGTTAGGCTGAGCCGGAAGGCTATATCTAAAGTCTCTAGAGCTCTCCACGGCCCCAAGCCTTAAGATCACCTGTTGGCGGCCCAGGGCTGGGCCACAGTGCCCGTGGTGTCCAACGTTTGCACAGCCCTGGGAGACTCAATCTTCCGACTGCTGCAAGCTGGGTAGCTTAGGCTTATTGTCCAAGGAGAAGAAGAAAGATTTGCTTTCTCTTTCTCTGTCTGTAAGCACTGCTTTTTTCCGCGGGCCCACTATGAGACTGTCCCCATTGCAGGCAGGGCGCCCAGTCTGAAGTAAGAGGTTGCGTAGTTAGTTCAGGGCTAACGAAAACAAGTCTTTTGGGATAACCAAGGCCAAGAGGGAAGTTACTCTGCGTTTCACCCAAGACGGGAACAGTAGAGCCCGAAGTCCCACTGTGTGAGGCCGGGGCAGATCTTTCTTTGAACTTAGACTTAGCGCCCCCTGGCGGACCGGGGACTTCCAGCGGCGAATGCGCTCTGACCCTCAGGGCGCAAGGTGAGGGTGACCTAGCGGCTCGCAAAGGCTGTCCTGGACCTTCTTAGGTAGGACAAGAATAATATCAGTACCCGGAGGCCAAGGTGCCTTTTCAGCAACGCGCCGGGGTGATGGAAGGAGAAGTCTAGGGTCTCTGGAAGTGCTGGGAAGAGCTGGAGGCCTGGGTCCCCGAAAGCTGTACCATTTGGGTTACTACTTCTCTCACTGGGAGCCGGACATTGATACCCCGTTGAAAGTCCTTGAGATTCCCTCTGCGACTTGCCGTCCCCTTCCCACTTAGAAATTCTGGGCGCCTTCGGGGATCCCACACTTTAGGAGGGAACAAAGAGACAATGATTGGTGTTTTGAGGGCCCCCCTCATCCGCGATCTGATCCTGCAGATATTTTTCTGGTTTTTTGGAAATGTGTAAACTTCCAATAGGGAGGGAAAGATTTGGATACAGAAGAGGAAGATTCGGACTGCACCGAAAATCCCGTTGAGACCCCAGCTTGGACTCGTGTTTGTACCAAGCATTTCTGACCTGGGGAACTATGTGAAGGAGGGGAGAAATAATTCAAGGGTTTTTTTACTTGGATTCCTCTGGATTCTGCCAAAAGACCCCAGAAAACTATGAAGTTTCAAACCCGTGTGTGTGTGTGTGTGTGTGTGTGTGTGTGTGTGTGTGTACGCGCGCGCGCGCGCATGTGTTCTAGCCTGTACATTTGAAACACACAGACGTACACAGGCTACACAGGTATGAATAGTGGATACAGAGAGAAAATTAGATGAAGATCAGAAAACTGGAGTCAGTTCTTTATTTTTTTAATAAAAGGAAAAACTAAGGCTGGGGTGGTTGAGGAATTGCTCAAAGTCACAGAGCCAGATGAGAACAGCTCTTCCCTGCTCTGAAGGACCCTCCCCCCCAGTAACCCCTCCTCCCAATCTGGCACCTCCTTCTTCAGACTCTGTAGACCCTTTTGGAAGGAATCCCTTTGTCCTTGCTACTCCAGAGGGAAGAGGGGCTGTGTATGACTCGGGGCGAATGCCAGGTGTTGGTAAATTTGGGAGAAGCCTGGAAGGGAGTTAATGAGGTGAGAATGATGAGAAGGAGTAAGCCTCAGAAAGCAGCTCCGCAGGCTGCAAGCGGGCGGGGTAGCGGCTCCTCCGCGGCCCTAGCTCGCCGCCTGGCGGTCCGAGAATCAACCTCTTGCGGGCCTGGAGCTTCCCTGCTCCGCTAGGGAGCTCTGGCGGTGCCTAGTCCGGACCAAGGCACTGAATGGGAAGTCTGAAGTAGCTCTTCGGGCTCTGCAGATCCCTCAGTGTGTAAAGACATTCACTACCATACCATTTTTGCAGTTTCCCCTTCCCATACTGAAAAATAGGTGCCCATAGGAGGCACAGGCTTCTGTTTCTTCCTGTCCTTAGCTTGCCCGGCACAGGTAAACAAGATAGCGCAACAGCCCAGCACCAGACCGGTGCTCACTAACTGAACAGCCTAACAACTAACTGAACAGATGTTTCCACATCTCTGGGCCTCGGTTTCCTCATCTGAGATGGATGGGGTGACAATCCCCATCACAGGGCTGAGAGGAGCAAAGATGGCCACACTAGGAGACTGTTCTCTGTAAAAGGTGAATTCTGCTCAGATCACCCCATCGCAGAGGGATGAACCGTAGACTCATTAAAGCTGCAGTAACCAATAATCGATGTTGTGGATTAGAATAGGAGCCCAAATATTTCCCAGATCAGTTATCTCAGCCCGAGACCCTAGTTCCTCTCCTTGCGGTCAGTTTGTTCTTGCGCTGGTGGTGGTGGCGGGGTCTCCGCCTTGCGGGGGTCTCCGCCTTGCGGGCCTCTCCAGGCTCTCTGCTGGGCCTCCCCCAGAACCTCCGATCTGCTTCACTCTGTCGTTCCTGGGCGGTTCAGCCCTGATCTGCCCTGGGCGACACGCCCTCGGCCGCACTCCCGTCTCACCTAATCCGAGCCTGACGCCAACAGGTCTCAGGAAATACTGAGAGAGAGAGCGCGGACGCCCTCCTCGGTCGGCCTCCCCGGCCCGACCCCTCCTTTGTAATTTGAATAAAACGCCTCCCAGCCCGCGCGCTGCCTTAACTCGCCGCCCTGTTCTCGGTGATTGCAGGCGGCGTGCGCGCAGGACGGGCAGCGGTGGCCTGCAGGCGGCGGAGTTCGGCGCGGCTCCTGCAGGGTGCGACCCCCGGGAGCGCCGGGCGCGCGCAACGATGAGGGCGCGGCCGCAGGTCTGCGAGGCTCTGCTCTTCGCCTTGGCGCTCCACACCGGCGTGTGCTATGGCATCAAGTGGCTGTAAGTAGGACTCTGTTTTCACTCCAATGGGTCATGGGGCGAGAAGCTGGAGAGGTTGGGTGAGCGCACCAAAATCCGCGCGGCTAAATTGGCTCGGGCGTCGTGAGCGAGCCTTTCTTTGCTCCGCGACGTCTTCTGTGATGTGTGTTCTTATCCTCCGCGGGCTTGCGGAGTGGGTGAGCGGATTTTCTCATTCAGACCAGGGTTGCTCAAAGGCCAGTGCGGGACTGGGGAAACATCCTCTCCAAGAGGCACACTCCAGAGAGGGTCTGCTCAGTGCAGGACACAGGGGGGCAGCTCAGGATCATGACCTGTCAGCCTTCTTGAGGTCTGCAAAGAGAGTTTTGACCCCCTCTACCTGGGGAACTTGGGGGGAAGTGTCACTCTAGCACTACCTTCTGGGGTCCGTCAGAAGGATAGTTAGTATTGGCTCCCTGAGATCTGATTGGAGACTCCCTACAAGAGCTTCTGAACAGCCAGAAGCTGTGTGCATACATAAGGAGTGTCCTAGAAGGATAAATGGTCGCTGGAGGCAGTTTTCCTGGTTTCCTCATGCAGTGCTAGTTCCTCCTGTGGTGGCTGCTGTAGGCAGCGTGGTAGGAGTGAGATGAGGGAAAAGGCAGCCCCTTCCTGAAGGAGCTGCCCCAGGGCTGGGAGAGATAAGCCCGGCTGTAAATAACTTTTCAGGAGCTGTAAGAGGAGGCTCTGAGGCTCGGAGGAGGGCAGCCTGGTTGGGTTACTCATGCAGGTTACAGAGATTTTCTAGGGGCTGCCACTCGGCTGCAGAAGTGTGGAGTATGGCAGGTAGGAGGTATGGAGACCACTCAGAGTTGTGCCGGCGTGGGAGAGTCAAGAACAGGAATGTCTGCCTTGCTTGGGTCATGGTTAGGGAGCCTGCAGATAAAACAAGGGATAGATAGATTATGGGCACCGAAAAGGGTCTGTCCATGGATGAGCTTGGAATTGGGGATTACAGTAGCATACTGAACCTCTGGAAAAGAATCTGGAGGTCACTGGTCCAGCCCTTTCTGGGGCTGAGTTATTGATTAAATAATTCGGGAGGGAAATCCCATCTTCTTGTGCTTCTGGTTTACAAGAAAGGGGGTCTGTCCTGGGCTAGGCTCCTCCTACCTCCTCCTGCTGCTTAGGCACCCTTGCTTATTAGGGGGGTGGGGGGTTGGGGGGACACGAGTCAGGGAACGAAGCCCCCTTCAGCCACCACTATTGCTTTATAGACCAGGGGATGAGGTGAAGAGAAGGAAGGGGTTTGCTGAGAGGTACAGGGGCCTTCATGGCTGAGCACCAGGCGTGGGTAACTTGTCTTGTTCACAGAGTCCTGGGGACACTACTCTCATTCCTCTCCTGCCCTACAAAGGTTCGAGGATGCTTGTGACTCACACAGCCCCAAGCTGGTACGCACTGGGGATGGGGTGTAGGTGGCTGGCTGAGAGCAACACCCAGCTTATCTCCACCACATCTAAGCCATGACACAAATGGGCACAGCTCAGTGTCTGCCTTCAAGACATCCCCCAGGGAGGACTTGATGGGCAGAGATGGAATGTGAAGCAGGTGTCCCAGGCAGGAGGAAGAGCAGGAACACAAGTATGGGCTTAGGAGCATCCCCTGTCCCCTGCAGGGAGCAGGGGCTACAGGGTGTCCTATTACAGCTCTGAGAGCTGCAGGCCTCTATCTGATTTGTTAACACTCCCGTTACTTCACAATAAGGAAGTTAAGGTAGGAGTGGGTAAGTAACTGCCACAAGGTCACATGCTGGTTCTGTGACTGTGAGATCAGAGGAACCCAAGCAGAGAGCTCAAGAAACCAACCCTTGAATGGTTGAACTATTACTGCAGATGGAGAATAGAGGACCTGGGAGAAGCCGAGCTTAAGAATAGTATAGTCAGGAGCCGTGATCTCGGCTACTGAAGAGGCTGAGGCAGAAGGATTGCAAGTTCAGTGCCTAGCCAAGGTACAGATGCATTCAAAGTCAGCTGGAGCAACTTAGTGAGACTCTGTCTTAAAATTTTAAAATAATGATAAGGGTTGGGAATGCAGTCCAGCAGGTGTGAGGCCCTGGGTTCGGTCCCCTGCCCATGGCGGGGGTGGGGGTGGGGGTGGGGGATGGGAGTGGACATAGGCACTTGTGCACATAGATGCAGCCTTGCTGGGTACTGGGTGCTACTTTCGAGATACATATGGCTTCTTTTCAGTTTCCCAGTCCGTGCTGCGTGTTCTGCTTCCCTGAGCCCCTCCGCACAGCAGAGGAAAGAAACACCTCGGAGTATCTTTAGCAGAGTTTCATAGCCAATGAGGAGTAGAACAGGTTTTTTGGGTTGGGCTGTTGGTAGAAGGAAGTCCCAGGACAGTTGTGCAGTGGGGGTGGGGACTCGTCAGGGCCAGCTGTCCTGGGGCGACTGGGGACCATGTGCTTGGGCTTAGAAAGTGACCTGGAGATGAAAGGGACATTTGACACAAGAACTGAAACCAGATGTGACTTTAGTGGCCTGAGGTGCCCACCTGGTGGGCTTCTGGGACAGACAAGCTAAACAGGTGGATCAGGGACTAGGAAGCAGGGTCAGAACCTGACTGCTTAGTGATATACTAAGAACCTTGAGTGTTACCTCCAAAGCCAGAGGTGGGGAATCCACGATGGGTCAAGTGAGTGTGTTTGGGGGGGGGGCAGATGTGAGCCTCTTGCTCCCTCTGGTGGAGGGGGTGAGGAGGAAAGACCCCTGGCTAACTAAGGGACTTTGAGAGGCTGTCCTCTCCGCAGCTGGCAGCACTGAGCCTGCCACTCAGCAAGGGTGGGGGGGCCTCTCTAGGAAGAGTCTTAAGAGGCTCTAACAGGAATGTAGCTGCTCTGAAGTGGGGCAGAAAGAGCACCAGCCTAGGAATCCATGTTTAGCTTAAGTGGTCACTTTCTGCCAGGCAGACCTTGGACAAGACTTCAGCCTCTCTGTACCTCAGCCTCTCAGCTCTGACACAGGCTGCAAGAAGTCCTGGCCTGGGATCTGGGAGGTCTAGCTTCTAGCTGGCCTCTGCCTCTAATAGGCTGCACACAGAAGTGGGCAAGTTCTGCTCTCCCCCCAACGGGGTTGATAGTACATAGACTCTTCTTTCCACTCTTTGGCTAGTAAGTGTCTGACTAAGGCAAGAGTTAGGGCTCTTTTTAAGGGTGATCCTATGACTCTTGGGCCAGGTAGGGGCCTCTGAGGTCTAGGCAGTGGCTGCTAGGCAGGATTGGATCTAGAGCTTAGAGGCTACCACCCTTCATCCAGTGCAGCTGTCCCAACTGTGCAGTGCAGGGACAAGCTGGCCTTGTTCATCTTGAACCTAAGACAAGTTCCTGGGTGTATTCTGGGGCTCCTGTTCCCTGACTCTTCTCCTTGGGGCTGGTAGCTTCATCCTCCACCTAGCCTGGTATCCTGAAGAACCCTGGTTTTTAGATCTAGGACATCACTGAGGAATTCCAACTTGTCATCAAGGGGAAAGCTCCCATGGCCATCCCTGGGGGCAGAGAGAAGTACAGAGAAAGTCTGACCTTGCCTGGTTGGCATAGACAGGCTCCATTTTTCCTGCTTCATGGGTCTGCGATGTGGTCCAGGACATCCCAACGCCTGGTGGGTAGGAGAGCTAAATAGTTTTAGTGAACAGTTTCTCCCACCTTCCTGGGGTCAGCAGGGTCCCCAGAAACATAAACAAAAGGCCACTTTCCCTGGCTAGCTTTGAGGATCCTGAGGCAGACTTTATCTATGACCATGGTCTCCTAATTTTACGAGTGGAGTTTTTGATGTCAGATTCAACCCACTGTCAGGCCAACTCTGGTTATGTATCTGTGGCCTTTGGAGTTCAGCTTTGGCCAAGAAAAACCTAAACAAATAGTTTGGTTTCACTTAGCATTGTGAGAATCAGACTGCAGAATGGCAAGAGATCTTGGACCAGGCCACCCAAGGCAGTAAAGGGCAGGTCCATAAGGAAGGCCTTTCTGGAAGATGGCCTTACCTGAGTTAAGTATCTCAGAACTGTCTGGACACAAAACTACTGGCAACTCCAGAAAGACCCCTCATGATTGACTAGTCAGGAAAGAAGCCCCATGGTGTGAGAAAGGAGAAGCAATGGCTGCTCAGGGCCTTGTTGTGGGAGGAGATCAAGGGGTAGGAGACAGATGGAAGTCCATGGCTTAATGAGGACTTTAGAAGGTGACTTCCCAGCTGTGTCACTGAAAAATGCTCTCACAGAACTATGAGCATTGAATGGGAAACTGAGGCTGGGCACTGGCGATGACTTGGCCTAGGTCACACGGTGAATGCGTAACCAAACCTGAACTTGAACCAACTCCTGAATGAGGGAAGTCTCAATCCATGGCATAGACTCCCCAGTGAACTCCCTGTTCCCTCCTGTCCTCTCCTGCATCCTCTCCCCCACACCCCCACTCCTAGATAAACTGAAATGTTTCCAATTAGGGGTATTCTAGAGCAGGCCAACTTGTGAGCTGTCCACGGTGGCTCCCCCGCCTCTGCCTTAGTCCTGATTGCCTCCCCAAGGGGGTTCACTTACCCAGGTCATTACTGCTAATCGCTAATCAGCGGATGCCTGGGAAGCTCTTGCAGTGCTTGGGGGTGGGGAGGTAGGTCTGCTGTGCCAGCTGCTCCCGAGGGTCCTGTGGATGTCCCTGTCCCTCTGTCCCTGACAGGGGTCTGCTCTCTGCCTGCCTCATTTCCATGTGCCTGGAAGAGCTTCAAGTATCCTGCTGAGATAGCCCTATGGGTGGTCTCCTCCTAGATAGAATCCCTTTAGCCTGGGGGACTTCATAGGAAAGCAGACAGGGGAGTAGGAAAGCAGAGTCCCCTAGATTCCCCTACCAGTGAACCATCAGTACTGGGAGGCACTGGGTGCTGGGCCTCAGAGTAGCTCCAGACCTCAGGAACTGCCCACACTGCTCTGCAGGAAGGACTCCATTAGCACTCCACTTCTTGGCTAACACCTACTTTTTGGTGAGCAGGCATCCAGGGTAATGCCAAGAAGACAGCCATGATGCTTGCATGGGCTGTGTGCCTCTGGCCCTTGTAAACTTTCCACTTTAACAAATAGCAAACAGCCCAGTGGGGAGGGAAGAAACAGCAAGCAACCAGGAAGAATGAGGGGGTTGCTCATACCCACCCAGGGGAGGCAGGCAAGCCTTGCTGACCAGGGAAAGCTGGACTCGTGGGCAGTGGGAGAGCCCAGGGGTACCGAGAGGAGGAGCCACACCAGGGCCATTTGCCTGTATGATTTGAGCCCACACTGGCAGGCTTCACAGGCCGAATGGATCTGCTTAGACCAGGAAGCCATCTGAGAGATACAACCTGAATGTTCCTTCTCTACAGGCCAGGGTTGCAGGAGGGGACATGGCTTAGGACACTCACCTTTGACCTTAGGTTAGCTAAGGCAACCTAACCACAAATGTCAGGCTAGGCCTTCTGCTCTCAGGGGTTTGCTTCCTGGGTCTATATTAGGCTCTGTATTGGGGCTGTGTGGGGGTGGAGTGGAGGTATGGTGGGTAAAGTATGGGGAGGGGTAGGAAGATGCCAACTTCTCAAGGATTATCTCAGTTGCTCTTCACCAGCATTTTGTAGTTTTTCAAAAAGGAAGAGTTGTACTCTCCACACACAGGGCACACAGAGAAAAATCAGGTCTCTTCACTCCTTTGGATTTAAGATTCCCTTAGCAATGAGCTGAGGCACCCAATTCTGGGATCACAGGCATGTGTCACCATGCCTGACATGAATACCTTACTGAAGCCTCTCCATTGTCTTCTTTTGGGGGGGCTGGAGGGTTCTAGACAGGGTATAGCCTGTCTCTGTAGCTCTGGTTGTTCTAGAACTTGCTCTGTAGATCAGGATGGCCTCAAACTCAGAGATCCACCTGCCTCTACCTCCCAGGTGCTTAGGATTAAAGGTGTGAACCATAATCCATTGTCTTTTGAGGTAGAAATGATACTTGAAGCAGATGGGGGCCATGAGGCCGAGAGAGGTTGGGTGATTTGTTTCAGTTATTCAGCAGTGTCTCAAGCTTGTGTCTTTCCCTGGCCAGCCATGCATGCAGCAGGAACCTCTGGGTCCTTACTGTGTAACTGCTGATGGGCTTGTGTAGCCCTTAGATTAGGGGCTCCTGGAGGAAGGAGACTATGCCATGTGTGTAGCCAAAGGAGGCTGGGAGGTCTCAGTGCTAAGTTGCCATTTCTTCATTGAGCAGAAGTTCTTTTATTCAGTTGGGAACAAGAAGGAAAAGGCATTTCTGGCATCAGGCAAAAGCATGGTGGTAGGGAAGTCCCAGTATCACCAGATCCCAATCAGGGATACCTAGCATGCAAGTCCAGAGATCTTTGAAGGTCTGGATTGGATATTGAATTTTCTGAATTCTGGATCACCCTAAAATTGAGTGTCCTTGAATTGCTGAATCGCAATCCTTTGCACAGGCGTGGACTTTACAGTGGTAAAGTAAATAAAGTAAAATAAATGGGTGCAGAAGTAAACGCAGTAATGGTGTAAAGCTCTTAATTCACGGTGTGCACTAGCAAAAGGACATAATTAATAGCACGTGTGGTTATTATGAGACTCAGCAGTTGCCCGGGGTCTCGCACACCAGTGCTGCATGAACGAACGGATGGAATGGACCAGTTCATAACCAGAACCCAGGCAGCAGCTGGAAGTGCCTTGCAGATTGCAAATGTGTTCATTCCAAAGACATTTACACAATTCAGTCAGGATAAGAGATGTGATCTCGTGTTAGAATTAGAGCGTACAACCCATAGAGAGACAATGTCACGCGCCAGGTCGTAGGTGGGCTAGGGCCGGCAAACCATTGCTCTGCGACATGGCGCTTTGCTTCTTTGTTTCCTGGCTTCTTGCAAAAGTGACTCAGAGTCTGTGGAGGGGAGGGCCGGCCTGCAGAGCAAACGCCCCTCTCACCCTGTCTTTCTCCCGTTGGTGGTTTTCGGGGTATGCAGGGCACTATCCAAGACTCCAGCAGCCCTGGCACTGAATCAGACGCAACACTGTAAACAGCTGGAGGGCCTGGTGTCTGCGCAGGTGCAGCTCTGCCGCAGCAACCTGGAGCTCATGCGCACCATCGTGCATGCTGCACGGGAGGCCATGAAGGCTTGCCGCCGGGCCTTCGCTGACATGCGCTGGAACTGCTCCTCCATCGAGCTCGCCCCCAACTACCTGCTTGACCTGGAGAGAGGTATGGGCTCTGGGGCGCCGCACTGCTGTGGTGGAAGGCGGAAGCTCTGTGTGTTTGGATAGGTGCGTGGATTCATGGGTGGACGGATGAATGAATAGATGGATGGTTACACAGATGGATAAGCCGTGGCTGAGTGGACGCTTGAGCGGATGAGTCAATCTTAGATATGGGTTTCAGGCATGAATTGAAGAATGAATAAACATTAGTGAATGAATATATCAGCACATACAGTGGCCTGAATAACACTTCAGGATACACATGTGCTGTAATGCACTGATGAAGGAGTATGGCCGTGGAAGGTACCAAGGTGGCTGCCTGCTGTACTGAAAGCCACATCAATATAATGAGACGGCTGGATAGCCTGTCCTTTGGCAGGCAGGTGGACCTAGGCAAACCTGGTTGGCAGGAACTGTTTCGAAGTACAGAGTAGTCAGGGGTAGCAGATAGCTTTGAAGCAGGCTTCCGGGAGGAGCGTGGGGGGACCTTAGCGCACACAGTGGAAATGCCAGACACAGGCACCTCGCTGGCTCTCAGTGATAGCAGCCTGCTTGCTGATGCTCACCTCTCCCATAGGTACCCGGGAGTCAGCCTTCGTGTATGCCCTGTCGGCCGCCACCATCAGTCACACCATCGCCCGGGCCTGCACCTCTGGCGACCTGCCCGGCTGCTCCTGCGGCCCCGTCCCAGGTGAGCCACCCGGGCCCGGGAACCGCTGGGGAGGATGTGCGGACAACCTCAGCTACGGGCTCCTCATGGGGGCCAAGTTTTCCGATGCTCCTATGAAGGTGAAAAAAACAGGATCCCAAGCCAATAAACTGATGCGTCTACACAACAGTGAAGTGGGGAGACAGGTAACCACCCCCCACCCGCCCCTGAGGGTGTGCCTGGGCCACTGGCTGGAGAAGGGCCATAGGGGCCCCATGAGGGGGTTGAAGGGGGGGAATGGACTGGGACCCTGCTGCTCCTCCCTCTCTAGAGCCTTCTCCTTTAGGGAGTCTCCAAGATTCAGGTGCTCCAAGCAAAAGGAACAGTGAACTAGGAGCCCAGAGCTCTGGGTTCTACCCTTGGCTCTGGCCCTGAGCTTTCTTCCAAACTATAAAGTGGTGACAGGATGGGCACTCCTGCAAGCTCCTCAGCCTTCTTTCAGGACAGGGAGGGGGCTGGACCACGGGCTTTATACCAAATCACGTCTTTGTAATGGGGAAAGGGATTCCACAGTGCACTGAGAGCACAGCTCCCATCATGTGCTACCAATGTCTCCCCATTTCCCGGTTACTGCACAGAAGGCTGGGTGAGTGTGAGAGCGAACGTATCAAATTAAACGTATGTGTGTGTGTGTGTGTGTGTGTGTGTGTGTGTGTGTGTTAGTTAAGAGTACAGCTTGGTGGGAGAGCTGGGTTGGATCTCTCCTACTGGGTTCTAGGGATCCAACTCAGATTGAAATGAAAACCAACTTCACACCAATCCATGGTGTGAACATGTGCTTGACTCTTTCCCTCCTGGGACCCCAGAACAACTCCCAGAAGGTCCTATTGTCCCCTTTCCACTGATAAGGAAATGGCCCCAGCATGAGTGTCCTGAGCAGAAAGCATCTCTCACACAATTTATCTAGGGTGACTCAGCCAGGAACACGTGGCCTGAGGAAGCTGAATCTGTGGAACCCACACCTCTTTACCTGTCACTGTGGTCTGCCATGTCAGGACACTTGAATGTCTGGGCCATCCTTGGACAGTCTGGGAAAACTGAGGCCAAAATCACACTATAAATCTGTTTCGGAGCCTAGCCAGGGACTAGGGCTCCTGCCTCCCAGCTCTGGGGCTTGCCCCATTGTGGGAACCCAGAGAGCTCTCTTTACCCAGCCCCTCTGCTATCTATGGCAACCCCAGCCTCCAACCAGGATGTACTCCCTCTGAGCTCCTGTCCTCCTGTGCAAGAAGACACTCGGCTTCCATCTCAGGGCACATTAGGCCTGCTCTTGGGGCCACATGCAAAAGACCAATGCTGGTCCCTAGTAGTCTGGGGCTGTGTGAGGATTAAAAGACTCCAGGACTAGGCAGTTTAGCACCTGCACCACCTCTTCCCCAACCTGACTCAAGGAACTGAGCCTCAGAGCCTTGTTCTGGGTTCCTTCGGCCCTGGGTGGCTCCTTCTTCTCCCTGCTAGGTTTCCAGCAAGTTCTAGACGTTATACCTAGTGTGCTTCTTCCTGTTGCAATGATAAGGAGGATCCCTGACACTTTATCTAGCTCCCTGCCAACTCACTGACAGAGGAATTGGAGCAAAGCCATGGCAACCCTAGCCTCAGTTTCTCCAACCAGGTGATGTAGAGTGTGAGGCCAGATGACCCTTGACCCTGGCAGGACAAGGGAGGGGGAAGAGTCCTGTGAATAAAAGAGGATTTAAAGAGCTGAATAGACGGGGCCTTGGGAGGTGTCTAACCTCTGTCTTTCAGACACCAACAGGAAACTGAGGTCTATGGGGAAGAGTCATATCTCAGACCAGGGCTGGATCCTATCTAAGGGCCTAGCCCAAAGGTTTCCAGTTTCCCCCACAGCTCTGGTTTAAACTGCATGTGCAGAACCAATGTTGACTTAAACTGTTATAACTCACACACCCTTTGGTCCGGCCCATTAGCCCTTACAGCATCCTCTCAAGTAGCAGCGGCATGCCAGCTTTGTACTTCAGAGCAGAGGTCCTGAGTGGTGATGGAGGATCACCTGGCGACCTGTGGGTGGGTCCTGATGGGAGATGCCACCAAACCCTCACACTGTCCCCCTTCTGTTTATCCCATCCCTCCCCAGCTGTCTTACTTCTTGCTCCTCTTTTTCTTGCTGCTCTCCCAGCAAGCCTCTAGTGAGTCCTGGTTTGTGGGAGAGAGAAGGCATGGAACAACTGAAAATCACAGCTTTGGAGTGTCTGTCAGATGCAGGTTCAAAGCCCAGCCCCACCATTTTTTAACTGCAAACTTAGGTGTCACTGCTTTGAGCCTTCCTGCTTAGGATAGGGGAAGAGTGAGTCTCCCAGATGGGCTATGGTAGCTGTGTTAGAGCACTTGTCCAGAGTGGATATCTGAGAGGGGGCATCTGTTACCTCCTACCCCCGCAAAGACCGCTCTCTTCCTGCCTGCCCCTCTTAGCTGCTCTGGGAGTGGAAGCATGACCCCCAAACTCCTCCTAGCATTAGAGCCAAATGCTCCATCTTTTGAGGGTCCAGTGGGACATGAATCCCTAAGAACACCCAGGTATGGAGTAGGGGGTCAGGGTACTGACAGGCCAGGGAGGGATTCTGGTCACCTCACCAACACCCTGACTGTCCGCAGGCTCTACGTGCCTCCCTGGAAACGAAGTGTAAGTGCCATGGGGTGTCTGGCTCCTGCTCCATCCGCACCTGTTGGAAGGGGCTGCAAGAGCTCCAAGATGTGGCCGCTGACCTCAAGACCCGCTACCTGTCAGCCACGAAGGTGGTACACCGGCCTATGGGCACCCGCAAGCACTTGGTGCCCAAGGACCTGGATATCCGGCCTGTGAAAGACTCAGAACTAGTGTATCTACAGAGCTCCCCTGACTTCTGCATGAAGAATGAGAAGGTGGGATCCCATGGGACCCAAGACAGGTAAGTGCCACACAAATGTCACACTCAGGGGCTGGAGCAGGCACAGCAGTGACTCAGCAGGCATTTGGAGAGTGGAGTCCTTGCCTAGTGGTGGGCAGAGGTTCAAGGGAGACTAATGAGACTCTGGAGATAGCGGCTGATGGCTCCACCCTCTCCCTAGATAGGAAGTAGCAATACCAGTACAGGATGACAGGGGACATGAAGAGCTGCCTAACAAGGAGCAGGAGCTCAGTAAATGTCCCACGAATAGGTGAAGGATAAATGTTGCCCTCACTGGACAAAGAAAGAACTGAGAGGCACAAGAAGTGGGGACAGCATCAAATCTAAGGCGGCCCAGGAAGTACCTGAAACAGAACAAATGAGCTTCTGTAGAGAGGATACTCCTTTGTCCTCCGATAAGTGCCAGCCCTCCCTCAGGCTCTAGATCCTCCCATGTCCACTTGGAGTCTACCTGGTTTGGGCCTGGGGTCCCCACAGCTGCCCTAGTCCTGGCTATGGATAGGGAGACAGGGAAGACAAGACATTGCCAAGGCCAGTGGTTTTGCACAGACTTACTGTGTGTCACGTAGTGTTGTATTCCCAAAGATGGTTCATGGAAACCCAGGGAAGAAAGATCTATGATCAGATGCACCTGGGAAGCTCTCTGGTCATACCCAAAGCCTGAGGGAGCCTCAGCTAAGGATTTGATTAAACAGTGTTTCCCAGAGATACACAGCCAGGGAAATCTTTTATTAAGGAGCCCCTAATAGCATTCCACAAAGCTGGTGTGCACAAGGTTAGGGAAATACGGAGCAGAGAGCGGGTGTCTGGGAACGTGTCTGGCACATAGTTGGTGCCTGGCCAGCATCTGCTTCCTCCGCAGCCCACGGTCCTGCCTGTGAGAGGGGAGGGATGGTTTGGGGCTCCGTCCCCACAGGCCAGGGCTCTGTGAGGAAGAGGCCCAGGCTCCCATCTGGAGGCCAGATTGAGGGGGTCGGCAGAGTGGAGATGGAATGGGTCAGGCAAAGGAGACAGGAAGGAACGGGAGTCTGGTCTGAAGCAGCAGGGTGAGTGTGAACGCCGAGAATGGGAGATGATTCTATTACACAGAGGGGCCAGGCACAGGGCCCCAGAGGACTATGGCATGAGCCCCGCATCAGTGGGAAGCTCTGTCCATAGGCTGTGGGTCAGTTTCCTGCCCCGTTCCTCAGCCTCCAATCGTATCCCACAGACACAGCCCTTCTTCAGCTCTGGCCCTGCTGGAGGACAGTCCACCTGAATAGTCTTAGGAGAGGGGGTGAGCAGTGATCTTGGAGCCAGTGGTGAGGAAGAGAACTCCGGTGAGATCAACTGCTGCCCTGCACTGTCTGCTCCACAGACAGAAGGGCACAGGAATGCCTCTGGGGAGATGTGTCACTGCAAGCTTTCTTGAACACCTGCAGGCCAGCACTCAGCAGACAGAGTGTCCAGGCCCATCTTACCTCCTGGGCTGTTTCTAGTGTTCCAGAATGTATCCTGGGAGTTTTAATTGTAAAGATGACACTCATCTACAATATAATGAAAGATTAACTGTGAAGGCAGAGTACTCTGGTAAAGTGCCTACCTTGGAAGCATGAGGGTCTGTGTTCAGATGGCAGGAATCTGTGACTCTAACAGCGAGGCGGGAGCAGGGATAGGAGGGTTCCCCCAAACTCATTGTCCATTCCTGCCAAGTGGATCCCTGAGCTCTGGGTTTAGACTCTCAATGGATGGATGGATGGATGGATGGATGGATGGATGGATGGATACATAAGTACATAGGTAGGTAGGTAGGTAGGTACGTACATACATACATACATACATACATACATACATACATACATACGTAGGTAGGTAGATAGATACATACATAGGTAGATAGGTAGGTAGATGCATAGATACAGAGACAGGGTGGAAGAGACAGAGACAGAGCCTCTGAAACACGCAGTGCAGTGCAGCAGTTGCTCTCACTGGAATCAGTGTCAAGCAAAAGTTCTCTTCCTCAACATTGGCACCAAGACCGCTCGCTCCTCTCCCCTAAATAAGACATTCAATGTGAACCTCAACCTCCAAATAAATGCATGCACACATATGTGCACGTGGACAGGTAATACACGTATATACTACACACAATAGACCCTGGTTCTTCTGGGATTTAGAAGTAGGGAAAAAAAGGAAAAGGAAACTAGACAACTTAGAGATAAAATAGCCTCAAGAGTTCCATCATGGCTTATTGGAAACACAGGGAAGTTAGGGAACAGGAAAGCCTCAGTTTCCCCAAAGATCGATCCCCCTTCTTAGAGCCAGCCACGACAGCGACAGCGACAGCAAGGCTGCAGGCTATTTGGCAGGGAGCCGCAGGTGCTGGAGGTGACGGACACCCACTGACCTCTTGTTCCCGCCCCAGGCAGTGCAACAAGACCTCCAACGGCAGTGACAGCTGCGACCTCATGTGCTGTGGGCGTGGCTACAACCCCTACACGGACAGAGTGGTGGAGCGATGTCACTGCAAGTACCACTGGTGCTGCTACGTCACCTGCCGCAGGTGTGAGCGCACAGTGGAGCGCTACGTCTGCAAGTGAGACCGTATGCTCTGCCCCCGTGGAGGGGTGCTACTCCTCTGAGGACCCACTCAAGGGCCTGGAGACCCTGGTGGACTTCCCTGCAGACGCCAGATGCCAGGCGTGGGAGGTGGCTTGTGCTGTGACTCCTTTTGGAAGCCACCACAACAGGAGGCCTGGTCACCCTGGGAGAGCCGGGGCATCAAAGGAAACTGATAGGATTAAAAATAACCTGGCAGCCTGGGGCCTGAGTGCCCACATGTTGCCTTCTAGGCTGCTCCAAGAAGTCAGGGCAGGGATGGGTAAGACTGTGTGCATTTGACCTTTCAAGGCCAGAAAGACCAGCTTTCTGGAATGTTCTTTGGGACCCTGTGCCCACCACATGGAACCACTAACTTGGGTTGTAAATTTTTATTTCCCTTCCCCTCTCCCGTGGGATGTGGGAGTTACAGAAATATTTATAAAATATAGCTTTTTCTTTGGGGTGGCTCACTTTAATTCCTCTTTATATATTATATATAAATATATATGATGACTATCTATTTTAAACAAGTGTGTGAAATAAATGCTGAGCAAGCCCCAACCTGCCCCCAAATCTCTGCACTCCTCAAGTGACCCCAGCAGATCCTGGGCTGGCAGGAGACTCTCCAGTTTCCAGGCAAGGCGGCCTCCCATTGATGTCCCAGCCCCACCCGGTTCTCCAACCTGGTCCTGGCCTGTTTCCCTGTATGTGATCTGTTGGTCAAGGGTGAGGACAGACGTCTTGAAACATAAACCCAGTTGGCAGTATCTTTATTCCTCAGGGACATTCTTACAGCACAGCCATTGGCCACGGTATCAGACCCTTTAAGCTTGCTGCAAGAAAGCTGAGACCTTAGGGATGGAGGCTGCCCTGGTGGGTTTTTGGTGGGACCCTGGTGGGAATGGCCCACTTGTCTATGAGGCTGGGCTGGCAGTGACTAAACCTGGAAGTTGGGAAAGGCCCAGGCTCACAGCTCATGCCTGAACAGAGCTTGTGGCTGCTGATGTGCCAAGACATGGGGACCAGCAGGACCTCTTGCCTTTTTCAGGCATGGGACCAGGTGGGCCAGAAAGAACTGTTTGGGTTTGGAAGGAGGGAAGGCCAGCTGCAGGTGGGGTTGGGGAGACGGTGTATAGACTGAGGTGCAGGGTGGACCCGTGTAGAAATGAGCAGATGTTAGGACCTAGGGTTCTGGGGGAGGCCAGGCTGCAGAGTCACCTTTGTCATTACAGCTAAGGGGATGGGCTAAAAAAGCCTGGAGGACCTGGGCCTGTCTGTGGTGTCTGCCTATACACTAGAGGTAGCAAGTAAAGGGGGTAGGGACAGCCAGGGGAGAGGCAAGAGCTGGGGGACATGGCCATCCCTTTATTTCATTCTTTTTTTTTTTTTTTTAAGATTTTAGCAATGGAAACAAAAATATACCTAAAACTGAAGCTTCTAAAAGAACCACTGCCTGTCTTAGGTGGATCTTCACACTTAACCTTGGCCTCCCTCCTGGCCTTGCATTTCAAAGCTGGGTCTCTAAAGACATCCTCCACAACAGTTTTGTCCAAGGGGATATCCTCAGGGCACCTCGTGGGCATGAGGTGATTGTAATTATAGACTCTCACAAAGGATTTGACCTTTGACCTCGTGACAATTTTCTTCTTGCTCACAGGTGGCTTTTTCCTCTCAAGGATAGTGGTCAGTTCCAGCCACCTGAACAAAGTTGTAAGGGTAGTCTGTCATCCATGTTCTTCATGACAACAGCTTTGCATCTGGAGTAGCAGCCAGCCAGCAAACTCCCCTAAGGTTTCCTGAACTTGTCCAACACAACCGCAGCCAGCAGGCAAATAGCAGAAAACAAAGTTAACTCTTGAAAATGGTTGATACAAAGAACAGGCCTGGTCCATGGAAGTTCCTCCCCCACCCCAAGACAGGAGAATTGCTAAAAACCTGTGTTTTGTGCTGCTGGTATGTGTTGGGGGTCCACCCAAAAACCAAGGATGCAAAAGAATGTTTTAAACAGTTTCTCTCTGTGGCTTCCCCACTTCGCAGCTAAGGGATAGGTTCCCCCAGAGACAGCTAGAAAGGGAGACTTTCCCCACAGGGGCCCTGCTGAGCAAGGCCCCAGAGCCTGGGCAGGGTTTCATGGAGAGGAACCCCTGGTGGGATAGAGAGGATGGAATGGCGAATTTGCCAGAAACCAGGCAGGCAATAGGGTGGGAGGTAGCTGGGTTTTGTGGCTCTCCTCCAAGCTCTGCCTGCAAGCTTGTGATGTCGGGGTGGCAGAGTCTCAGAACCACTGGCTGGAAAGAACCTCAAGATAAGTCTTCGAGTCTCCTTTGAGTCTGTTTTCCAGATGAGGAAGTCCCTGATGGGAGGAGCCATCCTATGGCATCTGCTAAGAGACTGGGGGTAGAGAGGGGCCCTGCCAGGGTGTCCAGTGTCTCTGTAGTCTGCCTTGGTTGTCTCTTCAGTGTGCTTTCTCCTTGGCCACAGGCCCCTCAGAACTAGCCCTCAGTCATTTGGCCCAGCTCTCGAGTCCACCTCCAGCCACAGACGACACTTCTGCTACAGCTCCCCTCAGCTCTGGCTATGATGCCTACTGTTTACATGCTAGTGTGAGCATGTGCTGATTTTTTCAGAGGCCCAGAATTATCACTCTCATAACCCCCCCACCCCCCTTTTTGGTTTTCCGAGACAGAGTTTCCGTGTAGTCCTAGCTGTCCCGGAACTCACTCTGTAGACCAGGCTGGAATTGTCATTCTTAGAATGCCCCTTTGCGTGCCTTCCTCCTCTGGCTCCTCACTGCCCTTGATCCTTTCAATCAACCATAGCAACCCCCTCCCCTCAGTCAGTCAAAGCTCTCCTCTAAGGCCCAGATAGACAACTCCCTTCTCCAGGGAGACCACCTTCAGCCTAGTGGGCCTATCCGGGGTTGCCACAGTCTCTGGTCTCTCTCTCTAATGTCTTGCTGGGTCGGTGTTTCTAGGCCTATGTTATATCCTGATTTGCCCCCACCCCAAGCTCTGTGAGTCCTCCTGGGCTGAGACTAGCCTGTGAACCCAATAGGGTTCTGGAACTGAGCACAAAGCTCTCTTCAGAATTGTTGAAGGCATACCAACGGTGCAGAGAAGCTGTATTATCACAAAGGGACTGTCCACGTGTCCCTGCTGTGTCCCAGGTCCCCCTATCCCAGGTCATCTTCACAGCAGGGCTCCCATAGATGAGCAGTCACTCTCTGACAGGTGGAAACTGGGTTTCCCAAAGAACAGCTGACTTGCCCCCAAATCATAGCCAGCTCTCAACAGGGTAGGGTTCAGAGCTCAGGCATGCCCTATTGCTGTGTTTCCTGGGTGGGAGGGAGACTTGGCTCAGGGTAGGAGAGGCTCCTGATTCAGGGGGCCTGTGTGCCTGCCACTGACCAGTCCCTAGACCAGTGAAGAAGCTCTGAACTTCCTGGCTAACTAGGGGCTAGGCAACCAAGAGGGAGGGAATCCTGAACCCTGGAGGGTACCTTACCCCAAGCTTCCGATTGAACCCTGCTGGGTCTACTCAGCAGGGGACAAGGCTTCATTGTAAGTCACAGGCTCCTGGGAGCTCAGGCAGCCCAGGAATTCAGTGTGTCAGAATCTCTGCACTTGGGAGTTTCGGCATAAACGTTCCATCATACGCTGGACAGTCCGGAGGACTTGGGTTCAGAGAGTCGGCCACAGCAGGTTTCCCATCTGTACCATCCTGAGCCAGGGGTGGCCATCCTAGACTCTGAGCCCCCTGTGCTGAACAGCTTAGACCTGTGTGGGAGGCTGGCTGGAGTCTCTGGAGACAGGCCTGGAAAGAGACAAGCCGGCGGGGAGGAAACAAGAACTTTCCAAGAGAAAGAAAGATTAGTTTGTGGGAAAGGAGAGAATGGACAGATAAGGCCCTGTGGAGAGGTGGCTCAGGCCAAAGGAGCCACCATGTGGGGCCCAGCCCAGCCTTAAACATCTCTACTGTGTTCTGCCCCAGACAGAAGTCCAGACCCAAGAGAGGCCAGATGGTGTACAAAGAGGTCTGACATCACCCGGCATCTTGCTCACTCTCTTGTGCAGCTCCAGGCAACCGCTGGCCCTCTCTGGGTTTCTGTCTTCCATAACTATCCCGTGGCATAGGGCCCACCATCCCTGTTTTATTAATGAGGAAGCAGGCTCATAAAAGGAAAAAAAAATGTGGCTTAAGGTCATGGTATATCAGCGGCTGAGTCAAGATTCAAACACCAGGCTGTCTGGCTCTGACTTCTAAGCCTGTTCCATATGGGTTTCCCAGAGTGAGAGTAACCTCTGCTGAGCTGGGACTGGTGTCACACAGGAGGGAAAGAACAATTCAGGACTGAGAAGCTTGGGATGTCTGTGGCTTTACTGCCAGGCCTTCTCCAAGTGAAATTATTCCTGGAGTTGTCCCTTTCTTGTCCACCTGACCACCACCCACCTCCAGAGACAGCTGTGACAGCACACAGAGAATTTGGCCATCATACCTTTAACAGGTCTTCTTGCTTACATGACCAAATCAATATCAGCTTCCCAGGCTGATGAGGACATTCTCTTATCAGTGGCTGGGTCCCCACTGCCTCACCTGCATAGGTCTCAGGGCCCCAAGTTGGGGTACTGAGGGGAGAGGAGCAGGAGAGAGGCTCGCCCATAGTCACTTAAGTGGTTGGGTGACTTAGAGAGGACCCTGTGCTCCAGTGCTCCAGGGCAGGGCACTGATGAAGTTAAAACCCCAAGTGTTTATTTTATGTCCTTACTGCCTCTGCCTCCATAAAAGTGTGCTGGGCTCAAGGGGCCTAAGAAGCAGGAAGTGGTCTGTGAGGCGCAGGGGCCAAAACCACTTGAAGGTTCCTTCCAGCTCTAGATCTACCGTCAAGGTTTCCTCCACTCTGGGCCTCTTCTTGGACACACCCAGAACGTAAGGATGCTGATCCTAGCTTGTCTGTGGTTTGGAAAACCACAGGCTATCCCCTTTGCCTTTCTCCACCAGGAGCATCATTTGTCTCGGCTTGTACCAGTCTCACTCCCTCCTCTCACGCCTCTGGTCCCTGATGCTCTCTCTCCAGCTCCAACCAAACCACCAGGCCCAGAGCAGGCAGCCACCTCGTGCAGACTCCAATTCGTTAACCCTAGAACTTACTTAGAAGGATCTCTGCATGGCTGCCCCCAACAAGGCCCACATCACTGAGGTCAGAAAGACAAGGAACAGGTGGGGTGGACTGGGGGATACCTGGACAATAAGTGGAAGAGATAGGAGACAAGTCCTCTTCAGGATACAGTCCGGGGCTTCAGGTTTGCAGAGGCTCCAGCTCTGTGGGATGCCATGAAGGCCCTGCTCTCTGTGATAGCCAGAATTCACGGATTGGGTTGATCTCAAGTCTCTGTCCTACCGGCGATGAGTCTTGAGCCCAGACTCTACTCCTAGGATACCTCAAGTCTCTGTGAGGGTCTCCTCTAATACTTACCTCAGGGCCCCTGAGCTCCTTGGGCTATGAACACTGTCAAATTGGACTCTGGGGATGCCATCTTGCCAGCTGTGGTCTCCCATTCTGGAGAACAGAAGCAATGATGCTGAGCCCATATCAGGGCAGACTGTGGGTGAGTGTCATCTCCCTGATGCTGCTCACCTAGTGTTTGGAAATCCTGGACCCCATCCACCTGTGGAGGACAGTTTAACCCTAGACGTCTTCTCCACTAGAGGCCCTCTGGTCCTGGCCTCAACCAGGGGAGGTTCAACATGGCCAACCCTTGCTACCTTGTCCCCAAGCTTCAGTCTCCTACACACCTACTGGATTTGGGCTCTCAGGCATTCCCCAGATCCATCTGGGGATGAGGGCCATGGAGGGATTGAAGCAGAAGCAGAGACTGGGGTCTAACCTCCTCTTCCCTGTGACTCAGTATCTGGGCCTGGCCACTTAAAGCAGTACATGAGTTCCTAGGAGAAGCTCCCAAAGGAAACATGACTAGAAGGTTCTATAAGAATTATAATCACAGTCAGGCAAGGTGACACAGGCCTGTAATCTCAGAACTTGGGAGTTGGGATAGCCTGGGGTAGCTTGGTCTATGAAGGAAGACCCTATCTCAGAAAGCCAAAATCAAGGACACTGAGATGCTCCAGCAGGAGCCAGAGGACATTTTGAGAGGTCTGCCCAGGTTTCTCCTTCCAATCCCATTCTAGAGATGAGGAATTGGAATGAGAGAGCAATGGCTGTCTCAGGACCTGCTGTGGGTTAGAGGCAGAGGATTCTGTGGGGCTGGTGACAGAGCAGGGTCAGATGCCATCAACCCCAACACCCTCCATAGTGGCCTCAGAGAGGAAGGACTTCCTCTCTCCCGTTCAGGGATGAGCTTGGATGTGGGCATACTAGGGAATGAGCAACTCAAATATGCAGCCTATGGAGCAGGGCTCAGATCCTGGCTCAGCGGCCCTGACCAGGTCTGTGCTAAGAGTCATAGCAGAGAGTCCAGGTGCAGTCCCCTGTGCTATGTTCAAGGGCCCAGTCACATCTTGCTAGGGCACCCAAATGCCACCCTCTGTAATTCCTCTGAATTAAGATTGTGTTTCTTGTGAGCACTCCTTCCCCCAAAATAATAATAATCAGCACAGATGTACAGGGGCATAGTTTCATGGGCCTCCACATTCTGAGATACCCCAAAGTTTTACAAGGCCAATCAATACTTGAGGACGTTGTATATGGAAAACCAGGGCTCCAGGGATCAGTGTGACTACCCCAGGGTGACAGCACAAAGGAGGCACAGCAGGTTTGGATAGAACGGCACCTGACTCAACAGCTCCTTGCTTCCTTTGCCCCCTGCCTAAGAAAACAAGAAAACATGTCATAGGTCATAGAAAGCATCAGAGAAAAACTCTTTCCAGAAGAACTAATGTGCTTTTCGGTTCCCACAACACAAAGAGCCTTCACTGCAGCCGGTACAGGAGGATCGGACACAATCACGACAAAGCTTACCTTGATTGACAAGTTTTCACTCACTCCGCCTCCACTGAGGCTCCCTTACAGGCCTTTCTTTTATACTATACTTTAGCCAGACATGTTGCACACACCTGTAATCCCAGCACTTGGGAGGTAGATGCAGGAAGCTATCCTTGGCTACACAGAACCTGTGAAGCCAGCCTGGGCTACATTTTTGAGACCCTGTCTCAAAAATACTAACAGAACAAACAAACAAACAAACAACCTAAACCAAACAAAGTCCTTCTAGTCTTTAGCCAGGCTGCAGTGACTGTTGATATTTTTCCCAATCTGTCATTTTCCTGTTCATGTAGCTATGCTGGGCACACCTACCCTGCCCTCTTCCAGGCTTGCTGTGTCTGCTCCTGACAGGCCTGACTGGCCCACTTTCCTACATCCCCAGTCATGCCTGGCCTGGGGGGGTAGGCTGTACTCTACCTGGCCAATTCTACTTCCCATCTGGGTGTCACCCCCAGGATGAGTGTCCCTGGCTCCAGGCTGACCTGCAGCTTCCGTCTTTCTCCTTCCCTGGGCACTGCTTTAAGGTTCTGGCAAACAAGGCAGGTCCTCTCCTCCCCCGGACCTCCAGCTTGGGAGACTGACAGTAGGCGAATCTGGAAAGCGCACAGTGTGTGCACTTTAACAGGTGGCTTGATGAAAGCAGCCTGGAGTAGCCAGGAACACTGGCAGAAGATAAAGGAGTCTTCCGGGGAGAACTTCCAGGCAAGATGGCATTTGGACAGGGTTGCTATAGAGTCAGGGGACCCTGTGTTCATGGTGGCTGACAGGAGCCACGGCAGGGAGATGGCCATCACAAGGACTAGAGTGCTGTGATGGGGTTACAGATGGAGCCTCAGAGGGACCACGGTCAGACTGAGGGATCATGGGAGCCACTGTGCATTTCATAGCCAGGCCATAGTGCAGCCTGCTCTACGCCAGGCTCTGAGCTGGACACCTGGTGTCTAACTTCCTAGTCAATCTCCTGGCAATTTTAGACTCACTTCAAAGGTATCAGAAGCCCAAAGAAGGAAGGGACCTGGCCAAGGTCACCCAGTGGGAGGCCTCTCCCTTTTTCCTGGACCTGTGGCAAGTTAGCACCCAGGAGGAGGGGAGATTCCCTAAGACTGCATATATTCTTTAGCCTCTTCTCTCAGCATCTGCCCATAAATCACTCTGACATTCGACAAGGGGGGCAGAGACATACAAGATCACCTCCATGGGTGAGCCATTCCCGGGCCCCTGAACTCCACTGAGCTTGTGATTCTTGGCACTGGACACCGGCTGCCCAACCCTGGGCTCCAAATGCACAGCCCAGAATATCCAGGGAGGCATGTTTTCCCTGAGCTGGGTGAGGGACTCAGGAGAAAGGGAGACAGTGTCCTCCCCAGGTGGGAGGGCCTGGCTACCAGATGAAGGCCAGGAAGGTTCAGTGATACCCAGAAGCCTGGGCAAGCCCTAGGCTGTGTGATGAAGTGTGGAGGCTTCGGAGTGGCCTGAAGCTCCTCTCCATACACTTGCTGAGCCACTGCTCTGGTCAGCTCAGGAGTGACACCTTGGGGCAGGAGCTCTCCAGGGAAGAAAGACCCCTGAGGCCCAGCTGCTCCTCAATGTAGATCATGGGGGACATAAACTGGGTTCTTTTTGCCCAAAGTGGCTGGGGGCTGTTTGGAGAAGGCCTTGGGGGGCATTCCAGGATCCCTGGAAGGCATGTTTTGGGGTCCGGGGAGCATCTTTCATTTACAGACCTCAGGTGGTAACAGGTGTCACAGCACTGCACCCTACACTCGAGATGTCTGTCTCAGCTTGACAGGTCAGGCCTCAGGGTGATCCTCCCAGCTCCATATCCCACAATTGTGAGACCACTGCTCAGACTGACCCCTCTGCCCAGGTCTCCCTCCATGTTCGGGAATGTCCACAGGACCGGCATGCACTTCACCTCATGGCTAGGTCTCTGGTCCCAGAATGTACATCACACCATATAGTGGGAAGGGGGACAGCCTGGGGCCAGAGCTGGAGAATCATAGCTTCTGGGGGTGCAAGCTGGCTGGGAGCCCGCATCTGCATCCTGAAGCAACCCCCCCATCCCTCCTAGCTCAGCGTTCTCCATCCCGTATCATAGAAGAATTGTTCTACAAGGCTCATCCTGGGATTCAGGACACTTGTCATTTGTCATTTTTATAGGGATGGCTTGAGTGTGTGGTCACAGGGGGCCACCCCTCTCCTGAACCCTCCTTGTCTCCCTTCCACCAAGGGTAGCCTACACTCCTCTTTAGGCTGCTGAAGGGCCCATGAGCATGTCAGGAGTCAGGAAAGACATGGGGAGGCAGGTCTCTGGCACCAATAGGATCGTCTCAGTACCCAGCAGGGCGGAAGTACTGGGGGTGGCAAGGTGGGCAGAAGTGAGGAGTGGGGGACTATGAGTGGGCTGATAGGGGGGCAGCCTCCCCGCAGACCTCTCCTGGGCCTCTAATAGACCCCATGGAAGCTGCTTGTCAAGACCTCTTGCCTAATTATCAAATTGTTCCCAGATCCCCTCCTGCAGCTGGTCCCTCCAGCTGAGCCAGTCAGCAAGCAGAGTACTGAGCCCATCCCGAGAAGAGCCTGTTCGTGGCCCACACTGGGTGGGACTGTGTGGGGTTAAGCCCTTGGCTGGCTCCCCCAACTCCTGCTTTCCTACACCCCCACAGGGACATAAGTAATTACTGTGTGCTGACTCCCCAAAAGCCAAGGCCCCTGCCATTCCCTAAGCAGACAAAGGGAGCAGGATTATGGCCATATGTCACCCCTAACCCTACCTTGACCTTGGTTCCTTTGCATCAGTCAGCAAACCCTTTTTCTGTCATTTCTTCAGATGGATTCCCACCTCATGCCAGAGTCAGTCTGTGCCTAACACTGGCTCTTCCTAACCAGCCCACATAGGGAGCAGGGGGCATCTTGCTACAACCACACCCTAGGGCCCTGAACTCTAGATACAAGGCCTTAACCTGAGGTGCCCTACTCAGGACCCAAGGGAACCAAGTTATATATGGAATAGGGACTTCCCAGAGTCCTCTGCCAGCCTAGAGGAGTTAGCCCCTTCCTCAGCATCATGTAGTGTTTCCCAGTGCGTGCGCACACACACACACACACACACACACACACACACACACACACACACACACACACACAAACACACACACACAAACACACACACACACACACTGGGCCCAGTTGGGGTAGTGGGGAGCAGACATCTGCAGGACAGGTGTGACCCAGCTGTTAATCAATACTTGGAAGACGCAGTGCCTAGAGACCCCAAGGGAGGTGAGGGCAGCCAAAGGTTTCCTGAAGTTCTCACAGCCCCTCACGGTGGCCACACCATGAGCCAGCAGCTTGTCAGCCCCTCAGGCACCCTCTTCTGTTTCCAGATGGGAAGTGGGACTCTGAACAGACGTGGATTCCACAGGGATCACACAATGTTAGGGGCAGCTGAACTTCCTACTCCACCTTCATGGTTTGAGCCAGGATTTCTCCAACCTGCATAGAACGGAGAGGGCCTAGAAGCTCAGCAAGGTCTCCAGGCTGGGGAGGCTGGCCCAGCTCTGTAGGAGGACATATAGCCTCTAGACAGCTGTCTGTCCCACAAAGTGGATGCTGAGCTGCTGTGAGTAAGCCATAGTTCTTGTTCCTGGGGTGTTAAGGACCAGCTAAGGGCTGCCAGGGAGTGGGGTAGGGGTCTTTAGATGTCTTGTGAGGTGTGGCTCTCTTTTGAATTTAGGGACTGTCAGAGTGGCGCTCCTCTGGAGTCTCAGATGCTAGCTTTGCCTAGCTTGTCTCTGGTACCCACTCTGTGATGTTCTTGAAGCCTAGAAGAGTTTGTGTTGACAGATGGGAATCCAGGTCCCCACTCACGAAGGCTAGCAAGGGACTGTGCCTCTCCAGGCTTCATTGGCCTCACATAGTGGTTCTATATCTATAGCAACTGTCTCACCAGAGTTGGGCTGGAATAGACTGGATTGGACTGGGTGTTCCTAGGAGGGCCTTATGGAGGCAGTGAGGCTGAGGAAACCACAGGGTGGATGGACAGAAGGGCTGAGTATGGGCATGGAAGCCAAGCCGGCTGAAGACAGGTGTGGGTGGATGGGGGTGGGGAGACCCCAGGGCTTGTGCAAGGGACATGGGTTTTCCTAGCAAGAGCTCAGTGTCTGTGATAGCTCAGGCTGTGGCCACAGGCGCCGGCAGATCAAAGGGCTCAGAGGGTAAGGCTAACAGCTGAGCTGATACTGCCTATGTTGACCTCAGCTGGTGGCCAGGCCTTGGGAGAGGAGCCCAGGAGGAAGCCTGGGGAGGAGGCTGATCCAGCCAGATGCACCTCTTGTGTGCTGGACTCCAGAGGGTAGGGCCCTTATCATGGAATTGTTCCCACAACCTGAAGATCCATTTCACACACAAGGACACCAAGCCTTTGGTCTCTTCTGTCTGTGTGTCCTGCCTTAAACACAACAGAGATGTGAATTTAGAGGAAGCTTCCAGATTAACTAGGGAGAAAAGATAGAGAGGAGTGGGGCCAAGGATTGTCTCCCCTGCCAGCTCAGCCTCCCGAGGTGTCTGCAGGCCTCGGTCTCCCTGTCTGTGAAATGGGTAGGGGGCTCACTGCTCTCAAGCGGCCATCCAGCCCTGAGGTGGGAGGGACTGATGGGTTTCCAGAAAAGAGGTCCTTCCCTCAGATTTAACAAGCTGTGTGTTCTGTTGGATCTGCCCAAGCCAGACCGGGCTAGAATTGCCTCGCTGATTCGCAGGGTTTGAAGCTGCCAAGAATTCATCCCTCACTGTTACAGTGAATAGCTGGGCTCCTGTGGGATTCGCAGGGTGGGTCAGACTTCGCATCTCCTCTCTTTGTTGTGAGCCTGACTATGGAAAGCTGGGTGAGCAGGAGACTCAAGACCAGGCGAGGGGAGGAAGGCTTGGACACCGTTAAGAGCATGTGCTCAGTGGTAAGGTCTCTGGGCACAGACAGGCAGCCTGGCCTGTTACTCCCTTTCCTCTTTCTGTCCACAAACCTCCCGAGGGTTCCCAAGAGCTGGCACTTTCCCAGGTCTTTAGGGGCCACTACCTGTTCCCCTGCTCCTTCCTAATTTGTAAGAGCAAGAAGGAAATGCTGAACCCAGAGACTTCGGGAGACTCAGGGCAAGGGGCATAGTTGCCATCTTCTTCCAGTACTGTGATGGGTCCCCTGTATCTGTGTGCTAGTTCAGGAAAGGGGCCTACACACACACATACACATATATGTATACATCACATACACACGTACAAACATGCACCCACCCCCACATGTATGTGCACATACATATGCACATACATATGCACATATGTGCAAACATGTATACATGTGTTTGCACATACACAAACATACACACATGCATGCACATAGGCATATACACACATATACAAACATACACACATGCACGCATAGGGAGGTCTGACTGGCTTACCTGTTGTCCCACTGCCACTGTGCCATCTTCCTTCCCACCCTCTGGCTCCCCTCTGCTTTTGAGTTCCCACGTGGCTCATCAATACTATATCTGAGCTCTAGTGTGTTCACCCATGGCCAGGCGGCCCTAGGGACCTCTGGAACCTGTACCACACCAAATGACCTGCTGAGTTCTGGGGAGGTGGGACATCTGACTCAGCTCCTCAGTGTCCATTCATGTGTCCTTGTGTCCTTAGAACCCAGGTTGGGGGCGATTGGTAAGTGGCCCCTGGGCACTAGGAGACTCTTCTTGGATGCCCAACTTGGAAAAACAGGAATCTGAGGTCCCTTCATCACCAGGCCACCTCTGAAGCTTCTGCTCCATGGTTCCTGTGGGCAGTCAGTCTGGCCTTCGCTTCCTGTGCATACACCCCGGGCTTCTACCGAGTCTGTCTCATGTGCATCCCATTTCCCCCACCACAAAAAGCTGGTTTGGGGAGGAGAGGGGTCTCCTGCCCATGCCCTCCACCCTAGGTGGGTAGAATTCCTGGAGATGAACTTTTAATGAGAGAGACCTTAGAAATATGGACATCAGGGATGGAGAGGTGGCTCTGTAGATAAGGTGCTTGCCACACAAGCATGACGACCTGAGGTCAGATTCTCAGAACCATGGTGCAGTATACAGTAGCTCTCAGATCTGTAATCTCAGCACCCTTGTTGGGAGATCCTCAAACAGTGGAAGGTGGAGACTAGCACTCAAGGTTGTCCTCTGCACACTACATGTGACATGTGCCACACACACATACCCGCATGTGCATGTCTACCCACACACTACATACACAATACACAATTTAAAAAAAAAAATTGGGCATCAGAGACTGTAGACTGAAATTCTAAACCAGCCCAAACTGCTATGGGACTTGGGACAAGGCCCTATCCTTCTCTGGTTCTTTGGGCCTATTGTGATTTTATTTTCTATTTCAAGGCTTCCACATCCCACCTGAGTCACCAGGAACTTATTCTCCTCATCTTAGAGGTGTAGAGGACAGAGGAACAGATGCAGGCAGGGTCTCACCACGTCTTCCCAGGGAACCTTGCAACAGATGCTCCCATAGCAACCAGGGCCTTCCTCTCAGATCCCACCACTGGAAGAGGGGGCCAGCCTGAGGTGTTAATGACCACCACGGCTGTGGGATGGCTGACGGGCGCTCCTGCATGCCACCTATCATTGGCTGTTCCAGTGCTCCTGTAGCCCGGACAACTCACTTGTCCTCAGAACATCTGCCTTGAACCCATGACACAGGTGAAGCCCTAGGCTCAGAGAGGCGAGGTAACTGACCTATAGCCACACAGCTTGTAAACTAGAGTACTGGGATCTAAGCTGAGTTGTGTGACACCCACCCCCGGAAAGATTGAAACCCAAATGTGCCAGACCATAAAGGTTCTCAGCTGCCACCCTAGCAGGCACACACGCAGGGGGAGCAGATGCCCAGGCTGTAGAGGGCTCCTCAGAGCAGGGCCAGTTTCAGTCCCCTCCCTCAGCACAGTGGCTGGGACAGGAGAGTACAGAGGGCTGACCCAGAATCTCAGAGGCCCTCCCACTTCACTGTGCCCTCCGCTGGTGGAAAAGAGCCTGAGGACCCCCTCATCTCTGGGTAAATGAAGTCATCCACTCTGGGAGGGAGGTGGTTCTTCTATGTATATATGTGTGTGTATATGTTTACACACACACACACACGCACACACACACACACACACACACACACACACACACACACACACACACACGAGTTTCTTGTCACAGGGTCTGATACAGGCCAGTTCTGTTACCAGACATTTGGCCCTGTACAGGGCACTGGAAATCAGGTGGACTGTGACTGACCAGAAGAGGTGAGCCCTACTGAGTGGATGTCTATTCCTCACTCTGCGCCTGGTTAGGACAAGGAGAAACAGACACCTAGGGAATGACTGACTGGCCATGAGGTGGCCAGGCAGGAGACATAGTCCTGTCACCTATGGGCCTGAGGTGGAATCACCTGAGAGGATGACAAGCCAGGGCAATGCCTGCTGCTCTTCAGGACCACAAGCCTCAGGAGGGAGCTGGTGCTGAGCCATTAACCGAGGCCCAGTATACCCATGCCTTACCCAGGGTGCTCTGCTGCAGCAGGTGGTGCTGCAGGGCCACCCAGCTCTCTCCTGGTGCTCAGCAGGCTGAGGAGAGACTAAGGGGAAGGATAGGCTTACCAAGTGGCTCTGAGCCTGGGCACCCCAGTGTCCTTGTGTGGAGTGCCCTGCCCCCGGTAGCTGTGAAGTCCATCTATGCCTCCTGTGAAGTCTGAGACCAGAGAAGTCACCAGAGGAGTTACCAGAGAAGTCACCAGAGGAGTCATCAGAGGAGTCACCAGAGAAGTCACCAGAAGAATCACCAGAGGAGTCACCAGAGGAGTTACTAGGAGTTACCAGAGAAGTTACCAGAGGAGTCACTAGAGAAGCAAAGCCAACCAGAGAGCTGGAGGCCAGCCCTGTGCTGGGGACTCTAAAGTCCCCTGACTCGTGTGTGTGTGTGTGTGTGTGTGTGTGTGTGTGTGTGTGTGTGTGTGTGTAAAACTCTCTCGTGGGAGGGAGGGCTTGAGTAGCTTGAATGAGCATCCTTGGGGGCTGGATGGAGCCGTCTTTCTCTTGGTCCCTCAAAGTCATCAATTTGGTGGAGACCGTGGCTGGAAGGATTGGATCCACAATGCTGCCTATTGTCACTCATTCCAACCCTCCCCCCCACCTCCCCGAGGAGAGCGGTTGGTCTGAGGACAGTTCACAGAACACCAGAGCCGGCCAGGGTGCCTGGGTGAGGGACTCGAGGGTTCCTTGAAGTCCTGCAGGCTCCCGTGCCCCTCCCATTTGACTGGCCTGGAGCAGGGCCAGAGTTGCCAGCTGGAGATGAAAAGGCCCTGGGCTCTGGGGTGGGGATGGGAGAGTGGGGTCTGTCACCCGACAGGCAGTGGGAAGAGTGGAGTCTAAATAAATCACTAATGGGGCAGAGAATTCCTTGAGCAGACATCTAAGATTATGGACGGAGGGGAGCAGAGGGAAGGGAGCTTCGGGCAATGCACCCCCTCATTCTCACTGCCCAGATCACTCCACTTCAGGGCCTGTGACTGTCTGGGGGAGGGGGCTCTGTTGTGGGACCCTCTGCCCAGGGGCCCCTTGATCCTTTCGTGAGAAACTCTGACAGCCCATGTGGGTCTGAGGGGAGGGAGGTGATGAGAGCTGTATCCTGCTCTGGGTTGGGTGCGTGCCAGAGATAATATCATAGCACTGGGGAGCCGCAGATGGTCTCTCAGACCCCAGCACCCCAGACTTTCACCTGGGACAGAGGGGTAGCAGAGGCCAGCTGCATGGCCTACAAGGTGACAGTTGGGTCCTACCTACTACTGACCAGCAGGACAGGAACAGAGACAGCCAGTTTGGGGGGGGGGGCAACGGGAGGTTGGTGTCTGGAGGTCATTCACTTTACCCTCTTCCCTCTCTGGTTCCTTTCTGAGTCTGTTTCTATATCTTGAAAATGGAATGCAAGAGACCCCAGTCATATCTCAGAGCTTCCAGGGCCTTCCCTGGGTGGAGCAGTTCCTGCTTTAGTGGCAACTCCTGGGGCAGGGTATGGCAGCTTCTGGGTAGATGAATAAATGGATGGATGGGTGGGTGAGTGGATGGATGGATGGATGGATGGACAGACGGATGGATGGACAGATGGATGGTAGAGGCTGCAATCCAAGCATGAGAGAGACCAGGTCCCCAGAGGAGACAAAGGGCTCCACTGCTTCAATCCACAGGGATCTTCATAAACCCTGTCCCTTACACATTACAAAGGGGCCTCAGTACTCCCTTGAGGGCCCTGAGAGGGCACCCAGGCAGGGTCTTGTGTTCTCTGTGGCAGAAGAGGAAACAAGAAAAATTCTTGGCACCAGGTAGCCTCCCGGAGCCAGTGTGACCTCTGTTCCAAGGGCACAGGCACCACCAGCCTGACGTAATTGAGGATGAAAGCCAGGGAGGACGGGCACAGAAGAAAAGGGCAGCCAGAAGCAGGACTTGGGAATCTGGCTTCTAGCTGACCCTGTCCAGGCTCTGTGTGCTGACTCTGGATACAAAGGCACAGCCATTCCGCTAGCCGAGGGTCTGGGTATGCTTGGTCCCAGAGGGAGCTGGTCCTGTCTGCCCAGGCTCCTGTCCCATCTCTTACTCCATCACTTCTCATGAAGTGTGGGGGGATCATGCTACTGCCAATCTCTGTGCTAGGAATGTTCCCTTGCCCCGGGAACCACACTGTTTAGCACATTTCCAGACTCACCAACTCTTGACGACATACTCAGACTGCGTTCCCTGCCAGACCCCCCCCCCCCCAGGCTCTCTGGCTCCCCATGAGGTGTGGGAAAACACTGCTTGCTCTAAAGCTGTGCCTTCATCACCTGAGGTCTTTGGCCCTGCGCTCCTTCCTCTGAGCCAGGATTTCTTCTTCTGTAGAGTAGGGTGCTGAGGTGTACCCCAGAGGATGTGAGCATCTTGGGGTTCAAAGGAGAAGAAAACAGCCAGCTTTGGATGCTGTTCAGAATGCTAATGAAGCAGGAAGGAAGGGCCAGGCGGGCTGTGTAGGCCTGTGCTGACTGCCCCATGCAGATCCTCTCCCCCAGGTAGACAACCTTGGAGAGTATGACCTGCACCAGTTGCTCTTGTGAGTCAGAGCCTGAACAGGGACACTGCCTGGCACCTTCTCTGTGGCGATGTGGTGGGAACACTGGCCATAGGACACTTCCTCTGACCGCAGAAATGGAAGCGTCTGGAGGATACAGAAAGCAGAAGTGTAAAGGGCCGGCAGGCACCCTGGGTTCACCCGGCCTGCTGGCCTGCTCCTTACCGCTTTCCTGGGGAGATGGAGATCTGGCCCTGATTAGCGCCCTCTACACTCTCTGACACCCTGCAGCAACCAAGGCTGGAAGTGGGAATTCTGTGGTGCCTAGGGAAGGTACCAGGACCGAGACCACAGAGCCTGTGAGGTAGGCCAGAATCACTCACGGGCCCCCTCTACAGGGCACGAAGGCCCCTTTGTCAGCTTCATCTCAAATCTGTTCTATTTGCGCCTCTCAAAGCACGGAGGCAAGATACATTTTCTCAGTTGTAAAAGATGAGGACAGCAGATTCTGAAGAGGTTAAGACACTCTCCCAGGGTCACAAAGCCAGCAGTGGACAGGGAAGGACATTCAGCTCAGAAGTAGGAGGTTTAAATTGGAAGTCCTTTCCAGTGTCCCCAACCTCCTCCCCTCCCCCATAACCCTACAGGAAGTCTTGAATGAAGGCTTTCTCAGGAGAAGGGGCTCGACCCTGACACCTCTACTGGCCTCAACAGGTGACATCTTGGCATCAGGGCACTGACACCCCCCCCCCCCCAAACAGGCCTTATAACTCTGGTAAACAGCCAGGGCTTCCTTGAATATATTAGCAATGCCCGAGCCCGTAGTCACACATGGGCATGTTCCAGGCGCATCTACCATCCCTGCTGCACCTTAAGTTTGCCTGTTGCCAATAGCTTTGTTCTTCCATAAACAGCTCAGCACACTGGGGAGCTAAGGAAGTCCCCAGCGACAGCTGAAGTGTCCAGTATCTGCCTTTACCTGAAGGAAATGGGGAGCCAAGGAGCAGCCAACTGCCCTGAGTTCAGGCCCCTCCCACACTCAGGTTCCTGCCCACCTAGAGGTGGACAGGGTATTAGTGATGAGGTTTTAAGAAACATCACCGTCTCCCTGTTTCAGACCCCACCGTCTTGGGAACTGCTACAGTTTGGGACTCAGTGAGCACAGCTGTCCTCTCATTTGGGGTCAGACGATGCATTAATGTGGCCATAGTCACGTGCATGAACAGGTCTGTCATGGCTGCCTATGCTGGTGAGGACTGGCTTCAGGAGTACTCCCCTCTAGAGCGCAGTGCCACGGAGGTGCAGGGCCATGCATGCCCTTCGCATCAGCATGCCCTACAGACCCTGGCTGTGGCCACAGGTGGGCTGTGGTGGGGTCACAATGCTTGAACAGGTTTAGAGTCAGACATCACCTGTGAAAAATTCTTCCCACCATCTGAGTGAACTCCAAGTGAGAGATTTGGCTTTCATGTGCGCATGCGCAGGGTGGAACTGTTTTTCACCACGGACCTGTTCAGTAAAGAATCAGGGTCACCGGGAAATCGTTCATTGGGATAGGGTGTTGTTAACAAATCTTGTCTGATCAGTGGCATCTTGAATCCATTCGCAGGCATCTTGGCATCCCTAGACATCTTGGTAGGCACATTATTTTTCCTTAACAAGGGCACTCCACATTGTATAAGGTGGGCCTCACAAATTCTATCTGCCCTGGTCAACCCAAGAGGATACCTACCTAGCCTTGCTTACTTGGACCTGAGAAACTTCCTCTGTCAGCAGATCTTGTGACTGTAAGCATGGAGGCCCTCATCTTAGGTAGCCCTAGGCTTGCCTGTCTTCTGGGAGCCTCTGTCTGTCTGCCTTCCACAGCCTCACACTGCCCAGCCTGCACACCCCCCCCCCCCCAGGCCTCCCCATACTGGGGGGAGCACTTCTGCAGCAGTCTTGAGGCTGGGAGGGACTGGGCGAACAGGGCCCCTGAGGAGACAGATGTGCTGCCCTAGGCCTCTGCAGCTGGATAGCACGTGGCTATGAACTCCCCAGGCATTCAGTCTGGAGGAAATGAACCCAGCAAGGCTGCAGAGAGCAGCTCTAGGTTTAAATGCTTGGGGCCTGCAGACTCTCTCATCCAGCCTTCCTCAACCTCGGCCAGCTCTGTGCTCAGCCCCTCTCAGGATGTGAGAAAGCTTGCGGGGAACCAACCTTCGCCTCTGGTGACTCATACGGGACAACTCGCCAAAGGCAATCCGAGCTCCTGTTCGTCCTTCAAGCCCCACACTCTCCTGATTCTTATGGTTCCCTGCTTTCCTCTCCCATTCATAAGCCCCAAACCAGACGCAGGAGGCTGGTACCCAAAGACTTTGCAGCAGGGTAGTAACTGAGGCTGGGCACAGAGATGTTTTCTAGTTCCTCGCCGCCTGTGAGCATGCTTCGCCAAAGGTGAGGCACAAGTCACAGAGCTCAGTCCCTCCACCTGCATCCCCTGGTTGGACACTTAGACCCTGCCCTCTGATCTGACACTTTGCTGTTAACAATCCCTTGTCTTACAAGATTATTTTCTTTCCTTTGAGCTACGTCTTGCTATGTTGCCCAGGTTGGCCTTGAACTCCTAGGTATAGGTGATTCTCTGGCCTTGGTCTCCCTAAGTAGCTAGAACTATGGGTGGCTTCATCCTTTCCTCTGGACTTTTCAGCCCCTGGCTCTCAGGTCATTCCTCCTGGGTCCCCTGGGAGACCACTCTGAAGGATGCTCGTGGCTCAGTTTGAACTGAATCTCTGAATGGCTTCTCCCATCAGCAAGCTCTCCCAGGAACGCCATGTGTGCATCTAGCAGCTGTCACCATTACTGGGAAATGTGGGTAGTGTTGGCAGAGTCTCCACCTTTTCCCAGGGAAATCTGGGTTCCCTTTTGGGGTCCTGAGTCTTGTTAGTAAAATAATTTTAAAACGACCTCAAAAAGGATGCTCGAGGACAATTTTATTAGAGTTTAAAAGAAAAACTCCAGCGGAGTAAGCGGCAAGTCTTGGCAGCTGCCCAGAGGAGAAAGGAAAAGAGAGAGAAAAGGTCATTCAATTTGAATTAAGCCAGCCTGGAGGACAGCCTCATGGCAGACATACGGCCACATGGTCGACAAACGGCCACGTGGTCGGGAGGACTTTAGAGCAGAGGAGAACTCTGGAACAAAGCACCATGGCAGAAAACATACCCTGGCGTTGGTGAGCTTCGGTGAGGATCGGAACCCGAAGGGAAACCTCAGTCTTTCGGAGCTCTGGCTCAGACTAGCGCGCATGTGCCGGAACTCACGGACCTTGGAACTCGTGGAGGCTCTGGAGCCACTACACCCAGGGAAGGAATTCCAGAAGGAAAGATACAGTATCTCGTTAAAGGGATACTCATTAAAGGGATAATCATTTCTACTGTCTCTTCGTCAAGGGTTAAAGTAGATTCACCTTCCTGAGGGGTGGCCCCTTGGTCAGGTGACTGACCCGTCCAACTGAACGAGTTTGAACTGTTGGGTCCCCACCCAGGCCAGAGCAACAGCTTCCTCTATGGACCGCACAGAGCTCTGAACAAGGCCACTGTAATCTCAGCACCTCCCTCTCCTGTCCAGCGTTAATCCTCCCCTGAGCTCACAGTGTGTGTACCCCACCTTCCCTCTGTTCTCTAGGCCCCACTCCATCCCAGTTAAGAAACCATGTTTACCTGCCCATTATAGCTCCCTGTCTACACATCCACCTCAGCATCCTCTATCCTTCCCTTTCCTTACCCCTTCCTTGTTTCGAGGTAAGATCTCATGTAGCTCAAGCATGTCTTGACCTCTATGAATCCAAGGATGACCCAGAATTTCTAGTCCCCCTGTCTCCACTTCCCAAGTGCTGAGATCGCAGGTGGACACCAGCACAGCTGAACTGTATTTTCAAACACGCATACAAAAGCTTTATTGAGCTTGCGTGTGTTAGTCCTGGCTACCTCTGCCTTTGGACTCGAATAGTTCTGCACTTGGATTTGCTGGGACAAGATTACCACTGTTTGCTTGACGATGGTCCAGGCTGGCCTCTAGCTGCAGATCCTCCGGCCTCTGCCTCTCCTAACTTTTAGTGATTGTCCCAGAAGTTACAGCATGTGTGCTTAACATATTTATATGCGCATCATATGCGTACAGAAGTATATCTTTATCACTATACCTGGCTTTAGTGAATTTTATTAGGTAACAACGGGGGACATTGCAGTAATTTTGCTTCCACTTCTTTCCAATTCTCAATGTTATCAATGTCCAATATTCCCAATATGCAATGCACATTGTTAAGCTGTACGCAGGCAGGCAGGCACATATGCATGCATGCACGCACACACACACACACACACACACACACACACACACACACACACGTGTGCGCGCACACACACACACATACACAGAGGGGGGGGGGGAGAGAGAGAGAGAGAGAGAGAGAGAGAGATACAGTATCTTAACTGGCACCTATCTGCTCCAGGGCGTCCTCAGCTCTACAGTCCTTCTACCGGAAGTGCTTCCTTTGTCCCACCCCCAACCCCCTGCAGATCTCCTTTGCGTTCCTGGAGCATTCTCAGCACTTTGGGTGTGGTTCAGTATCTTGGGGTTCTCTCATTTTTTTGGAGATACTGGCTACGGATTTTTAACTGTACCATAGTCCTTCAGGGTCAGGCAGTTTTGTTAAGGGCTGCAGACAAGATCTCTCCCTATCTTGGGCTTTAATGAGTCAGGTTATTCTGTGCCCACACTTGGCTTTCTTTCTGTTTATCCTGATTAAGGTGTGCTGGGATCACTGTACTCCTCTTCCAGTGGTTCTGAGTTCAATTCCCAGAAAACACATGGGGATACGATGACCTCTTCTGGTGTGTCTGAAGATAGCTACAGTGTACTCATATAAAACAAACAAACAAATAAATAAATCTTTAAAATTTGTTTTTAAAAGAAATATTCAGTGTTGGGACGTTTTGGGCCAGAATGTATTCGCCGTTTCTGTCCTTGACTCCACTCTTCTCTTTCTGATGTTCCAATCACACGTATTTTGAAACTTAGATCTTACCTTCTGGGTGTCCAGGGTTCTGTTTGCTACTACCCCCCTTTCTTCAAATTAAGTAGTATCAGTGCTGATCTGTCTTCAGAGTCACTTGCAATTTTTCTTACCTTTCTTTTTTCCTTTTTTCTGTATTTTACTGTTGATCCCAACCATGGACTTTTCAATTCAATTCTTGCACTTCAAAAATCTTTGTAGCGCCGTTCAGTTCCATGGACATATACGTATCTTCCCTATCTTTCTGTTGGGAATCCCTTTCTCTTTAGTCATTGCATTATCCTTTCCTTTAAATCTTTTAACCTATTTTTCTTTTTGTCATATTTGTAAAATGTCTTTGAAGTCTTTATTGCCGAGTCCGACATTTATGCGGAGTCCAGGGCAGCTGCCTATTTCTCTTCAGTTTGATTTCTAGATCTTGTAGTGATCCTTCCTCCCCCGCCCCCAGCCTCTGCTCCATTTTCTCTCCCCTCCCTTCACTTCCCCTCCCTTCTTTCTTGTACCCATGACTGTGGAGAGAGTCATTATGCAGGCCGTCCTCTCCGCAGTGGGCAGTGGTGATTGTCTTACGGACAGTGCCCATCATTCTGATGTGGCCCTCTGGAGTCTCCCTGAACCCCTAGAACTTGGCTGTTAACCCAGGATCTGGGTAGTTTATGCTCAGAATCTGGCGCCCACTTCTCCAGTGTCCTCTTGTTCCTGTGCTGTCTCCCGCATTTCCCGGTGTTTTACCAGTCTGGTGATCCTGCCCTCTGACCTTCTGCTCCTAGAGCCAAACACAGGACAGGAAGTTCCCTCAGTTTATTATAGGCAGCGGGCTCCTTTACTCTACCCAGTCCAAGGCACATGGCCGGTCAGGCCGGTAAGGTTTGTTCTCTGGACCCTGACTGTTTTTGTTATTAGTCCCTTCAGCATGTGGCTGAAGATTTGCTCTAGGATTTGGGTCTTGGGCCTGCTATAGCTCTCTCACCCTCAGAGTCCCCCTTCCACGGGTCCTAAAGGGGTAAGGCCGCACTTTCTACTTACTCCAGTTTTGGGGATCAGGTCACCCCCTTTTAGTAGAAGATGTTCATTAACAGATTTTCTTTGACTTCTATCTTTTTAAATAAGATAATTCTTCAATAATTGTCCCTATTTTGTAATTAGCATATACCAAGGGGTCCATGGAATCACTACAGCTGCCTCCGGGTCCGGCCACCACTCAACAAGTAACGTGCAGACTCTGGGCTTTTTTTTTTTTTTTTTTTGCGGTGCTGAGGTGGATGAAGCCCCAGCTCTGCTCATGCCAGGCAGAGAGCCCTCTACCACTCAGCCATATGCCCGCACTCAAGAATTCCTTTAAGATCGAAAGTCTCCTGTCCACCCCTAAGGCTGGAAGTTATTTTTGTTTGTAATATTAGCTAAATAAGCCGATGCCAGGCCTGCATCCTTCCCCTTCCTTTTCTTCCTGGGGCCTGGCATGCGCTAAAGCCAGAAGCAGAGGGGGCAGCTGGGAATGGGCCAAGCGAAGTGAGCCAGAGCCTCTCTTGGCACAGAGTTGCCTGCAAGACTCCCGCGAAAACATCAGGGGGACTGCAGGGGGCTCTGCCTCTAGGATTTGAAGCCCCCTTCCCTCTGCCTGATCCTCCCCAGACCCGGGGCAGGGGTATGGGGGCGGGAGGTGTGGGGTGTGTTATGAGAAAAGCGTGGAAACTGATTGAGAGAGGGGAGGGCCTATAAGGTAGGGTCTACCCAGGGCAAAGATCTGGAGGACAAGACAGGTGGGACCCAAGGCTGAGACAAAGGCCACTGCCGTTTGCTCTGGATGGGGGAGGGGTGCGGGGGCAGGCAGGGGGGAGCCGGTGGGCATCTGCAAGGAGGAACTGCTCTGTATTACTGGACCATGCTTCATTTTCACTCTCAAGCGCATATATATATATATATATATATATATATATATATATATATACACATACATGTACATATACATATATATATATGTATGTATGTATAATCCTAAATACAAACTAAAGTTTATAACTCGTCTACAACCATAAAAAGCGAAGCAAGCTCATAAATTAAACCACACAGGAGTAATACCGCAACTAAAGTCATATCAACAATATTAACGTAATGTTAATACTGAAACCACTCCTTCCTCCCTATGTGACTCTGGCATCCTCCCCACTGGGGGCTCACCAGCCCTCCACAGCCCATGCATCAGGCGCCAAGGGCAGCGTCCTCTTCTTCTGATCTTCAGGATTCCATTGCTTGGGCGGCAGCCTGACATCATTTCTACCTCACACAGCAGGAATGTTTCATCCTGTGGCCGTGGCCTGTGGCTTGTGTCGGGCCCCTGCTTTGTCTCTGTTGTGGTAGTGAGAGCCACTCCCAGGGCAGAGTGAAGAACAATCCAGGGAACTGAAGAGCCTGTGTCTCCAAGGCCATGTGTGTGTTGCAAAGCCAGGCTTTGTAGAGTAGAAAGGGATGTGGGAATTCTGACTCCACAGAGCCTAGGGGAAGATTTTGTGTGGAGAGAAGATGGAGAGGGGAGGGAGAGAGGAGAGAGCGAGAGAGAGCAGGGAGAGAAGAGAGAGGCTGTTTGTTGTGTTTTATAAAAAAGAAAGAAGTCAGGGATATGTTTGGTGGAGGCGAGGTATGGTGTGGGGGAGGGGTGCCTCAGCAGGCCCATGCTGATGTATCCCTTCCCCCTAAGGGACCCCCCCACATGACGGTATAGTATATAGTTTATTAGTTTATTTAGGGCATGGGGGAGGGAGTTGAGGAAGTAGAGACAGAGAGAGAGAGAGGCCTGCCATGAACATGTAGAGAGAGAGAGAAGGGGAAGAGGGGAAGAAAGTAAGAGCAAAAGAAGAGAAGAGAGGAAGGAGGGGGCACGCAGCCCCTTTTATAGTGCGTCAGACACACCTGGCTGTTGCCAGGTAACTGTGGGGCGGAGCCTAGAGGAATGCTAACACTGTGAGATAGGAAATGTTCTCACCTCTGAAGAGGAAGCAGAAGTGTGCACAACTGCAGTGTGAGTGGTTAGACAACAGAGTGGAAGGGCTGGTGGAGCCGGGAGGATTCAGTCTTCCTGTCCCCCACTGGGCTCTTAACAGGGACCTGCCTGCCCAGGAGATCCATGCAGGTCCCTGAAGGAGATCCTGTCCAGCAGCTGGGTCAAGGCCTCTCTCACAGGGCAGAGAGAAAAGGGGGCACTGGGAGGTGGCCAATCCCCAAGGGCCTCAGGGGCTTGGTGAGGGAAAAGCACACAACCCCACCCCTACCCATGGAAGAGAGGCAGCATCAGCCATCCGGGTGAGCCTGCTGTGGACCAGGCAGGACAGAGGGACTCTTGTCAAAAGCCTTGTACCTGGGCCAGAGTAGGTGAGGCCTGGGAGTTGGGGGCTCTGAATACTGAACCAGAGAGGAGATGCCTGGGTCATGCAGAAGCAAGAAGACCTGCTGGGACAACCCCTCTTCCTCCTCTTCTTCCTCCTCCTCTTCTTCCTCCTCCTCCTCTTCCTCTTCCTCCTCCTCTTCTTCTTCCTCCTCTTCCTCCTCTTCCTCCTCCTCCTCTTCCTCCTCAGGTTTTTTTTTTCTGGGTTTTTCATAATAAACTTCCCTTTGTTTACCTTCCTTGTTCCTGCACAGTGTGAGACTGTAAACTCAGGAGTCCCTGCGGGGCTCTGCCACCTTAGTCCCTGGGTTAAGCTACCAGAGTTGAAAACGACTCATTTACCAAGGTCCCAAATCACTGCTACAACTCTCACAGACTTGTTTGTTCAGGGTTAGACCAACAGAGGGCACCCAACCAGAACTGAAGGAATGGATGGATGGATGGATGGATGGATGGATGGATGGATGGATGGGACTGTGGCTGCAGCTCTGTGAAGAAGAGAGATGCTCCAGTTTCTGGTTTAAAGTCCTAGCTGTGTCACTTGAGCTCTGTGAACTTGGTAAAAGCCAGTTTCCCTGGGCCTCATCTGTAACCTGGGACTCAGCACCTCTCCTGGTCTATCCCACTACCCTACATGTGCTTTTAAATGAGGTAGCTGCCTCCCGGGAGCTCAGGGCAGTGAAAGGACACACAGGCCGGGGAGGGACATGGACGGACAGAGGGACGGACAGACGGATGATCTGGCTTGATGAGCATGGACAGGGAGCACTGTGGGGAGGACTTTACAGAGGAAAACTTGACAGATGAACGCAGCCACGTGAAAAGGCAGAGGTTGCTGTGGCCTAGGGAAGGGACTCTCTAAGTGGAGACATGGCAGGGACATTCTGTGAACAAGAGCCTCAGCCTAGGGAGGGCTGGAAGGCACCTGAGCAAACGCTTTCAATTACCTGTTGCCCACAGTGGCCAATCCTGCTTTACCAACATTGGTTCAGGTCTACCTGACCCAGATAGAAACAGTTCATCTGTAAATATTTTGGTATCTCCAAGCAACAGAGACTTAAAAAAATAAAACCCTCTCTATCATTATAGTATCATACCTAAAAAATGCCAGGTCTTTAATATTTAGCCAGTGTTTACCTGTTGTTAGTTTATAGGGTTCAAGCAAGACCCACAGTAGGATTTACACTGACTCGTCTGCTGCCTGCCCACTCCGTCTTTTTTTGATGCTGGGGTCAGAATTTGGGGTTCTGCTCATGCCAGACAAGCACTCTCCCACCGAGCTGCAGCTCCCCCCTCGAAATGTCTTTTTGTTGGGTTTCTTGTCTTCTGTTACTTTCTCCTTGTCCTGTGTTTATGGGGAAGTAAGGCAGTTTGTCTACACTCCTGCTGTGCCTGGGATTTTCTGGCTGCATGCTCCAGGTGGTGATGTGGTCTTCTGTCCCTGCATTCCTTGCAACTGAGAGATGTGCTGGCTAATGGTGAGTGATCTGAGCTGCAAGTGTGGGTCACAACCAGAGATTTAACATTTTTGTCAGTGTGTGTGTGCGTGTGTGTGTGTGTGTGTGTGCGCGCGCGCGCGTGCATATGTGCATGCACACAGGACATAGTTGTCTGTGTGCAGGAGAGTTGAAAGCCAGAGGTTGGCATCCAGTGTCCTCCTTTATATTCTGTTTTCTGCCAGGTCCCTCACTGGAGCTAGACTTCTGGCCAGTGAGTCCTTGGGGTCCACCGGTCTCTTCTCACCCCAGATTACAGATGTGCAATCCTTTACTCTGCTCCGGTCCCAGCTTTTATTTGGGTGCTGGGGATTTGAACTCATGTCTTCCTGCTTGCACAGAAGCATCTCCCCATGCTGCCTCCCCAGTCTCTGGGAGCCATGTTTTTAAGAGGAAAAAGAAACAGATGAAGTTGCAATGATATATTTAACGGAAAACAAGCGGTTAGAATGAAACCATTTCTACTCTTTTCGAATGCCTGTCTCTGGAGTCCACCGCTCACAGCTCACCTTAGCCGCGCTTTTCAATGACATAAGAGCTGTGTGTGGCTTGAGTCTCCGGCACTGCACAGCACAGAAGTATGTGGTCACACTAAGAGACAACCACTGACAGGAGTATTTCCTGGGTGCTGCATGTCCTGTCACGAGTTACCTCAGTGGTCCTCATTTGGATTTATTTGCTCATGCCTCACGGGGCTGCAGAGTGTCCAGAGGCTGTTCTGTGCACCCTCTCTGAATCTTTTCACCTTGTTTTCCTAAGAGAAGTCGACTATTTAGTGAGCTGATTTACGAAGTACACAGCAAAGTAGAAGTGCATCTTCCTTCTCCTGCCTCCACAGTTCTTGGAGGGACCAGCTGTATTTAGGACAAGTCAAGGTGTGTGAAGACAGGAGTATAGGGTGGAGGCAGGAGGGTGGGCAGGAGCTTGGAGAAGAGGCTGTTTAATCCAAAGGGATTCCCTGGTGTGGAGAGCCCTCAGGCTGGCAACCTCCTTCCCAAACTGCAGTTTCATCCCCAAAACCCATGCAGTCCTCAGACACCCTTGGGGTACTCCCCCCAATCAGGCCCCTCAGCTACTCTTGGGGCCCTCAGCTACTCTTGGGGTGCTCCTGCCATGCAGTCCTCAGATACTCTCAGGGGCTCCCCCCAATCAGGCCCCTCCCAGACTTTTTGCCCTTGGCCACCAGGTCTATGCAGAGGAAGCTGCATTCATTCCAACTCTCCCTGTCTTCCTATTATTTCATGGGGCCTCACTCCTCTCATGGCCTTGTGTTCTAGAACGTTCTCTCAGTCACTGTCTCCTGGGTAGCATTCACTCCCCCCCCCCCCCCCCCGTCTCTCATTCCTCTCCCATATCCTCTTTAGCCATCTCTTCACAACTCTGCCTCTCACAGGGTATGGCCGTGTTCCCCTTCTCCATGTCACAGGGGTTGGCCATGCTCCCCATCTCCATGTCACAGGGGTTGGCCATGCTCCTCATCTCCGTGTCACAGGGGTTCGCTGTGCTCCCTGTTTCCATCTCCTCTGACCACTGTCCGTCTTTGCTTGTGGCTCCTTCTCTCTGAAATGACTCCTGGAGGTCTCCAAGGCTGTGTCCTGTCCTGCCTCCTGGTCACACCCATGGCTCTGCTAGGGCATCATAGCTTCCCTGCTTGTCTCTTTGCATACCCTTCCTGTCCTGACCTGGGCTGCTGTCTTCTGATCCTGGGATACTCTCCCCTTCCCTCCCCTCCCCCCATAGCTACAGACCCAGCTCCCCTCCCTCTCCCCAACTCATTCACTCATGAGCGGCTTTGAGACTTTCCTGCCTCAGCCCCATGCCTGGCTTCAGATTTCTGAAGTTGTGGCTGTGGCTTTCTGTGCCTGGGCTTGGTGTGCAGGGCACTGTCACTTGGATGAACACATGTCCCCAACAATGTCTTTGTTGTTGCCTCTTACCTGGCTTGCAGTCCTGCTTGATTTCATTCCCTACTTTTCTTTCAGTGGGGTGTGTGTGTGTGTGTGTGTGTGTGTGTGTGTACACGAATGTAGCCCCTTGAGTATCAAAGCACACGTGTGCAGGGTCAGAGGACAGCTTTCAGGAGTCAATTTTGTCCTTTCACCATGGGATCCAGGGAATGAACTCAGGTAACCAGGCCTGTGCAGCCAGCCCTTTGACCTGCTGAGCCAGCTCACCAGCCCATCACCTTGGTTTTTGGGACAGTGTCTTTCACTGGCTTTGAACTTGCCAGGTAACCTAGACAGCTCACACTGAGGCCCCATCTGCCTCCCCAGCACTGGGCTTTTTACACCGGTGCTGGGGATTGAACCCAGGTCCTCATGCTGTGTGCTAAGCACTTACCCACAAGCCACCTCCCCAGTTCCCAAGGTGATTTTAAAGAAGTCATTACTGATTGTTACAGACGGCGTGGTGACTGTTCTAGTGGCTACACACCTTGTTCAGGCAGCTGCCACTAGAGAGCTTAGCCTCCAATTCCTCACAACCCAGGCAAAACGGTAGGACAGAGTCCTCTCCTGTCCCCTTTGTTCTGGACAGCAAGGCAACAGGAGGCAAGCTCACAAGGGTGAGTATGAATTTGCTGTTATTGATAGAGGAGCCTCCAGCAGGCTCCAAGAACCCCTGGCTGATGCCCTACAGCAGAGAATGGGCTCAGAGAAGGCTTGTGCCTTCCTGAGTCACACAGCATGGACTCTTCTGTTGGGCTAAGGAATTGTCTCTAAAGCGCTGAAGAGGTCCTTCCTCTGGCACCTGCCTGCTGTGCAACCGTGTTGTCCTTTCTGCCACCAGCGCGTTTTTCCTACCCTCTGTTGCAATAATTAACTTTTATTGCATTTATTGTTTATGCTTTCTGTGTAGAAAAACATGCCACAGCATGTGCGTGGAGGTCAGAGGACAACTTGCAGGAGTCGGCTCTCTCCTGCCAGTGTGTGGTTTCAGGATTAAATTCTGGTCATCAGTTTTGACTGTAAACCCGTTGTTGAACCGTTTCAATGGCTGTTTTGTTATCATCGAGCAGGGTTTCTCTGTGTAACCCTGGCTGTCTGAAAACTCACTCTGTATACCAGGCTGGCCTTGAACTCACAGAGACCCACCTGCTTCTGTTTCCTGAGTGCTGGGATTAAAGGCATGCGCCACCACTGCTCAGCCGTAGTTCTCATTCTTACCTATGTGTCTACACAGTTTCTCTGGGTTGCTGACTTTGCTGGCCTTATATTACAGACTTATCTTTCATTCATTTAAAATCCACAAGGCTGAGCTCTCTACCTACAAAACTGTAACCAGATATGCTACAAGGCAAAACAGAGAAAATGATCTACTTTGAAAATCTTCAGCTCTGGGCACCAACTCAGCAGATAATGGGTGTCAGAGCCTGGCCTGGAGGGCATCTGTGGCTGTAGGGACAGAGAAACTCATGTGGACAGGTCCCACCAGGAACCTGAGGCAAGGTAGGCTCAGTGTTTGCCAGAGTCTTCCACTCAGCGACTTCTCTGAAGCTCCTGTTGGATGGCAAATTCCTTCCAATCGTGCTTGGCTGAAAAGTGAGTACGGAGCGTGGTGGCGCACACCTTTGATGGTGGCATTCAGGAACAGAGGCAGCCAGATCTCTGTGAGTTCCAGGCCAGCCTGGTCTACATTGTGAGTTCCAGGACGGCCAGGGCTACACAGGATCCTGTCTTGAAAAACAAAAACAATAACTCGAGCACTTTTGTCAACTGCTTGTCTTTTCTAACTCTGTTAATGCTGGCTGGGACATTATCCCATTTTCACAGATGAGGAACCAGATTAGGAGAGGAGATGGCTGTGCCCAAGCCATAGAGCGAAACTTGATGCCTCGAGGCTCCGGAGTCCACAGCAACAAGGCCTCCCACAGGACAAAGGAACGTGGCACAAAGATGGCTGGCAAGGATTCTTTCCAGCATTTAAAAAAAAAAAATTAACCCCCCCCCCAAGTTTGTGTGTTCAAGTGTGCGCAGGCGTGCACGCACCAGAACATGAGGACAGAGGACAACTTTTGGGATGTTTTTCTCCTTCCATCATGAGTGTCCTTGGGATCAGACTCACATCAAGCTTGCTGGTAGGGATCTCTCCCACAGAGCAATCTAGGTTTTTTTTTTTTTTTTTAAATAGATTAAGAAATGGAGCCCAGGCTGTGGTGGTGCACGCCCTTAATCCCAGCACTTGGGAGGCAGAGGCAGGTGGATCTTTATGAGCTTGAGGCCAGCCTGGTCTACAGAGTGAGTTCCAGGACAGCCAGGGCTACACAGAGAAACTGTCTCAAAAAAACAAAAGGAAAAAAAAAATCCTTAAATGTTCGATGACGTGGTGAGGGTTCTAGCTTCCAGTTGCAGAGAGGTGACCGGTTGCCATGGGTCTGAAGGGACAGCTTTTCTGTGTCACACAGCACTCTTACTGAGTATGCACACCGAGGACAGTCCACAAGGATGTACTTTTTCACATGCAGGAGGAGGAAAGAAATCACCACTTGGTCACTAGCGTCACTGGAACCAGCTCAGCCAGCCCTAGGGTCATGGCTGGTCTCAGGGACTTGTGTTACAGCCACCCAGTGGATACCTGGGAAGTGGTTAATACTGTCAGTAACACGGGTCAAGCCTTTGGCCACGCCTGGGAGGGATTATCTAGATTAGGTTAACTGAGGTAGGAAGACCCACTTTAACAGCAGGAGGCACCAATTTACTGAATAAAAAGAAGCAAGGGGGCTGAGCATTGACAGCCTTAGTCACTTTCTGCTTTCTGATTGCACATGGCCGGCTGCCTCAAGTACCCGCCGAAATGACTTATCTGCTATGAAGGGCTGTGTGCTGGGACTGTGAGTCTAACTAAACCTCTTCTCTCTTAGTCAAGTTGCTTTTGTCCCAGCAGTGAGGCAAGCGGCATACTCACTTGAGGCCTGAGGTTTTCCAAGCCCACAGAGTGAGTTTTAAGAACTGCTAACATAGCCATAACTCCTGACTAGAGGATGTGGTAGGGGTTAAGGCTTAGCGACCTGCGTACACTTTGCTTAGCCCAGCGCCGCACATGTGTGCAGAGGGGATTTGATGGTCCATGAGTGCTTGGTTGATTGCTTAAGAACAAGGTTTTCAGAATTAACTTAGCTTCAATACGAAATTCAAAACAGGAGAAGACAGGACAAGTATAACAGGGAAATCACATAGACTTTTAACTCTCAAAATAAATACTACTCAATTTTATTTTATAAATACAGATGCTGAGTTTTCCTCCAATTACCAACAGACCAGCTTCACATGCCATTTGTTATTGGTGGTGGTTTAAAACTTATCTAAATAACCAGTTAGGGCAGAATAAATGGGTACCATTAGAAATGCTTAAGAGTGGAGCTGGGTACAACCTTCCAACACTAATATTCTGAGGGAGAAAAAAAAAATCTCTGGAATTTTTAATGTGGCTAAGGGGAAATGGAGAGAGAAAACACAATCCAATTTCATTGTATGATGTGTGCAGGCTGTTAGACCACGGGAACCGCAAGGGGCACGCAGAGGACCAGGAGAGGACACCAACGAGCCCTCCACTTTGATCTCTATTTTCCAAGCAAATTCCGTTACCACTGTCTTTTAGTGACTTACAAGACTAACTAAAAAGATTGGTAGAAGATGAGATCATTAGGGGATTTGGCCTTGGCCACTTTAAACAGACGAAACATACTCCAGCTGCTGGAGGGATGTAATGTGGTAGCTTTTATCCAGGTCACAAGCACCAAAGGATGCCGTCCTAGTGGCAAGCTTAGCAGCATTTGGGTGCATACATGGCGGGCAGCGTGGGCATGCTGAAAGTATGGGCAGAACCGAGCAGCTCAGAGCGTGGGAACCCAGGCAAGGGCATCATGCTGTGGAAGCGACCTCACAGCCCACAGTTAGGAAGTCCAGAGGCAGAGAGCTCTCTGCTGCCTGTCAGGGTCAGGGGACTAGAACGTGCACCTGCATGGAACCTCAGGGGGCAGTCACAGGTCCCGTGGGACTCACCTCCCACCTGCACCGACCTTCAAACACCTTTACCTTTTGAGGGTGCCACCTCACCCCAGGGTTCCACAGCATCTCTGTATCCAAGATGGCGAAGTCCTCCACCTGCTTTGACTCCAAAACAAATGACAATACCCTGTGAAGAAGCCTCCCTCACCCCCACAAATGGAATGGACTTCCTCAGACCAAGCAAAAGTGCCCACGTGCAGGAGAGCTGTCTGCTACGTAATAAGTCTGTGCATTTACTGTCTGGAAAGAGTGGTGCGAATTAGTTCATCTAGCAACATGGCTGCTAACGAACGCTAAGCCCAGGAATGCTTGGACGGAACACGAACGTGACCGTGAGAGTGATAAGGAGCTAGTGGGACAAGCTCACTCCTGGGGATTATAGCTGTGAAGTATGTGTTTGTCACAGTGTGTAAACTCAGATGACATCAATAGCATCAGCTTACATCACATACAGTCATGGCTTTAGTTCAGGCTAGCCCTATCATGATGTAACATGAAGAGATGTAGGTTTAGAGGGGGAAGAACAAAACAAAACAAAACTGGGGGGGAAAATCATGTCAAGTGAAGTAAATTCAATTTTTATTCTTCTTTACAATACATGGATATGTGGATAAATTTTTCTTTTAAGAGCTTGCAACCCTGAGGCAATGTCTGTGGGTACATAATGTATAATGCAGCAGCGAGTGGGATCTGACCGTGTAAGGACAACGGGCTTGGAGAACATAACTGAACACCGTGAGACTGCACACGGCCTGTGCTTCAGCTAGTCTCTTAACCCTCAGCTGTCTCTCGGTCTGCACACTGGACATCCTGACTCTGCCTAGACTTTGTCATATATAATGGCTTCCTTCTGACTGAAATGTAATAAGTTAACAGGATTTATATCTAGGGGGTCTTTATCTGGGGTGTGTATTGCCAGAGGTGTGCCCAATTTTGGACCACATTAAAACTTTGGCCCCAAAGGAAGCTGGCTTCCATCTGACTGTGGTAACCGAGAGATTTCTGAGGGTCCCCTGGGGTCCACCACAGGACAATTTTTTATCATTTTTCATCAGGGTATGGCACACTAGACAGAGACAGAACATCATTTTTGCTGGTTTTAGACTAGTGGGTTTACCGCCCCAGCTTTCAGGATGCATGGCCCCGTCTTGAGAAAGCAGGGCAAGAGCGGGGTCTGCAGGCTTACTATGGCACTCGGCCGAGGGCCTGGAACAGAGACCACCAACCACTCCCTTTCTTATTCATCAACCTAACAGAGGGGCACAGGCCTCTCAGTGGTGGAAGGTTATTTTTGAATATTCCATTTTGCAAAGTTTTACAAAGGATGGAAAGGGCGGATGCTTATGGAACTAAAGGTGAGCTCATTCTGTTACATATATTATCATCTTCCCTCTGAGGAGAACACAGAAGTGTAAATAAAGCACAGACAAATGCCTATAACATGACTTGAGCAGTAAGCAAGAGGGTGACCTTTGCCTGGGAACAACCGCCAGGCCTGGAAAGCGAATCTCACGGACTGGCCCCACCGGTACCCAATGACCCTGAGTCCCCTCTGTTCCCAAAGTCAGCCTCTCTGAGGAATCTGCTCCACTGACACTTGTTTGTGTCAGAATTATGAAAAAGGTTAAGTGCAGCTCAGGCCTGGTGGGGCAGTGATTCTGCCCTAGTCCTACAGTCTGACTGCTCGCCTCACTTGTCAGAACTCCTGCGAGGCCGGCGGAAGCTGGACACGTTTTCGCTGAGGGCGTAGATCCTCCGAGAGAACTCCTCAAACTCTCCCAGCACCTGCTCATCACACTCCACTGCCACCGCGCTGTCCACCGGGATGCTGCTGAGCGCTTCCAGCTGGTCGCCAGAGGGGAAGCCTGTGGCCTCCAGCCCGATAATTTCTTCTGCCTGCTCCACTGCACAGCAGAGCTCAGCTGAGGGGGCCGGGTGGCACGGGCCTGGCAGCAGGGTGCTGGCAGGGCTAGCCTGCTCACTGGGAAGCGCAGTGCCATTTACAGCTGCCAGGTGCCCGGGCAGGGCTTCCCCCTGTTCTTGGCTGGAGTCCGCATTTCCGTGGTCTCCACTTACTCTGTTGCCTAGGTCTACTCCTGTTTTCTTACTTTCTTTGGAGAAGTCCAGGGAGGTGTCCAGGGAGGAGGAGAGTGGGGTGACCTTCCTTTCAGAGTCTCCCAAGGTGGGCAAGGTCACCCCAGGCTGTGTCAGTGCTAAATTGTAGCTGAGAGGAGAGGGCTTGTACTGGAGTCTCTCATTCTCCGAGCTGGCCCGTTTTCGATGCACTTTATCTGGTGAAGGGATACCTGCAGAGAAGCCTACATCTGCACCTCCAAACACCGAACTTTGTCTCTTCGGAACAGGGATGGCACTGGAGATGTGATGTCTGTCACTAGAAGACAAACAAAAATGAGAAGTCATTTTCTGCTTCGGAACTCAGCCTCAGGTTACCTTCTGGGACCTGAGACAGGAAACGATATATTTTAGATTTGAGATTAAAAAACCAAAACCAAAACCAAACACCCAAGCAGAATTAGATTACTATCAATCCTAGATGGTATTTGCTACAGAGTTTAAAGCAAGAAACAACACAAAGCCTGCAGGCTCTCACTTTGGTGAATTCCTTCTAGGATGATACAAATTTATTCAATATATTTAACCATGTCATTGGGGAAGAGCTGAAGGCTCTGGTCAGACTGATCTACACAGAAATGTGTGAGGGCCCAGTCGTTTCCATGAATGTTGCTGGGCCCTCAGGGCTCCCATTCTGACCGTGACTATTCAATCCCATGAAAAGTGCTCATGCGAGATGAGTTGCCATGGTAACGTGCAGATGGATGGCCTTTCCAACACTCAGTACTCATCACCCAGCAAAAGGGAACCACACAGAGAGCATCAAGGGAACCCTTCTTCCTCTTTAATAAAACATTACCACAGGAAATGGCTTCTCTTTTACAAGGCTGGTCACATACGTTTTTATAATACTTGGTCTTCAGTGCCTACTTTGAGCCAGGAAAAATAATCATTGTCCAGCCACACAAAACTTTAGAGTGTCTTTAGTAACTTCACGTATATCATTTCAGTTGGGCCTTACAAAGGCATTGTCAAGAAAGAAGAGTAAATCTGAAACAATAAATAACCATCAATTAATGGAGCAGAGCAGCAGACCATGAGCCACAGTTGCCAGGAAGACCTCAGGGAGCGTTGACTACGGTTACGGGTGTTAGCATGTGGGTGAGATTAGCTTCAATACAACTTTATCAGGGGACAGAGGCTGAGGGAGGCACAGACCATCTGACTCTGGCCTTCAAAGGACACACACAGAGGTTAAGGAGCTTGTCACTGGGTAGGACTGAAACCACAGAACAACTGGCCCTACCTACTCTAGATCTGCCAGAGGAGAGACAGAGTCAGATGTGAGAGGGGGCCTCCAAGCTTGCCAAAGGACCTTGCCAATTATTTTAGCAATATTACTTTCAAATTACAATGTCAGTTAAGTGCTCTGACAAAAAACAAGGACCAATAGTGCCTCCTGTGTGCACAGACAAGCCTGCAGCCAGACTGCTTCTCACCACTCACTGCTCGAAGCTCACCCAACACTGGCTCACCGATCCTTCTCTGGATTGTGCCGTGGTCTTTTGTTACTCATGAGGTGTCCTGCCATTGGCCTGGCACATCTCACTCAGCCATAGCATGGTGTCAGTGAGCTTCATAAGAAGAAGTGGTCCCTGGGATAAATATCAAACTGGGCAAGTGGACCAGCAAATGTTAGTAGTTCTAAAGAAAAAAAACAGAACCAAACTGAGCAAAACCTGCCGGTCTCTGTCGAGGTTTTCAGTTACTATGTTGTCAAACCCACTGTGATTGGCTTAGCTATGTCTTTTTGGCCAACCTCATTTTACTCTGTGAATGGTCCTGTGTCACAGTACCAGCAGCCCTCAGCCTGTTGACTCAGGATGGACAAGATCAGCACAGGGGGCTGGCTGTAGGAGAGATCACTGGGTGCAAGCACTGGCACTTCACAGCTTTTGGATTTGAAGGGTGAGGGTCCTGCTGCCCTCTGTGTGGCTCTGGCACCAGGCCCCTCACTTCCATCTCCGCTCCTCTGTTGACAAAGGCAGGTGCGAGGAATGCATGCTGACACCCAGCTCTGCACAGGGTAGGCATGCCTATGGCCCTCACTGATTTTAACACCTCCCCTCAGCTCTCCTGAACTCTGCTCAGCAGAGAAGTGATGTGATTCTCCTCCCTGAAGCTACAACGGGAAGGGAGCAAGAATTTTCCTGTACACCCTTCTGTTACGTCCTTAGCCCCCGGAACCCATGCTTCTGCCACAGGAGAAGGCAGACCAGTGAGTGGTTGTTCAAGGCTAATGACCTCGGCTGTCCTAGACTCCGTCTGAGCCAACGGCCCAAGCTGAAATTATATTCCAATTCTACCAACTCCGTGTGCATCCTACGACCAGTGGGACATGGCTGCACGCCACAGCTGAGGCCTCACTAACGCAGACACAAAGCCTGGCTGTGTACTCCTCTCTCCTGAGTGAGCAGACTTGGGCATTTTCTGGCATCCTCTGTGACATTCTTCTCTGGATCAATCAGGTACTGGAGGAGCTCAGGAAATGAAAGCGTCTGACATAAACTGGAAAATTATCAAAAAACATGTTCTCGTATAATGGTAAGAAGATGAAGCCGGATGTGATGAAACACACGGGAGTCCTAGCACTGGGAGGTTGAGGCAAGAGGATCAGCAGTACAGGGCAGCCTCAGCTACAGAGTAAAACATTGCCAGTTATTCCGAGAATCAGCGAGGACGGCTACATCCTACTGCTCACCGTTTTAGCCGGCTTTTGTCTCTTCCCTCTTAGCTTTGAGCTAGGTGAGATGGAAGACCTTTAAGGACTGCGTGCAGTGTGCCTGTGAGCGCCTGCATGGTGGGTGCACCGGGTTTTGTTCTCTGAGCTCTGGGCATTGTACTATTGGAGTCTCAGACAGCAGACATGCTTTAGATGTGAACTTGGCAATATTAATGTTAGTCACTCAGAATGGGTGTTTTTACATTCAAAATCTTAGTGATATTCCAGACTTTTAAGATAGCTGAGCTCTGAATAGCGAAGGCATTAAAATTATACATTAATGATGCATGCATTTTTAATTATCACAGTAATTTATACTTGAAGGAAAACAACATAAATATAAACTACATATAAAAAACCCTATCATAAGCTATTACCCATCAAGTTACCACTATTAATTTTGGATGTTTTCCTTTTAAACTTCAATTTTATGTATGTTTAATTAAAAAACCCCCCACATAATTCTGTATCCTGCTGTCATATGTTATTAAAACCTCTGGGTAAATATCATTTTCAAAGGCTGCTTTAATGAATGGAATGTTGTAATTTATTTAATTATTCCCTCATTTTTAGGATGTTTCTAAACTTTTTACTGCTAGAAAACAAACGTCTGTTCATATCTTATAGGCTGATGATCTGAGTTTGATCCTGGGACCCCAGGGTTTGCTGCAGGGGTGGGGCAACCTAGAAAGCTTGCCCAATAAGTAAATATAAGAAAGGCAGCAATCAGAAATACTAATAACTGACTGAAAAATACAGATAATCAGGTTTTATTTAAGGTACTTTTTGTCTGATTATAGCCTTACTTCACGACCATTTTATCGGATTAAAGAGTCCGAAACTCAGGTTTACTAATTGTGACCAAATTTTAAATGCTATTGACAATTTGCTTATAAACTGAAAATTGTACATTATGTAAACTGTGATTAAAAAGAATTTCTACACTTAAACTCACAACACACACACACACACACACACACACACACACACACACACACACACACACACACACACAAAGAGGTTTGTGGATACAGCTCAGTGATGAGAGCATTCAAGCTTAACATGGGACATGGGTGAAGCCCTGGGGAGGGGAAAACAAAACCTGCCCAGAACATCAGAAAGGGCGTAGCAGGAAACATGGTAGTTTTTCCTGACACCCAGTCCCTGCTAAGCGCCCTGGGAGTTCTGGGCCCTAGACTTTGGGTGCAGAGTCTGAAGTTCAGGTAAGCTGAATGAGTCCACCTCCTCTTCTTAGTCACTCGCCCTGAGAGAATGAGTCTTCTGGCTTGCTATGTGTTCAGACTAGAAACACTATACCCGGGGTTTAATGCTACAATCAGTAAGAACTTATTAAAACAAACAAACAAATAAACCACAACAGTTAAAGCTATCCTAATTGCAGACTTATTGGGCATAGTTTAGTGGGAAAAAAAACCAAAGCAAGCAGAGACTGTTGAACAGTCGGCCTGTGAGGGACAGCTAAGTGACCAAACAACACACACTTGCTGCTAGACAGAAAGGACATCAGGGGTCAAGCATCAGCATGGGAAGGAGCCAAGTGGCTTGGCATTAAAGGTTAAAGAGGACGTCCTGGTTAGGCTGGGATTCTCCTAGATGAAGGTGGTGGCTGCCTTTCTCATTGTGGGAGCCTGAACCTATCCAGGTCAGTCACCTTCCCTGGTCCTTACAGCTCTATCTAAAGAACATTCTCTGGAGAAAAGATGTTCAAAAGCCTAGACTCCACTCCCAGTGCGGTTTGACTGTCCCTCTATTTGGGGTTACAACTTCCCCATTTATTGGTTACATGACCAGGGGTAGTTTTTCCCTTTGCATAATAGATCATCTGACCTTACTTAAAACTAAATAAGGTAACACACTTAAAACCCTTGGCTAAGCTGGGGGTGGTAGTACATGTCTATAACTCAGCCCTTGGGAGATGGGAGGTAGAAGGACCAGGTTACATAGCAAATTTGAGACACTGTCTCAAGAAACCCCCAACAAAAACAAAACAGAAACCAACAAAACAAGGCATCAAGGCGGTTGTGAGGGTAAGAGAGCTGGAAAAACAAAGTACTGAATCAATGAACAAACTTGGCCTGCGGTGAGCAGGCAGTGTCTTCCCTCTTGAAGTATGAGGTGAAGAAAGCTTTGAATAAAGGAGAAATGCTTAAAATGCCCTATTTAGATGATCTACCAGCTGCTTAGGGAACACAAGAACTTCCCAGAATCCTTTGAGGTCTACATTCCAATTGTCCCTAAACCCCCAAAGCATCGTTTCTCTCTCTATATTTAGCTCATGGAGAGATTTTCTGTAAAAAGGAAACCTCTATTTCCCTGCCCTAAGTCAAGAAGACCATGGCCAGCAACTTAATAGCCTGTAGGTGAGCCTGTGGTGCCACCAGCCCCTGACAGGGCAGAGCCCAGTTCCACACTACCATCCTTGTCCCACCACCTCTCTCCATGCCCTGTTTCTGACTGAAGCCAGACTCTCCTTTGAAGAGAAGTGGTTAGGAGAGAAAACCTCCAGTAGGAAGGTCTAGCCCAAGAAGTGATTCTTGACATCTTCTACTTGTCTCTGGCCCTTCTGTAAACTGGTTATGGCAGTACATGACTGGCTATGGTGGCACAGGCATGTAATCCCAGCACTTGGGAGGTAGAGGCAGGAGGACTAGGAGTTTAAGGTCATCCTTAGCAGCATACTTACTGAGTTCAAGACCTGCCTGGGATACGTAGAACCTTGTCTCAAAATACTACCACCAGCAACAGGGGCTGGAGAGATAGCTCAGTGGTTAAAGCACTTGGTGCTCATCAAGAGGAATGGAGATTTCAGTTCTGAACACCCATGTCGGAAGGCTCACAACTGCCTGCAACTATAGCTCCAGGAGGATCCATGTTCTTTCCTGACACAGCCTGCCCATGAGCTCCAGGCCAGCCTGGGATGTTATTAGTGAGTTCCAGGCCAGCGAGGGCTATATAATGAATCTAAAAACAAAACAAACAAGCAAAACACCCAGTAAACAAAAACCAAATAGAAGGATTAAATGAGGAGTTAAAAGAAAACTCTGCCTCCAACAAACAGGAAGTCACCAAGTTACTGCTCACGAAGCTAACACTGTGAGGTGCTATGTGTAAGCACCCCATTGTGGGACTGTGAAAGGCAGCCTGGTTTCTGGTTGAGCTAAGGTTTAAGACCCCGGGACCCAGTAGGGGGTTCCCAGCAGGGGATAAGCCTATAAGGGATGGTAGATATTTTGCCATGCTCCTGGGCCCAGGCTCCTGACACAAGGCTGCAGCTCTCCATAGGTCTGTGACTATCAGTCAAGTAGCCCCAAGCCCCTCCACAGGTAGAGGTGAGGTCACGTAGCCTCAAGACATTCCCATTTTAATGAGGTACCTGGAGGCTTAGCCAATAAACTTCCCTTCCCCTTCCCAGCTACTCCTCCCTGCAAAAGGTATTTTAATCTCAGGCCGGCCCTGAGTTTGGGGGTTCAGACTCACTCATCATCACTCTCGATATGACAATAAACGCCCTAAAACCATGGACTGTCTCTCTTCATCGGGTCTGCCCTGGGGAACAGTGGAACAGGCCTTCTTCTAAACAGCCCCGTCCAGTCTTTCGAAGAATGCCTCTCCGAGCTCCCTGCCCCAGCCTCTACCAAAGCAACCCAGCTAGCCGGGGACAAGCCAAAGACTTGGTCCCCAGTGAGACCTAGCCACGCTCCTCCCTGCTTTTCCTCCTTGGCTGGGGCTAGATCCAGCCCGAGGGCCCCCACCCCATTCTCAGCTCATCTGAGGCATCCAGTGGTACCTGGGATGCCCAAGAGCCTGAGAACTAGACGGAGCCAGAACTAGACAGAGCCAGCTCTGTGCAGTTCCCGGGACCCCCCAGGCCGTGCTCCCCCACCCCTGGATGGTGGGTGTCCTGTGGCTTCTCACAGCCCAACACCTGCCCGGTGGTAGTCAAACTTCCTGCGTCCTGCCTCTCCCAGAGGCCTGAGCCCCGGGGGTGGACGCCGGACCACCATTTAACCCAATACCCCATTAGCAGCTTAACACAACACCACATATCTATACAATGTTACACAGCAAACAGCAGAAGAAATTGCCACATGGAGGTCAGGAAGGTCACCAAGGTCACAGGGCCACTGGGAAGAGATCTGAGATTAAAGGAACCTGAGTAGAATGGTTGGCTCCCATCTCTGTCTTGGCTCCATCTCTTTAAGGTCTCTGCTGTCAGTAGAGAGCCTACATCGGCTCTGATTCCCCCTGGGGGGGGGGGGGGCGGGGATCAGGGGAACGTGTTTAGACCAGTGAGTGGGTAGCATCTCTAGTCTTTTCTTCCTAGAGCTCTGTATGCTCTGAGGTGTTCGCACACCAATTACAGGACAGAAGTTAATTTGGCCACGAAGCCATGTAAAATGTGGAGGGAGAGAGAAAATGCAACAAAGAAAAATCATGGAAAGTTACCACATCAAGAGAGTTCATGAAGCTGGGCTGGTTTTATTTTAAAATGATTCCTCCATTCTCTTTGAGATTCACCGAGGAATGTTTTATCTGTCTACAGCAGGGGCTCTCCCTGGTGAGCAGTGGGGGAGACCACAGCTCTCGCCTCAGAGAGGTTTCCCCCTGCAAATGCTTCCTCTGAGGAACATTAGCAGATCACAGCTGGTCACAACGCTGAATCCCGATTCTCAGGATCCCAGCCAAAATCTACAGCTACAACTCAGGGATAGGGATGCTCAGAAAGAAAGGGGATGGGGGATGGGACGGGGAAGTGGGGGGGAGGGAGAGGGAGGGGGAGAGAGGAGGGAGAGAGAACTCTTAGATAACATTCCATCTCTCTCCCCCTGGCAGCAGCCGCAACCTCTCGACTCTATCTGGCAGTGTTTAGGTTGGGGTCCGGCCATCAGGTCTGAAGCTCTAGGTACTGCTCTGTGCCAATATCATGTCAACTGTGCTAAAAAGCAATAATCGTTTCTCACCTTCTAAAAGATTACTGCTAAAATAATGTAGAGTAATGACAGGGTTGCGCCCAGCGCCAAAAGCAGGTTGCCAAGGCGAGGCTGAGGTAGGATTACGTCTTTTGGCAGCTAAGAAATTATGACATAAAGTTAGTTTAAAACAAAACAAAACAACCTCCATAAATTAGACTACTATTCTCTTTTCAAAATTTAGCCAAGGGTGGGATTTATCTTCCTCCCTTCCCTCTCTCTGATCATGTGGAAGTCAGGGCCTCCTCTGTGGAAGCCAAATTTAACAGCTAGACCCTCTCTCCCAGGAGAGAGCGGGGTTAATAGTATTAAGCAGGGGTCCCATGGCCACAGGCAAGGGATCTGAGGGCCTCTCACCATTACCAGATAAGTGGAAGTGCTTAATCTTTGCCCTGGATGCTAACAAAAACTCCAAACAAAATAAAAATAGAAACAATCTTGGGCCTAAAGCACAGGCTGAAATGGGTGTCAGTGGCCACCTTTCCTCTGGGCTCTGTTTAGAAGGATTTCTGCCAAAGTCTGACTAAAATAAGCAAACAGTATAAAAAGGTAGAGCCGAACAAGAAGCCTTTAGATGGCTTCAACTGAGCATCGATGGAAAGATGAATCTGGAGAAGACAGAGCCCACAGGCAGAGGACAAATAGCAGCTGAGGCAATCAGTCCCCAGGATGGGATGGGGTGGCTCAGTCCTCAAGCATCCGGGGCCTGGGCAACAGGATCCAGTTTAAGGGAGTAGGCATAGCACAGGTTAGGGACGGATGGTGGAAAGCACCCTGCCCAAGCCCCTCCTCAAAGCCGAGCTCCTGGGATGGGAAATACACAGAGACTGTCCACGGGCCATGGGGAGGTCCTGGGATGGGTCAAATCAGCTCCATCACCCATCAACTTTCACGTTAGGACATCAGGAGAAATTAATATACTGAAATTTCAGTCAGGCATCGGACATTAGGGGGACTATAAAATGGTCTGCAGGAACAGACATAACCCATCTTGATGTCATTTATGTGGTGTGTAAGTAACATCCTCCAAGAGAACATGGAAAGAGGTCCAGGAATGACAGCTGGAGACCCCGTGCCGCGTCTGGACAGCACTTGAGACCTGGGAATAATAAACTGTTTATGCTGAAAACTGGGAGGGGAGAACCCTCTACCATTTACCAGGGAAGCCAGGGGAACAACAATCTCACAGAACCCAGCCACAGAAGGAGCCCGGCAGGGAAATTAAAGCCCTGGCCCGAGAATGCTCCCAAAATTTAAAACCAGCCTTGGAAAGGAGCTAAAGGAAGCGAGAGACTCCGGAGGCCAATGACAGAAACTGTGAAATGAAGTTTTTGAAAGATATGCTAACGCCGAGCTACCATCAAGTTTCTAATAAACCCTGACATGATCTAAACCACAGGACTCAGCTGCCTGTTGCTCTAAAAGAAAACCAGACCACTCTGCCACCACAGTGAGGGGTGCTGTGGCCTTGGGCAGAGTCCCCAGTTAATCACTGCTCTATAGCAGACTGAGCACTCTAGGGGTCCTCTGAACTGCTAAAGAGGAGCAACACACGCTTAGTAGCAGGATGATTAACACACCTACTCGACCTTCAGTGTGCACTGAGCATCCACTACACGCAGGCAAAGCACGAGACTTGGGGTCTAACAGCAAAGGGAAAAGCCCCACTTCCTGCTTTTACGGGATTATAGCTAGCCGGAGGGTCAGGCATGTGCCACAGAACCCAAGACACAAATGTAAAACGACTATTTCAGACATGTACCGTGTAGGTGTGAACACAGGATAAGAGTCTGTGAGAGAGAAATAAGCTGAAAAGGCCAAGGTATTCAGGGTCAGTAGAGTTTTTCACTGGCTGCAGGCCAGGCCAGTGCATGTATGAATATATATATATACATATATGCTCCAGATGTGTACTTGTCAGAAGAGGACACCAGATCTACTAGGGCTGGGGTTATAGATGGTTGTGAGCCACCATTTGTACCTGTGGTTGCTGGAACTAGAACACAGGTCCTCTGGAAGAGCAGCAAGTGCTCTTAGCGTGAGCCATCTCTCCAGCCCAGACCTTTTCTTTTTATATAAGTTGATTTTTCTCACGTATTTGTTACAGTAACAGCTGCCCAGCACAATGTGTTTTAGGCAAGGATCCCCACCCCCACTCCTACACCCCAACACACAGTGACTGATCTGGGAAAGCAGCCACAGTTGGAAAGCAGGAAGGGCCCAAGTGACTGCGGAGAGACTGCAGGCTGTGCGTCAGGAGGGAGACAGGAGGCTGGCAGGGCCTGCCCAGCTGAACGTGGGCAGGGAAGGAGGAGGCATGGTGGCTAAGAAGCTCCATGTACACCAGAGGCTTATGGCATCTGCAACAGAGAAACAGAAGCAAGCACGGGCGGAGTGTGCTGTGCAGCTAGAGGCAAGTGAAGCAAGTCTGACAGCTGTCTACAGAACAAGAGGAGAGGAAAGGGGGCTGAGCCTGTATCTTTAGGAGCAGAACTCTGGACTCTGGTTTGTCATCTTTTTGCTTTGGCTGTCCTGGGGATTGTGTGTGGAAGGCAAATGCTCTACTACTGAGCTCCAGCCCAACTCTAGATTTCTAATAAAGTTGAAGACAGAGAGCCTATGATGATGCCGGGGCACAGCCCGTGGGCTGGATGAGAACAGCAGGCAGTAATGTCAGGGTTCCCTTGCTGGAGCAGCAGCAGGTGGAGGATGCTGTGTGTGGAACACACATTATTCTCAACACAGCGAGCGAGAGGTGGCTTTGGATGAGGAGTAAAGCCGGACTCCACACCAGCTCTGTTCATATCTTAGTGGTCTGACGGCTGTGTCATCTGTGAGTGAGTTTGTCCCTTAGACTCTCAACTTCAGTTTGTAAGTTGGGAGAGTATAAGTCTGGACTCCCAGGGGTGTTCCTGGCCTAGTAGCCTCTGGTTAGCTCAAGGATATACCTTGAGTACTCATGAACTGGACAACTGCCAGACAAGCAGCACAGAGAATGATCTTTACAGAAACCCATAAATTGACAATCTAGAAATTGTATTCTAAACTGAGCTTAAGCCCAGGGATTATGATCAGTGGTCATTTTGGGGTTGGGTCAACAAAGAGCTTATGATTAAGCCTTCTTGAAATTTACCCTAATTATGAGCTCTGGAGATGGCTATCTGTTAGTCCTTGTTAGCATGTGTTAAAGGAGGCCTCCTGAAAAATATCAACCTTTCGAGTGGCTTTCCGTGAATTCTCTCCCCATTCAGTTAAACATAACCAGCCCCCAAAACCAGACCCAAGTGCCACTTCTTTTTCAGAAGCTCCTCTGACCACACCCATCTGGGCAATCTCTTGGCCACACGCTGACTGCAGGACTTCTGTCACCTAGCTGTAGTGTTTCAACACACGCTTCCAGCAGACATCTTGGAACCTGTATCTGCTACTTGTCAGCCTGTGAGGCTCTGGAATAAAGAGATGCACAAAGAAGGTCCCCATCATTACCAGGTTTCCTGTAACCAGAGAATAAAATAATAAACATAACACCTCAGTGAGTGCTATGCACATTACAATGAGAAGGGAGTTGGCTGGGCGCTTCTGCAGAAGAGGCTGTATCTAACGGGCGCTTGGAGGGCGTTAATCAGGGAAGGAGGGAAGCAAAACATGAAAATGAGGACATGGATCTTTCTCTCTCTTTCTCTCTCTCTCTGTGGGGGCAGGGAGCTAGGGTGTTTAAGACTAAATAACATGCAACCTGTGTGCACCCCAGCTGTGGAGCCAGGCCTTATACGATCAACCGTATGTGGGGTGCCTGCATTCTGTTTCTTGAGCTCTAACTTTGCACTTTGCGATTTATCACTGTACGGAGCTACGGTGCATACAGTAACTTGTACCTGGGGCTTTCAGTACGGCTGATCTGATTTGAGGTATGGAAAGTCCATGACACACTAGATTTAAAGGAAGGTAAAATATCTTATTGGTCATTTTAAGGAGCAAGAGCAAAGACTCAGTGGTTAAGAGCACTTGTTGCTCTTCCAGAGGACCGTGTTTGGTTGCTAGTATTTACATGGCCGCTTAGAACACCTTAACTCCAGCTGCATGGGATCCAGTGCCCTCTTCTGGCCTCTGCAGGAACCAGGACGTGTGATACACATAAGAATGCACACACCCATGTAAATAAATAAACCTTTAAAAATAATTTTAAAGTAGTGAGTATATGTTGGTATTATTTTAGCTAATTTTGCATTTTGTTTGTGTTAAAACAAATATATTATTAAAAATTAACTTACCTGTTTCCTTTTGCCTGGTAAAATGCAGCTGCCAGAAAACTGCCGTTTGCATCTGTTGCTCATGCTGTTTACTGAACACTGACACAAACACAGGGACCTTGAAAACTGGCTGCCCTGACAGTGTTTCAATCTCAGTATTTGGCGGCTACTTTTCATATCATCTACATTTTATTGAGTAGATATTACTTTATAATCAGGAGGAGCAAACAGAAATTAGACATAAAGATGAAAAGCAAACATCTTCAATCTGGACCAGACTTGCTGGCAGAGGAGAAAGCAGCTTCAGTGAGCAAAAAACTGTCACTGGCAGAAAGTCTGAGCACAAAGGATGCTGGACAGCTGTTCTCCATCCTGACTGAAGACAGAAGAAAGCGGAAATGGGTGTCAACCGCAGGAGCGGGCTGTAAGTTAAATACAGGGAAGAATTTCCTGAAGTGAGGGTGTTTAAACTCTGGAATGAGTTATGGAAGGAGCCTGTGCCCCCCAAGCTCTTTTAAAGTCCCACAGATGCCCACATGTCTTGTGTGTTCCAGTCCAGAGGCAGGGAGATGGCCCATCAAGGCCCCTCTGAAATGGTTATCTTAAGAGTAAAAACTCCAGTAAAACTTCCTTTCATTAACTTTCTACTAGACTCCATTTTCAGTATTAGGATGCCAGCCTGAGAACCGTACTCTCAAAAGAAGGCCATGTGATACTTAAGTAGTACTCGAGACATCAAAGACAATGCCATTTGATCTAAATTTAAAGACTATCATCAGCTAGCTGTGGTTTTAAGTCCCTTGGAGGCCACCTGCCAGAGCCTGCTCTGGATCTGACACAAGCATGACTAAGGGAAGGATGAGGGAGATGTCTGTAAGATGTGACATTTTCAAACTCTGCTGTGGCATGGCGGTGATTTTGAAGCGCACCATTGCTTACTGTAGACAGACGTTTACTGAAACAGCTAAAGTCAGCTGGGTAGTACCAACCTGTCATCTCAGCCCGTGGAGGTGAGGCAGGGGGTCAAAAGTTTAAGGCTGGCTTTCGCTACACCATTCCTCTGTCAAACAACAAGCAAACAAATAAATACCCACCTGGAGTTCTAGAGTTCTTGGGTAAGGACCTTTTTCTACTATTCCTACTTAAAGCTGTTGGGCTCAATTCTCTCTCTTTGCAAAGGAAAACAAGACAGCAGCATGTGGGGGCAAGGGTAGGAGGATTTCTGCAAGTTCAAGACTAGGCTGTCTTTCCCTGTCATCCCTGTTGGGGTTAGGGGGAGTCGGGAAGGAAAGGAAGAGTGGATTAGGAGCAGGGCGAATGTGGACCAGGGTGGATAAGGAGCACGGAGGATGAGGAGTAGGGCGGACAAGGAGTATGGAGGATGAGGAGCACGGAGGATGAGGAGCAGGGTGGATGAGGACCATGGAGGATGAGGAGCAGGGTGGATGAGGACCATGGAGGATGAGGAGCAGGGTGGGCAAGGAGCACGGAGGATGAGGAGCATAGAGGATGAGGAGCAGGGCAGATGAGGAGCACGGAGGATGAGGAGCACAGAGGATGAGGCGCATGGAGGATGAGGAGCAGGGCGGATGAGGAGCAGGGCGGATGAGGAGCACGGAGGATGAGGAGCATGGAGGATGAGAAGCATGCACAGCAAGAGTGTAGAGAGTCTATCAGTGAAGGGAAGAGCTCCTTACCTACTGAGTCTCAGCTACTGTGAGAGACTACTGTGTGAGACTGCCCTGCTATGCATGCCCTTCAAAACATTTAATTTGTCACAGCTACTTTAGATTAGAAGTTAAACCAATGTGAACTATGCCCAGGCAGTATGAACTTTTTTTTTTTTAAAAAAATGCCCTTCATCCCCTGAACAGCATAGGATGCACAGGAGAAACTTGAATTGTTAAAATGCATAAAAATTGACTCCATTGTTTTTTAAGATTTAATTTTATTTGTGTATATGTCATAAGTGCATGCAGTACCTACAGAGGCCAGAAGAGGGTGTCAGATTCCTGGAGCTGGGGTTAACTGACTCTTGTGAGCTGCACAGTTTGGGTGCTGGAAACTTTACTTGGGACTTTTGGAAGAGCGGCAAACACTCTTAACTTCTGAGCCATCTCTCCAGTCCAACTTATTATTTTATATAGTTCTTTTTGGTTTATAACCCCTTTAGCAGATATATCTCATTTATTCTACATACATCCTTGGGAAACAGGACTGATACTATTAATATCAATAAAAATAACTTGATACTTAAAAATTAGCTTATGAAATTTAAGTGATAAGCGGAAAACGACCCATGCCTTTTGACCCCCAAACTGGGTACTTTCTTTGTTGAATCACATTCTCTTACATGAAGGCACTCAGATGGCGACTGCATGAGTACGCGTGAGCTCCAGGATGCTCCGCACCCTGGGTCCTCTTCCTGCTTCTTAACGACAGAACAGGGGCTAACGAGAGTTGAATTCCATCGTTACAGCTCTCATGGGGTTTGCAAAGCTTTGTGAGGTACCTGGGTAAGCTTCCTCCAGAGCATTGCCCACCTTGCTATGTATCATTCTAGAAGATTCTGGATTTGACTTTGGGGGTGTCCGTGGGAAAGTAACGAGTGTCAGGGTAATGGCGCACAGTGTCTCAGGGATGAAGAGGCAGGGAAGGTACAGCAAGCGTGGGGCATTACAGCACCATGGTGTGTGACAAGAACTGTCCTCAGTGGCTGTCATGTGATTTGGCAAGTCATCCGAGAGCCTCAGTCTTCTGAGCTGTGAACTCTGATTGTTCTTGCCCTCAGCTCTCTCAGGATGGTTAGAAGTACAAATACATACAGAAAGGTTTTTAAGTAAATGGATTTTTAATAGTACGAAGGCAGAAGTTACCAATATGTGCAGGCAAACAGATTGCAGGGTGCTTTTACTCTCTGAGTCTGCAGAAAGGTTGAGTTAAAGAGGCCTGAGAGGAAGAGTTAATGTTTTATACCATTAGTGTTTAAGACAGTAAGCTGGTACATAAAAACACAAGAACTATATAGGAATACCTATCTGTAAGACAAACATGGACTTTAAAAACACCAACACACCTATAACAAAAGAATGAATAATTTTTAAAAACAGGCTATAACTATGACCTGCTATTCATTATACATTCATACTAACTGCTAAGGGAGGCATGCTGGGTGTGCCTTTATTTAAATATCAACAGCACCACCATCAGCTAGGTCCTGTTACCCTCAGTTCTGCCTAGAGACTGAGGTCAGAGGTATTAGTATCAAACGCTCCATGCTCTTTCTGCTTAACTGCATTGTTTTCTTCTAGTAGTGGTTCTCAACCTGTGGGTCATGACCCCTTTGGAGGTCGAACAATCTGTTCCCAGGGGCTGCCCAAGACCACCGAGAGACACAGATACTTACACTATAACTCCTAACAGTTATGAAGTAGCATTCTATGGCCGAGGGTCACCACATCATGAGAAGCTGTATTCGTCACAGCACTAGGAAGGTTGAGAATCACTGTCTTAGACCAAGTTTCCCACACCCAAGTCCACTCTGTGTTTCAAGCCTACTCCAAAGTCAGATCCCCAAGGCAAGGCCCATGTTCCTCAGACCAGCCAGTAAAGAACTTCTGGTCACGTCAGGTAACTTATGCCTCTCTTACAGTATTTTATACTTCTTTATTTTCTGTTCGTATTTCATCACCTTGATTAGACAAGTAGTAAGAATGCCTGTGGGTGTTTGTTCCACAGAAAGAAGACAGATACTTTGCATTTACTGCCCTGAGCCACACAGGTAAGTGGGGTGCAGACCCAGTGCGTGCTGCTCTTGCAGTCACTGCCCTGAGCCACACGGGTAAGTTGGATGCAGACCCAGTGCGTGCTGCTGGCAGAGGTGACTCTGAGCCACTGAGGGAATACACCTTCGTCCCATATCTGCCCTGTGCTTGGGGATGAGGGCATGAAGTATGGCTTGGGCTACACCTTAATCTGTGGGAATGTTTGCACAGGGCAGGGGCGGACTGTTCTGGGAGGTAGGAGTGTTAAAATGAAGCATTGTGCTCAGAGATGTGCGTGCTGTGTCTGGGGTCCGCTGATGCGAGGCCGGGAGATGCATATGCAAGGACCCTGGGTGCAGACGTCCCCTCTCCAGCTCTGCTGGGCAGTCACCAGCCTCAGATCGCAAGCACATCCCCTTGGCCTTAGCTTCCAACAGCTCTGAACACACTCTGCAGCTCTGAACGCACTCATGACTTGAATCTTAGACCACTTTGTAGCGGGAAGAGAACAGGAGAAAGGGACACAAAGATGGCACGCAGGTGACTTTAGCAGAGCGTTTGGGGATATGGCTCTAAGCTGAAATTCTGCCCCACAAACTGGCATCACCTGGCAGCTCTAGCTGGGTTCCCGACACTAGAATGGAAACACTGGGGTCACCTGGGAAAGAGCTGTCAAAAACCAGTGAGAACCACGCCCAGGTCACAGTGTGCATGAAGAGAAAGGGCTCACTTTAGGACTGCTCAGGTGGAGGCTGACATTATTAGTTAAGAATTCTGTAATATACAAGAAAAAAATCACTTCATTAAAAGAGCCTTTATCACTGTCCTTTCTTTACAAAATCAAACAAACAAGATGTTACATAACTTGTATGCGTCCCCAAGGAATTCGATGAACCCATTGATGCTCGGCCAGCTTGTGATCCTCAGCAGGACAGACAGCAGTGAGCCTCACAGGACCTGTCTGCCAGTGACAACCTCTGCACAAGTGTTTCCTCTCCTAAAAGACGCTAAGTGTCCTCTGGGAGCTGAGACATTAAGAGTCTCTCCAAGGAGGAGCTGAGTTGGTTTGGCCTTTGCCCTTAGGAGCGCAAGCTGGGGTAGGGTGAGGGACCCCCAGTCTATAGAGGCTTAGGGAAATTCTCAGATTTCCTGGGGCTGAACCAGCTTGTTCCAGCTTTGTTTAGGCTTGTGGAGCCTGGCCTCCTGCAGTGATCTTGACTGTGTAGCCCAGAGTTTTCATTAGAGACCAGAAAGTGGCCATTAGCGCAAGCTCCTGTTAACGCACTGCTATGGCTGGCACAGGCAGGCACCATGTAAACATTACATACAGGGCTTAATAGTCTTGCTATGTCAGGACGAGGAGACTGAGATTCTCCTTTATTGCTACAGGTTCATGGGTCAGTGGCACGCATAGTCATTTCATTTCTCTGTGCCTTAGAACTGAGTTGCTGAAAAGACAGTGCTGCAAGTGGGGAGGAGCAGGAGAAGGCCCTGAGGTGAGTATGTCTGTAGGCATCTCAGAAGGCCCTAATATCTACAGTTGCAATAATTTGCTGTGCTCCCTCTCTGTCTCTCTGACACACACACACACACACACACACACACACACACACACACACACACACACACACGGAGATGAACTGCACTGATCCTTCTGTAGGATAAGAAAAGCTGGCGGTCAGGACAGGATGAGTAAGGAGTGGGAGAGGAAGGCAGGAGTTGCCAGCAAAGTCGGAGGCTAGGCACACACTGACCAGGCTAAGTCAGGACAGTGACCTTTGAGGTTGGCACAGAGCTTAGCAGGCACATTGACAGAACACAGAATCAGATCAGAGTGACTTTAACAAGGACCCGAACATAAACACTACAGAACACAAACAGTCCTGTAATCATTAGAGACATCAAACCAGCGTTCCCTCAATGAACAAAAACCACGAGCTTTTGCTTACTTCTGTCAGCCTGTTAAGACATGGATGAGTGCTATCCCGTATGAACTGCTCCAAAGAACCTCACTTTATTGTGAGGCTGTTACAGCTTTGTCGTGCCTGCTCACATTGCAACCAAAACCAGACGAGGGAGGTTGTTTTTTTTTTTTTTTTTTTTGAGACAAGGTCTCATGTACTGAGACTGGCCTCACTGGTTGGGGAAGGCCTTCAACTTCTGAGTCTCTGCCTTTGCTCCTCAGTGCTGAGATTACAGGCATATGCCAGGCACTTGGTAACCATATTTGAGAGTTAGTTACAGGCCAGCCAGAGCCACCTGGGTTATATGAAACTCTATTTAAAAAAAAAAAAAAGGATGGAAGGACTGTTTTGCTTTACTCTCATGGAGCACGACCATGGAATCCTGACCTGCCTCCATCTCCTCTCTCACGAGCTGGGATTACAGACATGTGCCATCATGCCTGGCGTGAGATGCCATCTTTATAATTAAGAGGGCTAATATAATTAAGCAACCAAATGACTTAAAACAAAATTCCAAATCAAGATTCTAAGTTAAGCCTGGTGTTTTACAGAGCCACGCCAGCAGGAGCTGCATACGGGTTGGGGATGGCTGAGTATACTGGCCTCTTCCCGTTGGCTTAGGAGCAGCATAGGGCTCTGTCCCCCCACTTACACTCTCACTAGAGAACTTTTCTGTGGGTGATTTAGGGGCAGAATCTGTGTAATCTTGGCTCAGCATTCTGTGGGCCCTGCCAGGGAGTCAGCTGACAGCTCTCTGCAGTGTGCTAAGGACCTCCTCTGTAGGAGAGCTAGGCTAATGTTCGGAATAAGTTTAATTTTGAGTGATGTCTTTGCAAACCCTTTTTATTACAGATCTAAAGCCACTTTTTCCAAGAGGCTTTATCAGTAATAAAACTGACATTTTGATTACGTTAGTCTGTCTCTTATATCCTCTCTCTCAAATGGTTCCGAATGTCAAGGGAGAAGAGGGATGCCGTTTATAGCACACCCTCAAGCCACATCCAGACATAGAGCACTTACATCTTAGAATAATTAAGAAGGAGGCATGAGCCTCTGGAGAGAAGTTAAACTCTGAGACAGAACAGGAAGTGTGGAAACAGACCATGGGTACTCGGGAGAGGCGGTGCTGTCTATCAGAGGGAAAGAGTTCCTGAAGTGATACAGGTTCACTTGGTGCTTAGGATGGGGCTGACTCTTGGTGATGCATCAGGCAGGGCTGTGGCTACCTCTTTCCTGCTATCTTAAGTAGCTTAACACTTGTGTTACGGTTACCTCCTGAATTACATATCTTGAGGGCAGGGATGGAGCATTATATGACTCTCCAGAGAGCCTGGCTCAGGGTTACAGGGACATACAAACATCTGCGGTTACTTTTGTCAACACAGGTACTGTTATTATTTTGCATTAAACTTTGATTCTTTGCCTGCATTTGGGCACTGAGGTCAATATCACGCTTTGACAGCTATTTTGATATTCTGAGCTAAGACTTGCTTTAAGAGGGCTTCTTTGTAAAGGAAGATGTCTGAAACCTGTCATTCTGAGGGTCATATGGGACCAAAAATAAATGGCAGAGAGCAACAGAGATGACATTTTTTCATTATCCTCGGGGCCCGGACTCAGGGCACAAGAGAGAATGAAGCCAGTACGAGACTTTCCAACTCGCATCTCATCCTCACAGCGAACTGCTGAGGCAGAGGTTATCAAGTTTCAGAGAGGCTGGACTTCAAGTCCACACATTATACAGGAGCATCTGGGCTCAGAAGCCAGAGTGGCTTCCAAGAGACTGACCACTCACAGCCACCATCTTCTCAGGATCTGATTCCTACTTACAAGATTTGCTAACTCCAGATCCTTAAATGGCATGAGCCCATAGTTTCCATTACTCAAGTCATGTGAGCCACTTTAATGTTGAGGCTGTAATCAGCAGCTTGCCTGTACGGGACAGACAGCACATGGTGCCCAAACACGAGGCACATTTTAGTAGCAACCCTGGGGCTGCTGGTCCTGGTGCCCTGCTTTTTGCTTGTTCTTTCAGGAGTCAGACTGGCCTCTCCAGCCTCAGCATCACACTCTAGGACTCCCTGTTATTATTTGCCTCTCCCCTAGAGGGAGCTCTGCTGCCTTAGCCAGAGCAGAGCTTACGTGGTTACAAGTTGAGATAGCTGCCTATTTATCTCTTCGGCTATCTCACAGCAGCAGAAAGCTCAACAGGCAGGTGCAGAGCAATGTGGGTGTCTGACAAGCTTTGCAGGTGTCTCACCCACATCTCAGCCGTGGGAATCAGGCATACAGACACTCACCACCTGACCATCAGTTGGTGTGAGTGTCTGACAAGCTTTGCAGGTGTCTCACCCACGTGCCAGCCGTGGGAGTCAGGCATACAGATACTCACCACCTGACCATCAGTCCGTGCTCCATGAAGTTTTTCAGATTAGGAAGAGTTTGCCTCAAGTCTGGAGTCCCCAGGCCATGCTGGTATCTCAGCTGCAACGGAAGGAGATTGAAATTGAAAGATGTTTTGGCAGATGCTAGGCAATGCTCCGGAAGATGAACTCCTGAATGAGCAAACATTTAAGTGTACAAAAGCCACATCAACCACAGCAGAGGCATGGCATTTAATGGCTCTTCTTTCACCATTACCTTACACCTTGAACTTGAAAACAATATGGCCAACCTCAGGCCTTGATCTAGTCTTTTCCATTCCCAGACCTTGGTAAGTGTTTCTAACACCATAGACATAACTCATAGGAATATTTTATTTAAATTAGAAAAAGATTCATTTATTTTTATTGTATGTGTATGACTATATTGCCTGCATGTATGTATGTGCCACATGTGGCCTGGGCCCAGAGAGGTCAGAAGAGGGTATAGGAGCTTTAGGAACTGAAGTTACAGGAGGTTGTGAGCTACCATGTGGGTGCTGGAAACTGAACCTGGGTCCTCGGCCAAGAGAGGACCACAGAACCATCTTCCCAGACTTCTTACTTTTAATTTTGTGTATATGTGGTGTGTCTGTGTTTGTGTGCATAAGAATAGCGCCTGAGAAGGCTGGGAGAGGTTTTTGGGTCTCCTGGAGCCAGCAGATATGGCTGCTGAGAATCACACCCTGGCCTTTGCAAGAGCACTGCTGCTCCTGAGCACTGGACCATCTCCAGCCCCTCAAAGAAAATCAAATTACATGTATTAGCGTCACTGTTGACAGGAGTTGCTCTAGGTCTTTCTACAATGTTCACTGCATTTTGTGTGAGCGTGAGGGGGCCTCTTGAGGTTTTATCACTAGTAGCACAAAAATAAAGATAAAGTGAATTTAAGGGTTAAGTAAAACTGTACTGAAAGATTAATTTAATCCATGAGCATCTAGCACTCAGTTAACTTGCTGAGCGATACTTAAAGAGTTTACTCTCTAGAACTGAGACTCTAAAGGAGAATCCCCTAACACAAGTGAGTGTCTAGAATGCTCTGAGTAAGAAGGCAGAAACATACTGTTAGAACTAGGAGGTGTCTTGGCTATGAATGAGGCCAGTGGTAAATTCCTCAGGCTTCATCAGTGCACACAGAACCAGTGAGGGCCTGCTCTTCACAAGCCGTTCCTTCTACTGTATCCACTCCACTGACTGAGGAGAAAATTGGTAACAGCACTCGGGAGGTCAGGGGAAAATATTCTCTTCCCTTCAAACCTAGCTTGGTGACCTAAATCACCTTCTGAGATTTGCTAGCCTTGAATTATAAGATCCACTCCATATTAAATGACATCATTCCTTGTATTAATATAAAAGCATTTTTCCATACATTGATAAAAGCAAAATGGCTGATATCCCAAAATGACATTCCTGAATTCATTGTTTCAATAAGAAGTGAAATTGTTTACACATGGCATGAAAATTTCACCTGTGATTCATACTGAAAAATATTAAATATTAAAAAAAAAGACCTATGTGGAATAGCATGAAACTGTGTGTCTCTGGCCAACACACAGTCAACTGCCTGCTCGGGCTTCACAATGGACGGTGGGTGTTGAGTTGTTTTCAGAGACCACAGTGAAAAATTCTTTTAAGTCTGATTTCAGTCAAAGAAATGAAAATGTGGGAACTCCAAGCCTCCATCGAGGCTGTAAGTATTTGTTACACTGCACTCCCGTGCCAAGCTAGCATCTCAGGATTCGACAGCACAGGGAGGCCATGGACGGCCTTTCCAGCCTCTGTAAATGAAGAAAGCAAGGCTCACAAAGGCACATGGCGTCTCCTTTGCTCAGACTGGAGCCTCTTAATTCCAGCTCCCTGTTCTCCCCTCACCCCGTCTTCAGTTTTCAGTACAGAGAATAAAAGAGAGATGCTTGTATTATGGGGCTGGCTGACTGGTCACTTTGCACACACATATCCTTAGGTTTGGTCCCCAGAACCATGGGAACTGGGCATGGAGGCAGAGCCCTGTAATCCCAGCACTCAGGAGGTTGATGCAGGAAGACCAGAAGTTGAGGGCCATCTTGGGCTATATACAGAATTTAAGGTCAGCCTGGGATACATGAGACCTGATCTCAAGAAAAAAAAAAAAGAGTTATCATATATGTTTCTATATAAACTCTGCTGACTACTAAGTATTACCAAAGAAGCAGTCTAAAGTGCCATAGTGTCTAATGACAGAGTAACGATGCCTGGTTTCCAGGAGCAACTGCTCGGCTGTTTCCTCCCCATTGCCATCTTTCTCAATGCTGCTGCTAATGTTTCCCACTGACACCCCCCCCCCTTCGGCAGTCTTCATGGTCCTACTACAGGACAGGAGAAGCCAACTGTCTTGCATGCCTCTTTTTTGGTTTTCTAAGGCAGGGTTTCTCTGTGTAGCCCTGGTCTGTCACTCTGTAGACCAGGCTGGCCTCAAATTCACAGAGATCCTCTGCCTCTGCCTCCCGAGTACTGGGGTTAAGGTGTGAGCCACCACCTGGCTCACCGTTTCTTTCACTCAATCTTACCCACTGTATTAAATTTGAGAATGTACTCTGTTCGCCCATACATACTTTCCTCTCATTGTCCTCAATACATTCAATACCGGGTTTTTTTGGAAACAAGGTCTCATGTAGCCCAGGCTGCCCTGAAACTTGCTATGTAGCCCAGGCTGGCCTTGAATCTCCAATTTCCTGCTTCTGCATCCCATTTTTTTGATTATAGGCATGTGCCACCACACCTGATTTCAGCACCATTTTTTCTTAAATCAGTATTCAGAGTCAGACTTACTATGTGTCCATAAATACTGCTCAGTGCTGAGCCAAATGGCATACTGTTCTTTTCTCCATATGACTGAATATACCACACCCACGCACTCTGCCCATTTCTCCCTGAAGAGATGTACCGGTGAGCCAGCTCACTCACTGTGTCTAGGTTTAAAGTGGACATGTTTCTTGCCTCCAAGCATACAGTGTGGCCAAAACCAGTATCCGGTCCAGCCAGGCACTCAACACAAAGCCTTGCTGTCAATCATTAATATGCATGCACATTCTTTCTGTCTGATCCCACAGCATCTACCAGGAGGCTAAACTTGCTCAGTAATGGCTTATTACTTAACTACTTAGAAGGGAATTGGCAAAGGGAGGAATGAGTTACTTCAGATCAAAAGGCAAAAAAAAAAGTAAGCACAATGCTTAAGTCTTTTAATGCTAGTTTTAACTGACTGGTGTGGCAGTGATAAAAACTCGTGTTTTAATGACTTCAAAATAACAACACAGGAAATGGACAGACTGACACGTGATGGTGATGTGGGTGTCAGGAACCTGAGTGACAGATCCAACTCAGCTGTGTAGCCATGTGCACGTTTCTTCCTGGGTTGAGTTAGTCAAGTAATTTCAAGCTTTTAAAATTTCACATTCTTTAACAAGTTACCACAGTAAAGTACTGTCAAAAACAGAGAGAAAGGAAAAGCCAGAAAAGAAAGGCAGAGACAGAGCTGGGCTTGCTAAGTTTCAGGGCTTCTGGCTTAGTCACTCACCCACCCAGCACACCTGCTGGGTGCCCAGTGGGTAAGATGTCCTTGGAACCACATCTGAACAGAACCCTTCTTACCATGTAATCCCTGTGGCCAGTTATGGCAGCAGGAGGACTAACATCTGCCTTCTGGACTGCTGTGGGGACCGATGAGCGTTCTGGCTATTCTTGGTTGTCAACCTGACTACATTTGGTATTTACTAAAATCCAAGCTGCTGTGTCCACCTGTGAGGGGTTTTTCTTGACTGGACCATTCAAAGTAGGAAGATCCACCTCAAATCTTGGCCACACCTTCTGGTGGCAGCCTTCATAGAGGACATGGAAGAAGGAAGCTCTTGTTTTTTGTCTGCTTGTCTTTGTTCATTCCTTCTCTAGCATTACAACCTATTTCTCCTGGATTCTGACAGATATTGAAGACCAGCTGAGACACCCAGCCTCATGGACCAAACAAATATTTGATTCTTAGACTTTCTGTTGGGAGGGAGCCATTGTTGAACTAGCTGGACCACAGCCTGTAGGCCACTCTAATAAATTCCATATACATACATATATATGTGTATATGTATGTATGTGTATGAATGTATATATATATGGAATTTATATTATATACTATATATTATATATAATATGTATGGAATATATGTAATCAGTTCTGCTTCTCTAAAGAATCTTGATCAATACAATGAGTCTTCTCTCCAGAGAATAGGGGCTCCTGGGGTCTGCTTTTAGAGGAGGAGCACCAGTGAGGTAGAGGCAGGAGGATCAGAAGTTAAAGCCAGGAAGACAGTGAGTTTGAGCCAGTAGCTGTTTTCTCTATGGGACCTTGCCTCAGCTCCATCAAAGCCCATGTCACTGGCTACGAGCAGTACCACACTTGCCTACATCCAGACTTCTGCCTCTCCCTACTAGGGAGCGGGAGGACAAGGAACCAGCAAAAAGAATATCACTTTGGGTCTAACTGCCTCAAATTAGGCTCTGAAATAAACACCTTTTGTAACTTGTCTTCCTGCACCACCACCCAGAGGCTGGGCAGTTCTAAGTGGAATTTTGGTTTCAATCAGCCCGCAGTTCAGTTTCCTCTGATTGGTCTAGGACCCCATGGAAGCAATGAAGTCTTTCTGCACTTCAAGGGTCGTAGGCAACTGGGGTGGAAAGAGCATGCAGATCACAGACGGAAGGAGCGGACAAGGGAGGTGTGGTTTCCCTGGATGGGTGCAAAAGAGCAGCCTGGAGGAGGGAGCTGGCTGTGTAGTTATGGAACAAACACAAAAACAGCTAAAGCAGACAGAGCACACTCAGACCGCAGCACCAACCACAGCTCTGCCAAGTTCCAGGGCCGATTTTCTTCTCCCACCCTCACCTTTTCTGTATAAAATTGCAGTATGCCATTGCATCCTGAGGCCTAGCCAGTTGCTGTGAGATTTACCAAGTAAGACAGGTTGACCTTGGTGTTGGAGCTCCTAAGGGCTTGGAATGAACTGGTTTACACAGCGTGGTGAGTGAGCGCAGCTATGCCAGCAGGTACCACCCTCTGCAACTCCAGAGATGGAATTTGAAAACAAGCATGAGTGTCTCTGAGAGCCTTGCTCAGTGAGTGAGTGCTCTCCCCCTACTGAGCGGAGAATTCTGTTTTCACATCCAAGCATTCAATCTGAGTTTTAATTTCTAAACACATTTTTTCTAGGTCAAAAAAGACTCTGGGGTTTAGGAATCATTTTATCATTTAGGTTTTAGCAGAGGAGAAATTCACTTTAGACAACATGTGCATGCACACACACACACACACACACACACACACACACACATACACACACACACACACACACACACACACGGCCACTTACTGCATGGCTTATTAGCTCCATATGGAGCCTGGACTGAGCTGCATGAGATGGTTGATACAAACCGTCTGTCACCGTGAGGGAATGTGGATTAATATGTGGCTTCACTAAAGGTCACTAAGAGATCAACACTTTGTGATGGGATTACAATGACTATGACTACAAAGAGAACTGGTCTGCAGGAACTGAAAGCAAAAAATTAAAAATGGACATATGCATCAAAGATGTAACTTCAGATGGCTTCTGTAGTTAAAAATCTTTGTAGTGTTGGTTCCTAATATTTCAACTCAAGACCAAATATTGGGGTCCCACTAACTTGAAAAGAGCTAGATCATGAGCTTTAAAGAGGGCCCAGCCATGTCCAAACCCGCCTTTCTAGAAGAAACTACAACTCATTCAAAGACGTGGATAGGCTACTTTGAGAGTCTAGCGTGAGCACGCACGCTGTTTCTCAGAGTGAGTCTTGGCAACATACATCTCCAGGGAAAAGCATAAAGACTTGGTTATGAGCCTCCTGGTTGCAAGAATGACCTAAATACTTTCCCAAGCCCATCTATAAACACATGCCAGCCTTTTCCACGATAGATGGGCTGTAATGTAAACACTTTACATAGCCAGGCCTGCCGCCCTGAGTTCTGAAGCCTCAGCACCCAGCCTAACCGCACTACAGCCTTCAGACCCTCTCCAAGGCACACCAATTGCCCTCGGAAAGTGGTTTGAGCTAAGGCACTGAAAATGCCTTCCCACCTGTTTCTCACAAGGGTGGGAGCTGTCCCACAGCAGGTCTCAGGGCAGGCGAGTCCAAGTTTCTGGGTTCTAACCACAGGCTCTTTTCTTTGTATGATTGTTGCTTCACTGTATTTAGGAAGCACAGATTGTATCTGAGGCTAGCTCATCCTTACAAAGCCCTTCTACTACAAACATCCTTGGCATCGGAATCTTCCGCTGAAGTCACTGCCCGTCTACCATGGTAAAGCAGTGAGTTTATGGGGTTATGTACAGGAGCATGGGTGAGGGGTTACCTACAAAGCACAGCAGCTCACGGGTGGCTCCATCATCTGAGAAAGTATCCATCTCTAGTGACCATTAACGGCTTATTTGTCCTCAGAAAGGCGTGGGAGTGCCACTAGTGACCAAACCTGTGCAACCTCACAGGTCCTCTTCCCTCTCCAAGGGAATGTTAGTGGACCCTGTCTTGTCTCCTGGTAATCAGAGATGCTCTGATCTTAAGATGGCAATGATCATGTCCCACCCAAAGGACAGAGGTCCAGAACATAGCATTGTTACCCGCTGTGACTCCATAGTCAGCCTGAGTTGCCATCATTAGCAGCTCTTGTGAGTTAACTCATGAGGTTCAGTAATTAACACTGAAGTGGACAAGCAAAGCACAATTGTGGAAGCAGCTGTAAGCAGTTTCAATTAATCTCCTTCAAAGGAAGACCATGTGTCCTGAAGGCTACAGGGCAGAAGGCTGTGTAGGACCCACTGGGGTAGATACCATGCTGTCCAGCAGACCCAACCTGTACTGCTGGCAGATGGGTACACCCTGCTTTCACATGTGACTTATTTTGCTCTGACCCAACCATATCCAACCCAGTCCTTAAACCGATCACATTCGGCAATCCTGACTCTTGTTGGTGCAACCTGACTACTGTATATTTGACTGAAACTGCATTCTAGTATAACAAAGGCCATTTTCTAGAATGCTGTAGAAACAGTCCTAGGGAATATAAATGTGTCTGCGTCCTCTCATGAGTGAGATCCACACAGGTTGTTGTATGTGGGAATACTAGTCCACTGTATGGCTACAGCCCCAACTGTTTCTCTGTACCAGCTGATGGCTGTTTAGTTCTATGTTCTGAGGTTAAGGTGCTTTAAATATTTGGACGCAGTCTTTGGTTGGATTTGTACTTTTGTTTTCCTTGTAACAACATTGGGATTGGGACTGCTGTTCCAAAGGCAAATGTACGATTAATTTTATTTTAAAGATATCAAACTTGTTCAAAGAGGTCAGCAATTTTACATTCTCTGCACCAGAGCACGAGTGCTTTGGTGGCTTCACTCTCTGTCAGCATTTGATATTGTTAGTGTTAAGACAGCTAGCCATCTGGGGCTGGGAGAGGCTCAATGCAGAGTGAGCACTCACAAGGGTGAGGCTCAGTCCCCAGTACTAAGTAAATAAATACATTTCAGTTTAAAACTAAGTTTACTGGAGCTAGAGAGATGGCTCAGGCACTGACTACTCTTCCAGAGGTCCTGAGTTCGATTCCCAGCAACCACATGATGGCTCACAGCCATTTGTAATGGGATCTTATGCCCTCTTCTGGTGTGTCTAAAGACAGCTATAGTTTACTCATTTATATAATAAATAAATAATTAAATAAATCTTTTTAAAAAGTATTTATTAGAAACAAACAAAAACTAAGTTTACCCACCCAAGTGCCTGTGTAGCAGTATCTCTGATGACTACTAGTGAACCCTTTTTCCATGTGCTTGTTGGCCATCCTGTTTCTTCTTTCTGGCCCACCTGCATTATGTGAGCTGCACTTTCTCTAATGGATACCTAAGACCCACTGGTTAACCTTAATCCTTTCTAGTTACTAATCCTCTGTTAAATACCACTTCTGCCTAATCCAGCTAGAATAGATCTTGTTGACTGTAAAAATACCATTCTCTAGTTAATAGGGGACCCACGGGGAGAAAGACAGAATGTATGGAAAAGCAAAGTGAGAATGTTACCCTAAGTACAGAGCTCCCTTCAGGAGCTTTCAGACAAATTAGGAGGGCTCCATGGCTCCAGTCTGTAACTCTGCCCTCAGGAGCCTTAGGTCAGATGGTTTTTTAAGTTTGACAACAACCTGGGTAGTTACAGCAAGACCCTGCCCCTGAAAAGTGGGGAAATCAGATGACTCTAAATATCAGTTTCACAAGAATAAAAACTGGGCTTAGGGCTGGAGAGGTGGCACAGCTGGTGAAGGGCTCGCTCGTCACACAAACTTAAGGACTTGAGTTTGATCTAAGCGCTGCTGTAAAAGCCAGTAGCAGGTCCATGTATATCCCAGAGCTAGGGAAGCAGAGGCGCTCTGGAAGCAGAGGCGGGCAGCTTCCTGCGCTTGGCTGGCCAGCCAGCCCAACTGAACTGGTGAGCTTCAGGCCTGTGACTGTTTCAAAAATGAAGGAAAGACCCCGACATTGATCTCAGTCTTGTATGTGCATGCTCACACACATGCACACATGCAAAATAATAATAATAATAATAATAATAATAATAATAATAATAATAATAATAAAAAGCTGTCGCTGTAAATTTGAGTACACAAGGAACAAAGGCCCATTCACTGTTTTCTAACTATACTCTCCACAAATAGTATATCTGATCACTAATAGCAGTTACTCATTCAATAATTATCTAACAATCTGTTTACGGTGATATTCATGAAGGCAGAAAAATGTACATACATATATACACATATGAACACTCATATATGTACAAGGAGAATTTGGAAATAATTTGAGATTTAGAGACAATAATTATCTAACAATCTGTTTACGGTGATATTCATGAAGGCAGAAAAATGTACATACATATATACACATATGAACACTCATATATGTACAAGGAGAATTTGGAAATAATTTGAGATTTAGAGACAGAGTTAAATCGCAGAATTTGAAGTGGGCGGTGGTAGCATACACCTTTAATCCCAGCACTTGGGAGGCAGAGGCAGGTGGATGTCTATGACTTCAAGGTCAGCCTTGTCTACAAATCAAGTTCCAGGATTGCCAAGACTTTACAGAGAAAAATCTGTCTTGAAACAAATAAACAACCAACCAACCAAACAAATGCAACAAGAAAAACTCCTGAGAGTCTGAGCTTGCATGCCAAGTTTGTGACCCCTGCCACTTTGCGTCTCACCCGGAGTGAGGGCGCTTACACATCTCACTTCCACGCTATGGTCTGTGTGCTATGCAGCTTAAGTAATCACTTGTACATTTTCACTCATCTTCAAAACTGTCACACAAGACAGGTAGTGTGAATTCAGCTCTCTGCACAAGAATGTTTAAAAGTTAAGGGTGTACTGACATTTCCCTAGGAGCCAATAAGAGAAGCTGGCATTTGAATTCCACTCTGAGAGCGGGACCACCGCGTAGAACAGCTACTGTGTGCTGGTGAATAAGGACTGATCAGCTCCTGAGCTGCCTTTACAGAGACTGCCAGCTCCTATCAAAGAAGCAATTTCATCTCTTGATTTCTGTTTCCAACATTTATATCTCTACTCAGCTGCTAAGTTAAACTACACACATATTCAGTCTTCCAAATTTTACATTATAAATTAATTTCCCGTAGTTTCTTTATTGTTCTCTGCAGTTCTGAAGCCCCTCCAGTTTCTTTAGAGAACCTGGCAATCAAGTACTTTAAAAGTGAGAGTTCTCTGGAATGCACTTTTCTCTCATTAATGGATTTTTCCCTCTAAAAATGTTAATTTTATTATATTATAGCTACTTTATGCCTTTTAAGTTGTTTTGAGGAAGTTCACCGACTTCACGTGTGACTACTGTTTAGTCTCTGGTTGACCATAAATAAAGAGCTCTGAAAACATCCCGATCCAGCAGTGTCATTGCTGGGGGTTGTTGTGGAATAATGTGAGTCACTGTTTGATCTGACAGGTCATTAGGCAGAGAGCAGCTCACTGGACAAGTATTTCTGCCAGCCAGCGTCCTCTCACTATGATGAAACTCCCGAGGCAATTAACATATACAGAGAAATAGCTGTTTTGGCTCATGGTTTGGAGGTTCTGGTCTGTGATCAAGTGCCCTCCCCCCCCCCCCGTGCCCACTTTTGGGCCTCTGGTGAGGTAACACCTCATGGCGGAAGTGTGGCACAATTTGGTTCACCGGTCAGGAAGCCCAAAGACAGAAGAGGAAGACGTAAGTGTCCCACCAAGGACTTACCCTCAGTGATGTCCCACCAAGCTCAATTTTCCTTAAAGGTTCCCCCAGCACTAGAGAGCACCACTCCAGAAGAAAGCCTTTAATTCATGGACCAGTGGGGGATATACCCAGGAGAGCACAGCAGTACTGAACACATACTGCATGCAAGGTTCGAAGGGGATCACAAAATGTCAGCCATAAATACTCCCCGGAAAGAGGTTACCTATTAAAGGAGTGAGAGCTGAGTAAATCTGTAAGGGAAGGCTGACAATAGCACGCATAATTTAAAAATCATCCCCGTCTCCTTTACTCTCCAGTGTTACTTTATATTTATAGCAAATGGAGATTGGGTCTAATCTACCCACAAACTTGCAGAAGCATTCCCCGTCCCCTTGGCTAGCAGCGAAAGAGAAAGTCAGAAAAATAGGAAGCAAGAGAAGGGCCTGATGGGACATTTCTGGCCAGAAGATGGAGGAGCCATATGAGCAGAATCATAGATAGTGTGTAGGAGAAAAGGTGGCCCCAGCTGACAGCCAGCAAGAAAATGGGACCCTTCGATCTGCAGCTGAAAGGAGACTAACTCTGCCAACAACCTAAACAAGTTACAAGTGGATAATTCCCAGGAGCATTCCAGGAAGACCAGGCCAGCCCAACACCTTGATTTTGGCCCTGAAAGACCCTGAACAGAGAAGCCAGCAGAACCTACCTAGGTTCCTGACCCACTCTGTGAGATACAAAAGGGAGCTACTTATGCTGCTAAGCTTATGAAACTTTGATATGAAGCAAAAGAAAAGCAATACAGATAGGAAAGATTACAGCTGTCCTTTACCATCACGTCAGCAGTTGCTGACAGAAAGCCTTCAGATTCAGGAGGACCAGGTGAGAACATCTGTGAGAACTCTACCCAGCACTTCCAAGACTCTTCTCTGTGCCTCTGCTATGCACCAGGAAACACACTGATGGCCCCAGGGAAGCCCACTGGGTTGTGGTCACACTTTCTGGTGGATCGCCAAGGGGGAAAGGCTAGAAACACTGGACAGTCTCCTTGCTTCACCTCACTTGGGGTGTCAGGGTTGATTGTGGTTCTCTGAAATCTCCATCTTTCATTTGGGTGAGAACTAAATTCAGATGTTTAAAAGTTTGGAGGATGCAGATGGGGTAACTCAAAACACACGCACAATGGGCTCAGCACAGGACGGCTCTGTGGCAGTGACTGCACAGGGCAGAGCCCAGTCATCATCTGAGCAGAAGAGTCACACAGCTCAACTATCACAGCACTGGGATGTAGAGACAGGAGGATCAGAATTCAATGTCCTCCTCAGCTATGTAGTGAGTTTGAGGTCAGCCTGGATTACACAAGATTGTTAAAAAAACAAACAAAAAAACAAGAAAAAAGTCATTGTAAATAAGACAGAGATACTCACTATAATCAGCTCATACTAAGTAGGACTATTTATTAGGTAAGAGGAAAAAATTAAAAGAAATAAAAGCTGGAAGACCGGCAAAGCAATCATTTATTTTTTACAGATACATAAATTGAATCTAAAAATCTAAATAAATCAAGTGAAAACTCATTGGAAACAGTAAGAAAGCTCAATATACACCACTACCACCACCACCACCACCACCACCACCACCACCACCACCACCACCACCACCACCACCACCACCACCACCAACCAAGCATGAGTTAGACTATGCTACGGCATTTTAAATCACTTTAAACAAAGATACAGTATCTAGAAATAAACGATCAAGAAGGCAAGCTCTATATTACGGGAACTTTACTATCTCACTGAAGGCCGTTGAAGACCATGGGAAGGGGACACTCGTGCTCTTGGCTAGGAAGACAAAGAAAAACACTTCCATGGCTTTCGTAGGCCCACTTTAAGCATTTTATAAAATGAACCCATTCTAGTTCTACATGATGGAAGGGGAAAACCAATGCCTTCAACTTGTCCTCTGACACACGCCTGCACACACGCCTGCACACACGCATGCGCAGGACCTGAGTTGTGAAGTACCGGGGTGAAATGCACTGTTCCCTTCTCCCAGCTGTGACGAGATCTCTGGAGGGAAGACTTTTTGTGAGGTGTAGACTAAGCTATTGTCTGGTTAACAGTAGAGCTGAGCTGAGCAGCAAACCACAGGAATGAGGATGGGTCGGTGGAAAAGGAAGCTGAGCGGAGCTGGGAGGCGAGGCGAGCCACAAGGAGGGTGAGCAGCGCAGCTCGGCAGCAGACTGCGCAAGGAACGATTTTTGCTTATTTTCATGTTAAAAAAAAAGCAGGAATGCATTTTTTTTCTTGATAAATAAGGCTTATGTCATGTGCTCATCACCTAAGCAGGCAGTTCTAAATATTCTGACTAGGGGGTGTGTGTGGAAAAAAAAAAAAATCACAAATTTTCCTTGGATTTGTTAAAATTTCACCAAAATGGGTTGGCAGGTGAAAGCTTAATTTTTCTTTTAATAACACTCTCTGGTACTATTAATTTTTAGAAAATGATGATACAAAGCTGCTAATTATATTTATTAGTGGTTCTGAGGACTATGCCAAGGTTATTAAATAATGTGATCCTCTACATTCAAATCATCGCTTTGACATTAATTTCCTAGATAACTTCCTAGATTTCTGACTCAACAATAATATAATTAGAAGCCAATTCAGCTGGTGGCATATGGCTCTAATCCCAGCACTTGAGAGGCTGTGGCATGACTATCAGGTTGAGGCAGGCCTGAACTACACAGCAAAACTTTTTCCAAATACATACATACATACACACATAACATACACACACACACACACACACACACACACACACACATATACACACATACATACACATATACACACACACATACATACACACATACATACACACACACACACACATACACACACATACATACATACACATACACACACATACACACACACATACACACACATACATGCATAAATCCTGTTCACCTGAAATGCCATAGGAAGGGTTTTCAAAAAGCCAAAGAGCCTTGAGGTTGGAATTCTCTTCTAGGCTTGCTTTGCCTTGCTGCTTACTACCTGTGTGACCCGTGCATGGCCCTCCCCCTTCCCTAGCCTCTGCTTCCTCTCCTGTAGAACACACTCAGCAAGGCCTACTCCACAGGGCTTGGGATACTGCGCACGAACACAGCACAGTATGCTGAGTGGCAGTGCCTCCCAAGTGTTAATCCTCTTCCCCTCCCTCAACAGAGTCCTAAGGGCATGACTGTGGCCCCCAACATTAGCTATTAATACCATACCATACCGTACCGTACCGTACCATACCATACATTACCATACCATACCATACCATACCATACCATACCATACCATACCATACCATACCATACCATACCATACTTTCTTTCTAACTTCTTTTACACAAGACTCTGTGTTCCTATTTGTGGGTCTTAATCAGACAAGGAAAGCTTAAAAAGATGAGATTCACTTATGGGGTCGACTGAGGTGAGGGCATTAGAAAACGGACAGAAAACCAAAAGGGCGATGGCAGGGGCGGGGGAGGAGGAGCCTCTGGAGGAGGGAGAGACAGGCTCACACTTGGAACCCAAGGCCACTAGCACAGGTCGATTGGACACGCATCAAAGGGACTTGGAACAACACGCCCAACCAGCTTTGCTAGTGACACTTGCCTATCCTTTCTGTCTTCTGTCTTGTGGAGGCGCAGACATGAGAGGCAGCAAGAACTGTGTATCCATCAGTCAGCGGATGCTGAGCACCTTTATGTCCTAGGCCATGGCTCTGTTACAAAGAGACGCAAGGAAAGGTAGCTCCTGCTTGAAAAGTAACCCTAATATGAAGGGAACACTACTGAAAAATCAGAAACACAGAAGAGTAAAAACATCCCCAAGGAGGACAGGACTGAAGCACAGAGAAGGGACCTGACCTCTAATGGAATCTCAGGGGACAGGAAGGCTTGGGGAGGGCTGACAGCCTGCCTGGGCTAAGCACTGCGGTCCGGAGTTTGGTAGGCGACAGGGAGCAGTGCTCTGGACAGGGGTTTGCTTGCATGTGTTGAGGTCCAGAAGTACAAGAGAAGTCAGGAAGCACAAGGCTCTGGTGTGGAGCACAGGAGCCGAGCCATGCAGCCTGCTAGAGAACAGCAGACCTTAAACAGGGTTCCAAATTATGAGGGTTCTGAAGAGGCCTGTGTGTCAGAGGAAAGTGACCCACTATGCAGAATGCGACAAAGAAACAGCCTCAAAGGATGGTGAATTTTATACAAGGAAGGAAAAAGAATGGGGTACAGACATGGATACAAATCCCCATATCCTCTTTCTCCATCGCTTGCTCTTGTGGGCTGCCAGGAAACAATTCTCCCATGGAAGGAGGCTACGGGGTTCCATTCAGAGTAACGGGGACAGTTCTATGGCTGCCTGGGTTGGGGAGCACATGTAAGACACTGGCCTGCCCGGCCTGGATGTATTGTGGGCTCTGTTCTGATGCCCTTGAGGACAGCTGCTGCGGCTTCATTCAGATGGAGACAGTTCCAGTGTTCCCAACAGGACAGGAGAGGCCCTCGGAAGCCTGCAATGGACTCCGAAGGCCTGCCTTGAAGTAAGCCTGTGGAACAGTCTCCCTCGAGCAGAGTCTGGTGCACAGGTTCCATGGGAAGGACAGGGGCCTGGTGAGGCTCGGCTCCCTTGCGAGGAGAGCCCTGCCCTGCCCTCGCTGGCTCTTTGGTTTCATGGCTCCACAGACTTATTTCCTATGGCGTGGTCTACAGTCCTAGCTGTAATGTGCACACAGCGAGGGACTCACTGAGTAACTTAGAGACTTAATTCCTCCCAGGCGTCCCAGCCCACTGCCAGGCAGTTCTACCTGTTAAAAATATTACTTCTCTGGTGAGCTAAACATTTCCCCTTCTGATTTCTAAATGCTAACCCAGAGCCTCATCCAGGGTTAATTTCACTCCTCTTGGACAACCTTCCAAATATGAAGATGGCTATCTTCTTCCCTTGGATATATTCTTTACTTATGCTTTAAATTAAGTAGAATAATGATAGATTTAACATATACTTCGGAGCTTATCGATAACTTCCATTACAGTTTTACTCTGTATCAGGTAAGCATTTATGAAGTCATGATGAAATAAAGGTCAACAGAGACGGGCTCTCTGTGTTTTGACTGCAAAAACAGTGGAATGGTGCCAGCACTTGCCCAGCCTCACTCATTCATGTCCCTTCCTGAGTCCCTGCCTACACCAGGCACCAGGCAACACTGCCAGTCCTGGAAGAAGTGTCTGCTTTATAGTATGCCTGTGGCATGCTGCTCCTTCAGCCTGAAAGAACCTCCTCACAGGACCCTGCTCTACAATGGGGTGCTGTCTGCAGCTGGGGCTTGAGGAGGAATTAGGTCATGAGTGTTGGTTCCTCGGGGTGGGAGAAGAAGAGAGAGCATGCTTTCTTCCACGCTGTTCTCAGCAGCTAAGACACAATGAGAGGGCTGCCTGCAAGCCAGAAGGGGCCTCACCTGACACCCAGCTTCCACACCATGAGAAACAGGCTGCTGGTTAACTTACTCAGCCTGGGATGCTTTTCTAAGACGGCTCAAGCTAAGACACTGGTGAGACAGCAGTTCAGACCTGACATGGAGATGGTTTTCCTGACTGAACCAGTGGGAGTGACCCACGTAATTGACAACCAGCTTTCCAAATGCCAAGTGCTTCACCATGCCCTTTGTACTGTATCTAGCTTACAGCTCATGAGTGCATCAAGGTTGGGACGGTATACAATGTCTAATAGCCAAGAGGACATTCAAACCCTGGCTTACCTACTTCAAGCTGTGATGTACAATGTTGTTACTCACGGAAACTATGAAGAACATCATAGAGGGACTAAATCTGGTACATGAAGAATACTTTGCTCAGCTTCCCGAACAGACTGTTTCAGAAGGTAGTAAATTTCTCACCAATTAGAGTTTTAGGAGGAAGTGTGAAGACTGCTTCTAGGGATTTCTGCATTATAGCACCCACACAGGGCCAGCACAGAGAGTTTGTCAGTGACTTGGGACAGTCACTCACTAGCTTGGATCTCTTTTTGCTGCTGAGCACAACAAAGTAAGGCTGAATTTGGTAATTTGGTTAAAACAAAGAGGAAAAATTAAAAAATTACTGTAATTTCTTGTAACTTTAAAATATTTCCTCATTTCAGAGCTTTTGGGAGACTTTGGGCTAACATGACTGCCTGAAGATGTCTCCTGCAGCCTCCTGAAACCGTACCAAACGTCAGTGATCACATGTTCTTTTCTGTGCATTTTTAGAGAAAGTTTCAGTATTTCATGCTTTCATTATTTCAAAGGAAAAGACAGCTTTATTTTAAATATTTTTCTTCTGCATAGATTGTCTTATTTTCTCTCGTTCCCTTTAGCTGCTCCTTTGATTCTAGTCATCTGTCTCTGACACTCTTAATATCTTATAGGCTATGAAATTTGTGTGTATTTGTGAGTGAGTGTGTGTATGTGTGTGTGTGTGTGTACACGTACTGTATTTATCCTGCCTGAGATTTGCTGAGTTTCTCAAGTTTATACTAAGTCTTTGAGAAAACACACACACACACACACACACACACACACACACACACACACACACACACACACTTTATTTTGAGTAGAACTGAGAATTGAACTCAGAACTTTCTACTACTGAGCTACCTCACTAAGCTGCCTAGCTTGGCCTGGAACTTCCTTTGTCCCCAGGCTGGCTTTGTACTTGCAGTCTTCCTTCTCCAAACCCTGAGTAGCTAGGGTTTCTCTGCCACCACCGCCAGCTCTGACCACTTATCTGTAACTTGTTCTTCTGCTCCATTCTGTCTCTCTTCTAGTTACACACAGTGTTCCACAAGCACCTGGGATGTACTGGGTTTCTTATCTTCTTTCCTTGTGTAATTACAGAGGGCAGCCCTTGCAGGACTTGTCCCACAGGCCCTGGGCTCTAATAACCTAACTTTCAGTCTTTCAATTTTTTTTTAAGATTTATTTTGCAATCTCTATTTTCCTGTTAAACCTATCCAGAGGCTTGATTTCTATTTTCAAAATTGTCATTGTTGTTAGTAGTGGTGCACACCTTTAATCCCAGCACCAGGGAGGAAGAGGCAGGTGGAGTTTGAGGCCAGCCTGGTCTACAGAGTGAGTTCCAGGACAGCCAGGGCTACACAGAGAAACACAATCTCAAACGACAACAACAACAACAACAACAACAACAACAACAACAACAACAACAGAAACTGTCCCCTTGAGTTCTCCTCCCTTCTCCATTTTTTCCTCTATAGTTTTCTGTCTCTGCGGACACCCCCTAGCCTCCTATCTGTGAAGGACTGGTTCCAGACGTCCTGCCCTAGCAAAGCCGTGGGTGCTCGAGCTTCCTCTACGGAACAGCGTATCCCCAGCACGGAACCTATGCACATCTCCACACACACTGCGTTTAAATCACTGCCTGTTGCTCACAGTACCCAAGGCAATGAAGCACAGTGTGAACGCTGTACTGTCCTAGTGAGCCATGATGAGGGAGAGAGGCCATGGTCAACGCAGACGCCTCTGACCTGTGTCTCTGAATCAGTCAATGTGGCGCCCAGGCATAAGGAAGACCAATTCAATTTACCTTCACTACACCTGCAATCCAGCACTTGGGAAAATGAGACAGGGGGATTGCTGCAACTTGAGAACAGCCTGGGCAAGGGATTCTATTAAAAAAAAAAAAAAAAAAAAAAAAAAAGAAAGAAAAAAAAGGGAAGAGAAAAATCCAAGCCTCCAAGACAAAAGCAAACCAAATCCCAAAAGAAAAGAGTGTTCTTTTGCATCCTTTACCATAACTGTAGGAGCTATTTCAAAATCCATGTCCTCCAATTCCAAGTGTTGGGTCATCTTCAGGGTGTTCTTTGATGCTTTTTCTTGAGAATGGTTCACAATTTCCTGTTTTGTTATTTATCAAATAGTTTTGGGTTACATCCTAGACAATGCGGAAATCACTGGCTCCTTAGTTTTGTTTAGCAGGCCATTAACTTGGCTTAGGTGGGGACGTGGGGCTTCTCCAGGTCTGGATTGTAATTCATGAGTCAGTCAGGGATTTGGGCAGAGGCTGTACACAGCATCTGAGGCTCCCTTCCCTAGTTCTCACCTTGATCTGTCTCCCTTCGCCTCCCCAGGCTGTGCTCTCCAGAGATCCGTTCTCTGAGTTTAAGACTGAGAGACCAGAAATGTCCAGGAGAATTTCAGTGGCCCACCAACTATAGACAAGGGCTTGTACCCAGGCTAAAACCTGTCAAATAACATGCCCACCATGTCCCATTCAGAGCTTTACTCTTTAGTAACTGCCCACTTCTGGTTATTCTCTGATGCTTTTAGGTGGTATCTTTATTATAATTTCATTCATAACTTCTATAGTTTAATCTGCAGGTAGTTGATCTGACAAGAGCCACTTATAACACCACTAGCAGAGTTGCCAAGAGGAGGTGATATGTACAAATATGGAGTCATATAGATAGTATTTCATGCAAATAACCAAGTCAGACAGGAGACATAAAATAGCATCAAAATGTTGCAAGCAGTAACCAACTTAGCAGAATTGAAAACACTGGATTTGAAGACAAGCTGAAGGCAATGTGAGCTACCCCTCAAGAATCCCCAGGAGTTCGTGGCTCTAGGTACTTTGTGGATACTGTGTGTGTGTGTGTGTGTGTGTGTGTGTGTGTGTATGCATGTATAAGCAGTAGCCAGAGGTCAATGATGATTGTCTTCCTTAGTCGCTCTCCATTTTGTTTATTGTTTTTGAGACAGGGTCTCTCACTGAACCTAGAGCTACTGATCAGGCTAGGTTTGCTGGCTACTGATCCAGGGATCTTCTGTCTTCTCTCCACGCACTGGCTTACAGACTCATGCTGTTGTGCCTTGTTTTTAAATGTGGATCCTGGGGCATTCAATCTCTGGGTCTCATGGCCGCACAAGCATTGTATCCACTGAACTCCCTGTCTCCCAGTACTTCTTGGGATGGCAGCCCAATTGGATTAACAACAGAAGACTGGCTGAAGAATATACAGTTATATCCCCAGAACGGCACTCATCCTCCTGTCCTGACCTGTGTACCAGCATTTTCTTCCTTGGAACAGGAAACATAAGGCACAACTGGAGACAGAGGTCCTGCAGTAGCACCAAGAGCATTGAGAGACTTGCACACCATATGCTCAGACTCCATCTTTCCCACTCTACTTCCATCATACAAGCAACCTCATGACAGGACGATCCCTGACAAGTTAAGAGCGAAGACCTCTATAGAAAGACATTAGCTGTTCTTTAACTAAAGAGCCCAGCTAAATCACCCTATAGTGAGCCTCACAACTGAGAACCTCATCTGCAATTATTGTATAATTCTTACTTGCTCTCATTCCATTTCTCAAAGCCCTGTATTATCTTCCTAGACACATGCCAAACCAAGAACATTTGTAAGAAGAAACCGTCTCGTCAGATACAGGCAGGCCACCCCTCTCTTGGCAGGCTAATCCTTTCAGGTTGAGTCTTTAGTGTTTAGTCCTGGTAAGAAAGACACTGGTTCAGTCATTTTCCATGAACAAGCTTCCTGACTCCCTTACATGCTATATACTATGTCAGGTCCACGGATAACTTAGTTCAGGCCCTTAAGGAAGTTACTAGTTTAGCAAGAGGCACATACAAAATAACAGTAGAAATATAAGAATATTAACATATTTGATCGACTGATGGGTTTTCAACAAGGTCAGGGAGAGAGGTCTACACTGGTTCTCTCTCTGTCACTTGAGACAGGGTTCCTCTGTGTAGCCCTGGCTGTCCTGGAGCTTGCTCTGTCTCCCACGTGCTGGGGAAAGGTGTGCACCTGGCTCTGGTTCTCAGTTTTAAGCAAGAAACAAACATGAACAGATTTGCAAGGCTGCTTGTTGCCTTTTCTCCTTATAAAAAGGCACTTAGTATGCAGAAAAATATCTGAGGGGGGAATCTACCCAGCAGATACTGAAGAATCTCTTACAAAAACCAAACCAAACCAAACCAACGAACAAAGCAGCAAGTGGGCAACCATAGCGGCACTGCCTTGGTGTGACCAATGTTACCACTGGGTCATATAAATGTCAAGTTTCATTTTGGTTTGGAGGATAGCCCTGGACTAAATGTGCCTACTGTAGTAGCCAAGGAAGCCGCCGTATCTACCCAATTCTGAAATGGGAAAACAGGAAGATTACCCCTGCCAATCTTCATGAATGTTGTCAGGACCAAATCAAATAATACATAGAAAAATCTTTAGAGAAAATATCCTGGGCCACATTTAACTGCATGGCCTGGCAAGTTGTTTCATTTTCCTGAACTTTAAGGAGTTCATCTGTGATGTGGGGTAATTTCACCAATTACAGGGGCCACAGGACTGAAGGACCATGCCTGACACTCAGGCTTCATGTCTATTATCTACGACAGGACCTTCTTTGCTTACATTGGTTTTTGCAATATCAATTGGTTAGTGAGAGTCAATGAGCTTTCACAGAGGACATGAAGCAGACAGGGTCCTGATAAGTCAGAATCCCTAAGGAGAAAAAGCAAAACCAGATTTTTTTTAAAAAACCACATTACTGAGTGAGCACATCAGTCTTAGAACCAAACCTGTCAGCTGAAAATTTCCCAGGAAGCTTACAGAGGAATTCGCCAAGAATATGTTTGACTTTCTCACTGGTATTCCCGTGTACCAGGCACAGTCACAAGCATACGTGCCAGAGGGTATGTGAGGGTGTGTGTGTGTGCACAAGGAGAAACATTAGGACCCACTGAGGAAAAATAAATCTCTCACACATGAAAATGAAGGAACTGCAGAGACAGCACATCGCCGAGCGAAGCTGATGCCGTGGGATACGCAAGCCAATAATTTATGTTAGGGCTTCGAAAAATGTTAGGTCCTAGGAAAGGAACCAAAACAAGTCAAATTACATCAATGAAAAGGTATGAGAAACTGGGCTGCCCCTCTGGGATGCAGGCTCTCGCTATAAACAGCGATGCTGAGGACTCAGGTGACAGACAGAGCGCACAGCGTGACAATGAAAACAAAGCCTTTCCCATCATGCTCAGAGCCACAGCCTGGGGTCTGTGAGACACGCCTGGTGCCATATTCCAAGTCCTGTGGGTTTCTGCTTTTCTTTTCTTTTTTTTCTGGGGATAGGGGGGCGGGGAGGGGTTGGGGGTAAGTTCAGATCATTTCTAAACTAGCAATTTGTCTGTGTAGATTTTGTTAAGCCTGCTATGGTTATGGTAAAATACGATCTTTCATATTTAAATCACTTCTGACTTTGGTAAAATATTGCTTTATATTAACTGGCTCTTGGGACCCTTTAATTTTATGAAACATGCACTTTAGTTTTTAAGAGTATGAAAGCAAAACTGGATATTCCTGGTCTACTACATCATGTTAACAAGCTAGCATAGATCTGGGAACACACAGAAAAAACAGCAAATCTCCACTGAATCAATTTCAAACAGGAAAGGATGCTGACAATTAAAAACAAAATATAGCCAGTACCTCAGATCCCTGCCCAAGGGAAGGGGCCTGAGCAGCTTCCTGGATCACGGCTCCCTGCCCAGGGCCATTCCAGGGAAGAAAGTCACAGAAATGAAGAACCATGGGAAATTCCAGCACCCACTATAGTGTGTGTGTGTGTGTGTGTGTGTGTGTGTGTGTGTGAGGGGTGACACTGTTATGGATGTGATAACCAGTATTTCTAGAATATGTAGTGAAAAGAACTAAAAACATGTAGGCTTGTGGATCTAAGGAGGGCACTCGTGGTGCAAATGTCTTAGTAGCAGTAGCAGGCCACAATCTTCATCACAGAGCCATAACCAGGCGCCTTGCTGCTTTTGTATTACTCAAGCCAGGCTACACCCTGAGTCCTCTAGAACACCAGTGCAGAGTGGATGTGGCTGGGCAGAACTGAAGGGTGTAAGGCCATTGCCAGGCACGTGGTCTCTGGTGTGTAGCAAGAGCTCCTACAGTGCTGAGAGATGGGTTGCAAAGTGAATGGACCCAGAAACAGACTGGAAAATTATAACAGAATGCTGACTTTGAGATAGGATCACAGGCCCTGGTGCTGAAGGATGCCAGTGTCCTTACCAGTGACATGACCGTCCGTCCAACCTGCAGGAAGGCAGAACACCAGTCAGGAACCCCACAGGCCATAAAAAAGAAAAGCTTGTTATTTATTTTATATTTTTAAAATGTTATGATCTGGTTCTGCTTTTGTACAATTACTTGAACTGGAACACCACTCTCAAATTACCACTAACAGCAAACAAGGACTTGTAATGAAGGATCAATAAGCACACTGCTTGCTTCCTTCACCAAAAAATGTCCTCTTTAAGTGAAAAGCAGCTCCTGAGCTGAGCAATGTTTACTGACATGGCCAATTTACATCTGGAATAAGTTCTAACTGCAGATGGCTCGCTGGCCTTCAGATCACACTGGCCGCCTCAGAACCACTCCTGCCTCAATGGTAAGACAGGTCCTTAGCTATCCCAAACTAACCACAGGCTAGTACAAAGTGGGTGCAGAAGGGCACTACTATTTATTATGACTATGCTCTCATGATATACACGTTTATACACTTCATTTAGTATCTTATTGATATATAACCTATTTTGTATTTAAAATAACCCTGTGGTGGCTGCATTACCATTCTGAACTGAGGTTCAGAGGACTTGTAGTGCGTACAGGCAACACGAGCATGGAAGCCAAGCTGTACATCACACCTCCTATTTCTGAGTGTGCAACTGGCTGATGGTCCAGCTAAAGCTCTGGATCCGTACAGTGCTCCAGTACCCCAGCCAATGATTGTTTGGCAGAGATGTTAAATAAGGTCTGTGGTCCATGGACGTCCTCCAGTGGGCAGCTGAGCTTGAGGGCTTCCTGTGAATTAGGATGGATCTTTCTCAGGGCTGAGTCAAAGCCCGAATTCTTCCTAACTTGTCCCCCACCTTCCTGCTCTCCTATAGACATCCAAATGCATTAGACTTTCCCACCTTTTCCACTCTCCTCCAATAAACTGTTTTGATATGTACTCCACTCCTGGAATCTGTTCCAGGAGCATAGTCAGTGAAAGTGAATGCTAGTACTGACCTGTATAATGCCTTAGGAAGAGAACACCAGTGGAGAATTGCCCTAGAGTGGGCCTGGGGAGCATTTCACAGTAGGAAAGCCTGATACAAAGAGCAAATTCAAAAGGCTCTCCAGCCCAGTTCTCCTACACCTGGGATAACATGCAGGGATGAGGATTTCAAAGCTTGAGGTAATGTGCAATGTGCTGGAAGGGAGAGGAGGGCACGAGCTAGCAGGGTTGCAGACTGTGGCTTCCCGGTATGATGAGCTGCACGCACAGCTCTGAAAAGCAATAAAAGCAAAATCAAAAGTGAACTAGACAGGTGCGCATGGCACAGAACTCAGCCCTTGATGGGTCCCGCAGTGAGTCACAACTGAGCCAAGTGGCGCAAAAGGGGCTGATAATAAAAACCCAAGGACAGTGCCTGAACAGACACTGTGGTAAAGCTGATGCACTAGGGAAAACGTAATCTTGTATGGATCCCCTGGAGCTGGAATTACAGGCAGTTGTGAGCCTCACTGATGTGGGTGCCAGGAACCAAACTCAAGTCTATTTTTCTTCTCTTATTTTCTTTTTTAAAAAATAACTTATTACTTTTTATTTTATGCATATAAGTGTTTGCCTGCATGGATGTCTATGCAGTACATATGTACATGGTGTTCACAGAGGCCAGGAGAGGATATTGGATCCCTTGGAACTGGACTTACAGATGGCTGTGAGCTGTCATGTGTGTGCTGGGAACTGAAACTGGGTTCTCTCAGCAAGTGCTCTTAACCGCTGAGCCATCTCTGCAGCCTCTGCACTATTTTTCATAAGAAGAAACTTTTGTATCACTCTGCCAACGCCCAGAACTAGACTAGTACATTCAATGAGTACTTTCTGGCTTCTGTGTCCAAGTACACAAACCTCTGAATATATTCTATGTTTCAGTTTAAAATCAGAAAAGCAAGATATAAAGTATAGAGAAACCAGGATAATACATTTTGTTTGGAAAATGATTATACAAAAGATATGAATTAACTTTTCAAAGAAACAAAATGAGGTCTATCGTAATGGCCGTGCTTTAGGAAGGGGTAAAGAATCAAAACAACAACATAACAACGATGTCTCTGCTTTTCACAGCTACATCTCACTAAATATCTTAGACCATGACTAAAAGCCCCACATCCTCTTAGCCTCTTACACTTGGTTATTAATGCTGCCTTTATGGAAATAAATAACAAAGCCCTGACGGATGGCGGAAAGTGCATTAGTGTGCATGTTATCTCTCCTGGTATGGATGTAATGGGCATCTTAATAAGGAGATATAAACTAATGTCACTGATTAGAACATGCATCCACTCACAGCACCTCACACCCTCCAGTGGGGCCTGACCGTCTTGTCTGAGTGGAATTACTATAAAGCAGATGATGAATTAGGGCAAGGGGCAGAGGGACACATAAATGTGCCTCAGAGACGAAGCAATTACATTCCAGTACATCACAGGCTCCAAGTCAGCACATAAGACAGAGCAGTGACCTAAGGCAGTCCTGCCAATGTGGGATGCCGACTGCTCAGCACCGGCTGGGACTAAGCTATTCTGATTGCTGGGCCATGGGCTTCCTTGGTTAGAATAATCTGAAAGTAACATTTACATGTTTTAGTCTTTTAATCTCCAAAATACCATGAAGTGATGTTTATCAGAGTTAAGACACAGGCACATTCCGCTTGGATGATTTCATTCTCAGGGGATCTTGTCATTATGAAAGCGTATTCAAAGAAAATAAGGCTTCACAAGCCTTCCAGAAGAATCCTAAGTGACATTACAAACAAAATCCAAAAAAAAATTTTTTTGGCTTAGCTATACAAAGTAATTTCCTTCTTGTGGTTAGCTTGTGGTCAGAGTTCAGCCATCTTTGGATAGAGTGGCCACCGCAATTAGTGTGTGACTGGCACAGAGGCAGGTTCTCCCACTCTCTTCTAATTAGCTTTGAACTCAGTGCTGAGCACAGGGGATGGACCTGTGAGCAGCAAATGCCCACAGATTCATTTACCACCAGGATTTTGGGAGATCCCACACATTTGTAGGCGTGCGGGAAAGACCTCTGTCTAAAACCCAGTCTGCTCATCTGTGGACAGTTTGCTTTATCATGTATTCTTAAGATGCTCACAGATGCTGTTTAGAGCGTATTCCTCTACAATACAGAACACCAGAAATGCTTCACACAGGTTTGCTTCAGTCATTTCTTTAAAATTTCTTTTCCACCAAATTTAGCTCAAGCCTGCTTCCACACTAATAACACAGACTATATGGTGATTAGGTATATAGAATAGACCTATAAAAGCCTACTCTGCCTCCATATATGCTACTGCAACCAGTAGAAGCTTACTTACTTGTGATGCTAAGATAATGAAGTGCTCCTCTTCAAAATTCTTTTTCTTCTGGGGTACATGACAATAAAATGATGCCTTTCATCATGGCCAATAGCATCTCCAGACCAGACAAGTATTCAGCTAGCAATGCTACACACACCCTTTCACTGCTGCTATACAAGCACGTAACACGTGATGTGCAGGTAAAAGGATCAGGAGGAGAAGGTAAACACTGTGCAGCCATGACTCAGTCTACAGAAAGCAGTTGCTGGGTCCCGAAGGGTCCCCAGGAACCCCTCTTTTGTGCTAATTCCTTCCCTTTCCCACTGGTAATCTAGCCTCAATTTGATGTATATTCATTCCTAACGGCACTGCTGACCCTCGTCTGGTTTTGAACTGCACACTACAGCGATCTCTTACCGCCATCCCACATGCTTTGCATCTCGACATTCAATGTCCTAGTCACTGCCATGGTTTTGTGGTGGCATAGTACTCCATATGTAAACACCCCATGCTTAGTGATGGACACATTACTGATAGAGTTCAGCCTGTCTTTAGTCTTTGGTTAATAAGAATACTGGTGCTACAAACACTCTCATATACAGATGTTCAACTTCCCTGGACAGAGCCAAATTATTATTATTATTCTTTTTGAGACAGGGTCTCACATATCCCAGGTTGGGCTCAAAGTTGCTATGTTAGCCAAGGTGAAACCTGAACTTCTGATTCTCCTGCCCCCACCTCGAATGCTGGGATTACAAACTTGCTAGAGCATGCCAGACTTACTCTGTGCTAGCAATGACATCAAGGCTTCATGTGTGGTAAGCTACATTTTCATCCACCTGTATTATTTTCCTAAATGATCATTTTCCTATACCATCATGGAGAGATGTCTTAGTTAAGAACAGTGGCTGTTCACCCCTACAATATAGGTTCAATTCCCAGCACCTACATGGTATCTCACAACTGTCTGTGACTCCAATTCCAGGGGACCTGACACCCTCTTCTGGCATTCGTGAGCACTGTATGCTTGTGGTATACAGATATATATGCAGGCAAAATATTCATATACATTAAAAAATTATTTTTTTATTTTGTGTCTATATGTGTCTAAGTGCTTGTGTGAGTGTGCATGCACACGTGTGCATGTTTTAAATGAAATCATGTATGTGCTCCCAAACCAGGCTAGGAGGTATAGCAGAGCAGCACTGTCAGAGGAAATGACGAGCATTTATTCCAGAGACACTGAGACTCATTGGTGTCACCTTGAGGGCTCAAGGCCCTGGGCTTCCTTGCAGGGCACCCTGGGAACAAGACAGGACTGTCACCTGTAAAACTGAACACAGTAGGATAAAGATAGAGAACTTTAGAGAAGTTTTAAAAGCCAAAACCACTCCATGGCACAACGGAGGCTATGGGCCCTGTCACATAAAAACATGGGACTAGAGACTTCGAGAGAATTTCCTTATATGAGGTCCAGTCAAAGTCACAACACTGACCAGGAATGGACCCAGATCCCCTTATATTTGTGTTCCTAGCTACATATATGGCCTCAAACCAAGCCAGCCCAGGGTATAGTGCTATACTTGAGAAGGCAGGAAAAATACATTTATCTTTCTAATTGTTATGAACTAATGAGTCCTAGAGAGCCAGGGCAAGATCTTTGGAGTGGGCGGCCTTCTGCATGTCTTGGCATGCCTGTCCCCTGATGCTGGAAGCCACACAGTGGTGAGCCGTGCAGAAGGAACCCTGTGCTCCAGTTCCCTGCCACTACCAAGCATTTCTACCATTTTGAGAATGTCAAAAAAAGGTCAGTAGGCCTCAGTTTTAATTCAAAGAAATTAAAGCTAATTTTACACATTTGGCTGTCATGGTGTGCTCAAGCCCAGTGATTTCTGACTTTTATATTGAGGGTAACACACAAAGCCGAGTCTGCCATGCTTCGCCCCTTCAGTGCTCATTTTTGCTTATGTTTTCATCTGTGTAAGTAGAATGAGGCATTTTTTAGCTTTTGCTTTAGTATATACCATCATTTTCCCCCTGAGGTGATTGTCAGTCATTATGTAGCCCAAGCTAGCCTCAAGTTCACAACTCTCTTGCCTCAGCCTTCTTCACACAAATTTTAGGTTTAGTCCTAAACAGCCTGACTTAATTTCTCATGAGTTAAAAATATTATAGCTGGGGCTGGAGAGATGGCTCAGCAGTTAAGAGCACTGACTGTTCTTCCAGAGGACCTCAGTTCAATCCCAGCAGCCACGTGGTGGCTCACAACCATCTGTAATGGGATCTGACGCCCTCTTCTGGTGTGTCTGAAGAGAGCTACAGTGTCTCACATGAATAAAATAAATAAAAAATTTTAAAAAATTATAGTTTACTAATAGTGAATAGAAAACATACTACTAAAAATTTTTAAGGAGAATCCTAGAGACATCTCCAGGAAGTGAGTGGAGTGGCTTCAGCCTTCTACTGGAGGTGGCTGCCACACTGTGGGCAGCTAGGATGCTGAACTGGGCTGCAGGTGGGGAAGAGGGTAAACACAGGCTGGCATAAGCCAACTTGAGCAGATTCCACTCTTGAATTTTTTTTTCTGGCAGGAAATAATGTGACATGAAAATAGTGACACTATTTATGCTTTTCTTTAAATATTGATGACTTTTCGTACTTCCAGTTTTACATTGGCTAGCATATGTGACATACTTGAAGAGTCATCACAATTATGACATTTACAGTTTTCAGACTTTATTGACATCATGTCTAGGATTTCATTGTTAGAAAAGATAGTTGTTCTGTTGTGAAATAGATATTTATCCTGTTGAGGGTTTTTGGTGCTGTTGTTTGTTTTTTGTTTTGTATTCAATAAAGAAAACTCGAGGTAAAAAAAAGAAAGTTACAAGGCATAGGTATTAATTCAGCACGACACTTTAGGGACTCTAAAGAGCCTGGCTATAATCTCTTTAAAGGTATTATTTGTTATCTTTCCTTCCTTCCTTCCTTCCCTTCTCCTTCTTCCTCTTCCTCTTCCAAGACAGGAACTTATAACCCAGGCTGGCCTTGAACTTAGAAAGATCATCCTGTCTTAGATTCCTAAGTATTGTCATTACAGGAGTGAGCTACCACGTCTGGCCTAGGTATTTATTCTAGCTTATATGCCAATATTTCAGTGGAAGAATAAATATTGCAAATGACCTAAATGCCTACCAATAAGGAAACTGTCAGATGAATTATGTTATAAGCATACTACAGGACAGACTACAGGACAACCTTTGCATAGCTACTTACCAACAGAAACTGCATTCACAGTACAGTTACATGGAAAAAAGCAGACGGGACAACAGACGGCACCACCTGAAACTATTTATTTAAAAATGTATTTACTTTAAGGTGTGCTCTGAACACCCTGGATGCTGAGCCAGGAAGCTTGGGAGCCTGAGGCCGGTCTGATCTATCAGACATGAGCCATACCTCCATATTTTAAAAGGCAGGCACTCTGTATCAGACTGCCCAGGCCGAGTGCCAGCAGCATGGCCATTACCAACGTTAGGCTCTTATTTTATAAGCTACAAGCTACACATTCTAACAAAGCACTGCTTTGAGGATACCCCCACTTTTCCCCACCTTAAGTGGAGTCTGGCAACATAGCCCAGGCTTGCCCTGAAATCTCTGTTCTCCTGTCTCAGCCTTCTGGGTGCTGGGACTGTAGGAGTGGACTACTGTGCCAGCTAAGTGCTTAACCATTCAGCTACGCTGCCTCTAAATTAGTAAATTTTAATCCAAATTTTTTGGCTATTTATATGCTAAATTTACATTAATAAGGATACTAATTTTATTATCATTGGAAACTCAAGCTTATAAATTTTAAAATGTTCTTCTTTAATGAGCATCAGAATTCAGGTATATCATCTTTTTGGAGTTTATTTTTTCAAATACCTTATGTCTAAGCTATGCTGGTCAGTTTGATGCCAACTAAAATCAGACCAAATTCATTTTTCATATGGTTCATAATTCATTTCATAAGGCTCAATCAATCACAAAAAATATAGTTAGGATTCCTATCTCTGAACCAAGCACTAGTTCCGCTCAGTTGAGATGCATTCTTTGCATAGCTCAGCCCCCCAGCGGATGTCACTGCTGGTGGTGTTTTGAAAAGCCAACTTCATGGAGTAAGGCTAGTGTGATAGGGTGGAGGAAGAGACGTTACAGACGCTAAGCCAAACAAGATGCTACGTTTACACCTTAGCTCCCAACCACAGGAAAAGGGGAAAGGTCTCTGCCTCCTGAGTGCTGGGGTATTAGGCGTACACCTCTACTGCCTGGCTTTGTAATTTGTCTGTTGCTGTCAGCTAGGAAGAAAAGTAACAAACATAGTCCTTGCTCTCAAAGCAGGATGAGCAGGCTCTCCATGCCGTTGCTCACCTAACAGCAGGTCCAGCTTATCCAGCAGTCAAGTGAGTAGAACAACACCAACACTTACAGAGCTTCTGCAGTCAACCAAATTATATTTATTATGTAAATAAACGGAATGATTACTTACTAATATTTATCTTAAAAGGGACTTTTATCTAAAATATATCAAGTTCTCTTCCAATTCAATAATAAAGACAAATAACCCAGTTTAAAAATGAGCAAAGGTCTGCATAGGCACCTGTCCAAAGGAGGTGCACAGACAATGGGTATGCACTTGAAATGATGCTGGACACCTTAGCCCCTAGGAAAAACTCAAATCAAATCATAGTGTGATAATCACCCCACAGCTAGTGGGAAGGCTATACTCAAAAAGACAGAAAATATGAGGCCAGCCTGGTCTACAGGGCGAATTCCAGCCAAGGTTACACAGAAAGACCCTGGCTTGAAAAAGCAAAACATACAGAAAATAGCAAGTGTTGGCAGACATGCAGAGAAATTAGAAACCTGGTACAGTGTTGGCAGGAATGTAAAATGGTGTAGCCATCAAAAAATGTCTGACGATTATTCAAAACATTTAACGTAGGGAGACATAACTCAGTACTAGGGTGCTTACTTAGCATGTATTAGGCCCAGGGCTTGATTCTGAACACAGGATTTAAAGGGGGGGGGGGGGGGAAGAAAAGACCAAACAATTATATGGCTCAACAATTCTACTGCTAGATATATATTTGAGGATAATGAAAATATGTGCCAATAAAAACTTAAATAAGATGTTCACAGCAACAATATTATAATAAACAAGTGTGTGTGTCTGTAATCTCAGTGTTTAGGGAAGGTAGAGCCAGAGGATCCTTGGGGCTTGCTGACCAGTCAGTCTAAAGAAACAGTGAGCTGTTCCAGGACCGGTAAGAGACTTTGTCTCAAAAACCCAGGGGGAGAGCAATGGAGAACACCCAGCACCGACTTCTGGCCCCCACATGCCTATGAGCAGGCGGCTACATCAACACACAAAGCTACTGCATATATACTTTAAGTGGGCGAATTATAAGGCGTGTCAATTACATCTTAGTAAAGTCTTTTTAAGAATTTTAAATATGAACTTTCACTACATTGTTGCCAAATTTTTGTTGGCAGCATGGGGGAACATTTTGACTATGAAAACATCCTTGGAGCGCTGGGGTTGCAGCTCATGGTGGCGTGCTCAGCAAGCATGTGTGAGGCCCTGTGTTCAATCCCCAGTACTAGTGAAGAAAAAACAGTCTTTGGAATATGTACTCCTAAGAATTACAAAACAAAATGCACGTTCTCCCTGTGTCATATATGTTGAACTATGTGTTGGGGAAGCATTCGTGGATTTAAGTTGCTGATGGGTGGGCACCAGGAACAGAGCGTTGAGAATGGCCTAGTCCTGCGCATGCCCTCATAGGTCATGACTTGTTTAAAAGGTGAAGGCTCCTTTCACTTTCTGAAGCCTTAAAATAATGTGGCAGCGACAGAGTAAGAGGAAACCCTGTGCTTAGAATCTGTGCTTCCGGAGTGAGCGCTGGTCCTCAGCTTTTAATTGTTGTTTTACGTATGCCTTGGCACAGAAATAAGTCTATGTGGAATTCACAGAATGGCCCACATTTAAAATAATAATAATAATATTCACAAGCTAGTGGGAATACTTGATCTGGACTCTCTTTGTCAGTGGGACAGGTTTGGGAAGCTACAGAAATGAGCACACAGGCAGTTCCCTATCTTTAATGCCAGGTCTGGAAAGCCCGCAGGCATGAAATGGGCTGTAGGACTGAAATCATACTGAGGTCCTTACAGCCAACTGAATGTAGGTCATCATTGCTATTTGTAAAGTGTTTCCACAAAGCATTAGGTCCTCTGCCCCTCAGCTTCTGGGGAAGAGAGAAGAGGGTCTGGGTCGAGAAGCCAAAGAGATGGTGATGAACTCACAGAGAGCTGCTGACCTTTGCCCTGAGCACACACAGTAGGTCTGGTCTCATACAAAGTTTGATATCTAGGGGCTGACACATAAATATGAGCTTTTGAAGGAAGTCTGTTTAGCAACACTGCTTCAGACAGCAATTCAAACATTTTGGTCTCAAAGGTCCTTTATACTCTGAAGATCAGTTAGGACTCCCAATTTATGTTGGTCACTCAATATATTGGCTCCCAATATATGTTAATATTTGCCATATTGGAAATGAGAATTAAAATGAACTTTAATTATTAATTCATTAAAAAATTAAAGAGGTGCCAGAGACTTGGCTCAGTGGTTAACAGCATTTGCTGCTCTTATAGACCTGGGTTCAGTTCCCAGCATCTGTATTAGGCAGCTCATAACAGTCTGGAACTCCAGCTCCAAGGGTTCTGAAGCTCGATGCTCATCTAAATCTCAGTGAGTACACATGGCATACTTGTACAAACACATAAAAATAAATTTTAAAGAAACAACAGAAATCTATTACTTGTCAGTATAAATAAAAGTTGATACTGACTCTTAAATTAATAAGCATGTTTAAAAAGAAGATGACCCAGCCACTAAAGCTTTGCAGGTGTGGCTGCCGTGTCACGTGTGTGCCAGGAGGCGGCAGACAGGAGGGAGGCTATGTCTATGCTCAGTAATCTGACCTGTGAACATCTGAGCAGCTGAACATTTCCTGAAAAAGCAAGCCTGGGCTGACCACAAGTCTGGTGGCAAGAGCCTCAGACAGGGAATTAGCCACCAGTTTAGTAGTCTGAGGCTGTATAGGTGCTGGCGGCTCCCAGGACTGGGAGCAAGCTGGACACTAGAAGAAGCCTGTGTGGGACGGAGGGCTCTGTAAGGGAGTGAGCTAGAGACAGACAACCCTGCTCATGGGGCCACTGGGGGAGGTGGGGAGAAGAGTGAGCCTAAGATGACTACCACATGGGGCCTGGACAGGGAACTAGCCTGAGATGACTACCAGTTGGGTGCCCCTCGGGCCCGGTGGGGGCAGACCATGTCTAAGATGACCCCTGCCCAGCTCCAGATGCACAGATGGGCATAGCAATCCTGAGACCACTCCTGAGATGACCTCAGACATTCAGAGACCCAGAAGTAGGTGGGCACAGTGAAAAGAGGCAATGAGTGACAGGAATGAATAAATCCAGTCACCCCTGGCTTCCACTGGAATTGAGAATTAGGCTGAAGTAGGTTTTCCCCTGTGCTGCCTGAGGCCCTGTGCTGTGCCCTGCTTCCTCCTCATGCATGTTCTTTAATTGGAAAACAAACAGTCCTTTCCTGTCCCTACCCTTTGTCCCAGCAGTTCCTATGGCCTTAGGCAACTTTCTGTGCCCTCACCCTTGAACAGCTGGGTTCCTAGTCATAACCCAGGCCTTAGCTCAACAACCACGTCCGCAGAGAGGCTGGTTAGCAACTTTAAGCAGGTACGTACCCCCCAGGTTATTTTACACTATCAGAATTCATCTTTAGCACTTCACTTCCTATAATCTAAAATGCGTTTATTTACTGTACGCCTTTCCCCACTCAGCTAGGCGTCTGATGAAGTGGGAATCCTCGTTTCCTGGCAGTACTGGATGGTAAGTCCAGGGCCTTGAAACTTCCTGGGCGTGTGCTCTATCAGCTGAGCTATATCCCCAGCCACAGACAACCTCACTTTAAAAATCAATGCTAATTATACTGTGATTAGAAATAGTATTGGATTTTGTTGTTGTTATTGTTTGATTTTGAGACTTGCCACTAGCTCAAGCTGGCTTTGTAGTCCAAACTAGTCTTGGGCTCACAGCGATCCTCCTGCCTCCGTCTCTCTAGTGTTAGGATTACAGGCATGAGCTGCAAATGCAGGACTTATGCCTGAGTCTGACAGGCCCAGTCTCTAGCATTATCTGCTGCCCGACTGAGGAGGCTATCACCTGCAGAGGGGCTGGCTCTGGACAGACAGCTCTGCTGCTGACAACAAGCATTGTGCCGGCAGACTCACTCTCGTGCCTGGCCTAGCACCCACAGCCCCTCAGACTGCAGTGGCATCCAGAGGGCAAATGGGTTGCCTAAACTCTCTGCTCTCCTCACGATACTTTAGGAGTTCTGCTTGAAGGCCTGTCTTCCTAAGCCTGTGCTTTCAGAGCATGGGCTGGATTGACCCCAAAGCCTGAAGTAACAAATATTACTAAGTTCTGTCATTTCCTCCACCAGAAAAGTGATTTTACTACTACTTCTGGTTGTGATGAAAGGTCCTATTGACTATTCAAATCCTCAACCAAGTTCTGGACATGGTACTAAATGACTTCACTCCCTTTTCTCTGGCACGTTAACACATGCCAGCGCTTTCATCTACCTCCACTAATGTGGCTTGTAAATCACGGGGGCGGGGCTGCTGTGATGGCATGCCTTATTCACATCTCTAGAGATGGGTATAAACGAGACGCACTGAGCAGACAAATTCCTCTTTGACAGCATGCATTAGTATATGCAGATAATCCTTCCAAAACTGCACACATCTTGTTGCTGTAAGGCTGGCTTTTGAACGATAGTTATTAATAACACTATTACAAATAGGAATGCTGAAGAGTAAGGTCAAAACACAAAGAAACTTCCTGAAAGCTTCTTGGGGTCACAGATTTGCTACAAGTTTCTTTGCGCTCAAAAGTGGCTTCCTGAACAAGCTTTCCAATCTATGGAAGTATTTTTATGAAACAAAAAATGACACCAGAGAGCTAGCTACTTGTTTCCTATGGACTGAGTAAATAAGTGATTGCCTTCCCCTGCAAAGACTACACAGTTGAGCACATACAATTACTGCAGGCAGGCTACTTTCTATGCAGATGAGAGCATTAGTTGAGCACATTGTGGCCTTCGTTTGGTTAAGTCAGAGGCTACTTGAGAAGTGCTCCTACATGCTCCGTCTTTGAGCCGGTGCAGAGCATTGACCCGAGTTTCCCACTACAGATAGGCAGCCCCCACTTGGCCTTGAAGCTGGGCTACTCTCAGCATCTCTTTATACCACCTTTTCCATTTCTGTTAGGAACATGACATGTTTGTGTGCCTGCATTCTTGAGTTTTTACATTGATGAGGATATCCAGGCACTGCAGCAGGGCAGCTTGCTCCTGGAAGCTTCCAAATCCAGTGCACAGAGCAAGATACAGCCAATGGGCAGGAGAGGAGAGCCTTCTAACACAGACTAGAAAGTAGTTTTAAACAAAGCCATTTTCACTCCTAGTCAAGCTATGCTGCTTCTCTGCCACAGCAGAGACCCCTGGACATACTGTCAAATCCACTTATTTACTAAGTTACTAAGTAACTTCATCTTTCTTAGTGTGGTCTTAGTCTGGGTTTTTCCGGGAAAAGGCCAGTCTTTTCCAGGGATCAACACAACTGTGACAGAGGTGTGTGAGCTAGCCTTGACATTAAAGTCCTGCTTCTTTGACAAAAATACTTATCTGCCAAAAATGGAGGAGGGATAGCATCAGTTGTGGGAAGAAGGGCTCAAGGGAAGGTGAGTCACGGGCAGAGTCTGTGTGTGTGGATGCTCGCCCGAGCATGGAGGTGAGGCTGCTCGCCCGAGCATGGACGAGGTGAGGCTGCACTGGCGTGATCCTGAGCATGTGTGGCTTTGGATAGGAAACAAGTGGTTAATGCAGTATGGCAAACTAGAAAAACGATCCAATTTCAGAAAAGGATAACAATTTTCAGAAAAACCACATTTCAAAACAAAAAGAAAACCAAAAACCAACATTAAACTGAGGTCTGAGGGGAAGAACGCAAAGCTAACACCATATGGAGGGATAATTCCAGGTCTGATGGACCTGTAGATTCATAAAGAGAAAAGACAACCAGGGCTCATAAAAGCCACGCACCACAAACCCATGACTTCTATAGAATCAAAAGGTGGAGGATACATCTGACAATGTCTTTAAGGAACAGCAAATTGTGGCTACTCCACCACATGATACTGCAATTGGACAGATCTCCAAAGGACAGGAAAACACCAAAGCCTTCCTCTGCCGCTAAAAAGTCCATGGACTGTCCAACTCTTGAAGCAGAGCCAACTGCACTAAAGAAATACTATTGGCTGCTCTCAGCAAAGCAAAACCCAGGCATCTACTCTTCCCATGGTCCATGGGAAACACTGTCCATATGAGATGCTAACTGATGGGATGAAGAAAGAGCTACCGCATCCAAGATGGCTTAGAAGGGACAAACGCTTGGCCTTTCCCACTGGGCCCTGGATAATGAGGTGAGGAGACCATTATGGACTTGCCAAAAGCACTAAACTTTTATTCCATAAACAATAATGCAAAATGAGTCCCCAGAAGTGGTCTAAGAGAAGAAAGCCATTACCAATCAAGCTGTAGAGCCAAGAGATGTATTCAGACCACACACTCAAGTCCAAGCCTACCAGGAAGAACTCAGAAAAGGATGGCTACAGGCAGAGATGGATTCTAAAGCCTGCCCACTGCTTCTCCAGATTCATTTTAATGTCACAGAAGACTATGGCCAACAAACTGCACTGCTCATATAAATGGCTAAAGTAAAGGGCTGGCTGCAGTAACTAATTATGGAGAAAGAAGGTTAACAGTTGAGTAAGAGGAACAAGAAGAGTCACTTACCTGTGCTATGTTCTTGTTCAGAAGGTAGACACCATAATCAAACTGCAGCTTCTCCCCTCCCTTTGGATACAGTGGAAACCTAAGAAAGGTAAACAAAGACAAGAATTTCTCAGTGACGGGTAAAATGAACTCCGAACTGTTGACCGACACAGACTTTCTTAGACACAGCACAAATATCTCATGATTAGACTTAACCACAGACTTGGATATGGTCGCTGCAATCTACTAACATCTGCATAAGAGACAACAGCTGCCATCTTCCCATAGAGAAACTGAACGAAGGATGCATACACCAGGACCTGCAGCTCCAAGGAGTGGAGTCACTCTTCCCTGAGCCCTGCCAGCCTATGACAAAGATCCTCCACTTCAGCTCTACAACTACATGGGAAAGATTAAGGGGAAAAATAGGCTTAAAAGCAATATATAAGACTGTGTCTCTTAAGATGGCTGTTCAAAATGCCAAATCTGAGCCAAAATTCATCTAAAATCCACCCCTTTGCAAGCAGAGCTATTTGGATTGATGTCGGATGAAGATCTGTGCCTCAAGGCTCTCCGGAACAGCCTCCCCTTGTGACCTGCCTCACTGATACAAATGGCATGAGTGCGGGATCTCTTTAAAATGAGCTGGCATGTTAGGGAACATACTTCTCATGAGCTCCCTTTCTTCCCTCATGCATAGGAAGAAGTCAGTGCACATTTATAGGTATTTCAGGGGTTGGTTTTTTTTTTGTCGTTGTTGTTTTGTTTTGTTTTTCTGGCTCTCAAGATCAAGCATCAGTGCAATAACCTGAAACAGATTTCTCTACAGAAAGATCAGTCACCAGCACTTCTGGCTGTTCTTAGTGACAGCCATGTTAACTGGAGAGGGGGAATCTCAGGTGCTCTGAATTTGTATTACTCTGATGGCAAAGGGCGTTAGGCATTGTTTTAGATGTGTGTCAGCCATCTGTAAATCATCTTTGGAGACTATCTGTTAATTAGTCCATTTTTTACATTGCTGATAGGAATGCAAAATGCTCTAGCCACTAAGGAACTAAGTATAGAGGGCAGCGAAGAACAAAATATGGGACTACCATTCTGAGTATACACCCGAACAACTATAAGTCAGCGCACCACAGAAGTGCCTCTGTATTCATGTGTACTGCAGCACAACCCACAGCAGCCGCATGATGGGGTCGGCCTAGGTGTCGGTCAACAGGTGAGTGGGTACAGAAAATACGATGTATACACACAATGGCATGTTAGGTACCCATAAAGAACAACGAAATTATGCCACTTGCAGGAGAATGACTAGGACTGGAAATTACTATATTAAATGAAATAAGCCAGACATAGAATGGGCAAATAACCCATTCCCTCTTAACTGTGAGTCCTAAACATTTTCATGGCTATATCAAAACATCTGTGTGTCTGTCCATGAAGCAGAAAGGAGTTTAAGGGGAGGAAGGAGAGTGTGACAGGAGGGGTGAGGAGGGATAACCAAAGGGAGGAAGGAGAGTGACAGGAGGGGTGAGGAGGGATGATCAAGGGAGGAGGAGAGTGATAGGAGGGGTGAGGAGGGATGACCAAAGGGAGGAAGGAGGGGTGACAGGAGGAGTGAGGAGGGATGACCAAGGGAGG